>PVLA01000096.1:312575-323450 GCA_004027455.1 Hydrochoerus hydrochaeris
GGGGGGGGGGGGGGGGGGAAAACTAAGCCAACCCCACCAGTAATAGTTTAACAAAAGATGTAAATCAACACATCAGGATCCATTATCCTCACAAAGTAGTGCTTTTAAATAACAATGGGTTGAGAGCTGGCTGCATATAAGGGAAGATAAATCTATTTATAAGAAATAACTAAATTCTATATCAGTGATGGGTAACCTTTTAGAGATCATTGTCCAAACTGTAACCCAAAACCCACTCATTTTCACAAAGTGCCAGCCCTGCAGTTAAACATGAATACTGAGGTTTATTTAAGAAAAAACAACTCATATATTAACATATTTTGTCTTAAAAGAGAAACAAGTAGTACTTGTGTCATAGGTTCCCATCACTGGCCTAAGTGTTTCTAGAGAGAAAATTTAATCCTCAGGGTTGAGAGTAAGTGATGTTACAATTTAAATACTGAGATAATGTATGGAGGGAGATTTGACTTTTGAGGAAATGTAGTTTCTGGAAGATTGTTTTGCATGACATTATTTGTCCTTTGTGGTTCTCAGTTAAATAACTTAAACTTCCTGTGCTCAGAATTCTCCTTACTCTATAAAAAATAAAATAAAATATATGGGGTATAAGCTTAAGGATGGTTATGAAATGATGTGTGCCAGGGTTCAATTATACATTTTTCATACTGTAAATGTATTGTTGCAGGAAAGTTCCCAAGTCAAACTGAAAGGAAGACTTCATGCTGGAGATTAGAAGGCAGGGTTTAATCTTTATCCCAGCTGACTGCTGCAGGATAGTTCCTTAAAGACAACAGCCCCGAGTTTACAGAAAGCTTAGTTTATATAGAATTTAGAAGTGGGAGGTAAAGAGCAAGTGACAAACCATTACATAATTGGTTACATGCATTGAGTCTTATTTTAACAGGCAGGATAATCCTCAACAGATTTGTTGAAACAAAGAAATTGTTTATCATAAGATAGAAACATTCAGGAACAAGGAGAGGTAGGCAGAGTTAAAGGTGTCTGTGACTAGTCCAGGGTATCTTAAGATAAAGACAATTACTCTGAGTCAGAGCTTATCAGAGATATGCAGCTGGGCTTTAGACACTGTTAAGGTCAGTTGAATTCAGGAGCAGAAACTTGGGTCAGAGACCTCTAATTTGCCTCATGAAATACCTGTAAGTTTGCTATTTTTTAAGTGTGTTTTTACATTATAATGATGCCTCAACAATATGAGAGAAATTTAAATAACTGTGATGCCTACTCTTTCTTCTCTAACTAGCAAGAACAAAGTTTATGTGTTGTTCTCCTTTCTGCCCATTGTTTATAAAGAAAAAGTGAAGAGAGGCATGTTTTGTCAGGCACATTGACTTGAGGACTGCCCTAAAAAGCAATCAAATAATATTTTCTTGGCTTGGACACTTTCTGTGGAAAAAGGGACTCTCAGACCCTCTGAACGCCTACTGGACTCCGAAGCCTTGCATTGGAACTGGAGTCGTACAACTGTTGACTTCCCTAGTGCCAAATTAAAATCTTCTGCTACCCTTCTCTCCCCATTAGTTGGGAAGCTGTGGTACCAGATAGGCTGGAGGTTCCTGCCCAGGATCTGGTCTCCTTCCTGGTGAGAGATGCCATCCCAATGTGTGCTTTAGCAGTTTAAAGAAATTTTTCTGTTTGTTAGTTTTATGAAATGAGAGAGACAGAGAGGTAGAGACAGAGACATAAAGAGAGATAAAGAGTGAGAACATATTCTCCTGGAAGTCTTTCCCCAGTGGCTGGGCTAAATTCCTTGGGAGAAATCTTAGGAAGACTGGGGAATCTGAGCAGTCAGACTAAAAACCAATTATTCCTCTTTCATGCCAATATCTTCTTTTCGGGGAGGCTCTAGATTTCTTCAGGGAGTGGTTAGTCTATCTTGAATTTCCTCATTTTGAATATAGTGTTTCCTGATGAGAGCAGCCTGTTTTATTGGGAACACATTGATTTTTGCCTTCTAGGACCCTGTCTCCTTTCCTTGACCTCAGATTAATAATTGTTCTTTAATATATAAATATAATCAGTGTTATCTTGATGACTGTTTTTGAAAACTCTTTTTTAGCTCCGTGATTGATACATTAAGGGGAAACTTGACCATACTGCAAATTTAGAGTTCATTTTATGCACAGTTTCATTTGCTATGACCATGATGATAATGCAGAAGGAAACACCTAGTTAAATGTGTCCCTGTATGGAAACAGAAAAATGTACTCCCGGGCACATGGACGCACACAGCACAGCTCAAACACAGACTACATCACTGGCTGTGCAGGCCAGTGATGGGAAATGTAAATGTGAAACTCCTAGTTCCAAAATTATTGAGGTTTTTAAGACACTACAGCAGATCAGGAACCATCCTGCACCAGAGGGCCCCACGTTCCTGCACACAGGTCACCCTGGAGCCTCCTGCACCCACTAGCATGCTCAGTTTACCGCTTGTCCTCTGACTTATATCCCATCTGCATGTAACTTGATCTCCAGTTATAGACAACCACCTTTCACCTTTTCTCAGTAACTTACAAGCAGCAGACCTTCCAGTGAACACTTCCTCAACGAATTATCAAATGTTTTAGAAAGTAAAGTACCTCATTTATTGAATTATTTATGGATTTAGTAGCCACTTAATGTACACAGACTAAACAGCTGTATTTCTTTTCTTTGCTACTGATGAAATCCTTTGATGCTGTGCATGAAGCCGGTTTCACCATAAGCCCTTTCTTTTGTTTTGCGAAATCTTGCAAAGCATGGTGTTTGCTTTGAAACCTATGTTTTTAGATAATACTAGAATTGACCATAATTATGAAGAATGACTGATGTTTCCTACATATCCTCAACACATAGGTGCCATAGTTACTTGAGCCACAATAGTACTGAGAGCTTTAAGAATTGGGATGTCTGGTCAGTGGAGAACTGACACTTGGGTTGTTCTGCACCTGGAGGTTGCCTCAGATTTCCTGCTTGCAGCACAATATTCTTAGGTCTCAGAGAGGTCCTGCCCTGGAGAGAGGAGTTTGAATTACACTGAGGAATACAGATCAATTTAAGGAAACTCAGACAATCTTGAGATTAAGTTCTTTGATGATGCGAGTATATTAAAGAAAAGGAGAATGCATTAAATCAATTTCTTGGTTGCTTGGGTTTCGGAGCGAGGTTGCAGCCAGAAAGCACAGAAATAAATGCGAAGGCTCCTGCTTTCTTAAGAGCCCATGATCACAACAAGAATTTATACCTAAAAAAATATGAAATGAGAAGTGGATTTGCTTGTTCTTTATCCTTCTTGTAAAATGATTTGTTTCAGAAGTGGGAACTATTTTGTTCCAATTTAGAGATGGTGAGATTTTTTTTTTATTTAAACAACCACTGAACAATGGAAGAGCTAGAGGGTAACCTACAAATGGTTTGCTCACGTTCCTCATTCTGAAGCCTGCAAGGAAAACAGGAGTTGGAGGGTACACAGCTGCCAGAGGCCGAGATGGAGCCACAGCCCAGCGCTGTGTATTTCCAGGCCACGCACTGGTCACATGATGATGCGCTTCCACGCTGAGCTTCCTTTGGACAGCCAAAGCCGACAAATGCAGAATGCAGAATGCTGTCTGTGCACCTTCGTAGCAATCACACAAGCATGCTACTGGGCAACATTCAGGATTTGAATCCCCATGTGATGTTCACACATATGCAAGACCTAAGTTGTAGGGCTAGTGAAAATGAAAGGGAACCTTGGTGCCAATAATAAAAATATTAATAATAATGCTCAGAATTTCAAAGAGTGACCACTGAGCACAGGAGGAAGTGAAGCGTCCAAGTAAGTGTGAACTCTACTGCTGTAGAAGCCAAACACCCATGAAGCTAGCCTTATACTCACACGTACACATGTAAGATTCTGTTTATGGAAAACTGTTCACTCAGGCGCCTGATAATAAAATAGGCTGTGTTTAAAAAAAAAAATCCTGTGATATTTTAGTTTCTCATTTTGTCACTGATGCAAACTTGGATATAAAATATCCGCAGTGTTCTAGGAGGACAATATGGCCATGAATGAAACAGACAAAAGTCCCTCCCTCAGAGAGCTCAGAACGTGGCTTATGAATCAGACAAGAAATAAGAATTGAGTGATACACATCTGAAATCCCACCTGAGGGAGGGTGAGGCAAGAGGACAAAAAGTCTAAGTCCCACATGGGCAGCTTAGTGTGACCTGTGTCACAACAGAATATAAAAAACAGCCTGGGGCGTAGCCTAGTGGTAGCACACCTTTGGGTTTAGTCCCCAGTATGCCGAGGTGGGGATGTGAATGATATAAAATATATTATAGTGATTTTTGCCAAGAACGGGGAAAAGTAGAGAGGAGGACAAGAAGTATAAAACAGGAACTGAGATTTTAGATGGGCTGGTTAGGAAAGTTCCAACCAGGCATGTATTTGAGTAACTGCTTCAAGGAAATGGGAAATTATCCTGTGGAGATCTGAGGTGATGGTTGTGTCAGACAGATGGAACAGGAGGCACAAAGGAGCTGAGCCTGGAAGGAAGCTGGTGGGTGTTCCAGGAGACGGGTGAAGAGATGAGGAAGGGAGGTGGAACCAGCCTCAGAGGAACTCTCGGGTGGCCCTGAGATCCTGGCCAGAGGCGTTTGTGCACCGGCCCTTGAATGAGAAGCCCTAACCATGCCTCTTGCTGTTTGGATGCGTGTTTCCTCCCACACCAGCAAGCTTCCTCAGCTCCTTGTGTGAGATATGTGTCTTTTTTCCACTCTTGGCCCCAGTGTGCACACGTCCCGGGATGCCTCCCCATCTGTGTGGTGCGTTGTGTCTCTCTAGCTTCGTTCCATCCCTATGACAATGGTTCTTCCAGTTCAGCTTCAGTGAGCAGAGACTCGGATTGCTCCTGTCTCCTTTTTGCTCTTTGTCACATGTGTTTGCCTATCCATAATGAAGGGGGCAGGTTGTATGGGTTATCTCTGTGCCCCCTTTCACGGGGCTGTAAGCAGGAAGGTTTCACTTGGTGACTTTGCAAATATTCTGGAATGATGGTGGCCTGGGGTCTGAGCTAAGCCACTTCACTGAGCTACAGTTGTGTTGTGAGGAGCAGCTGTATGTGACCCTTAGGTGTACCTGGATTACTTTGCATGTGTGGAAATGGTTGAATAAAACACATTATGGTCAGTGATTCCCCTTGGATTCTGAATATTGTGGAATTTTGTCTTCAGAGCTTTCTGATGAAGGAGAGTCAGTTTGGATTAGGACACTTAAATAGAAAAATCAAATATTTTTAAATGCATAATTGAAACATGTCATTTAGGGGAGCCCACACTTTATGTTACTATTCTATCTTTTACTGTGTCAATTTTGTAATATAAATTTAAGAATAAAAGTATTCAAAACTACTCAAAGTAATTTTGCTGAAAAGGGAAAATAAAGATCACATTAAAACAAAACAAAACAAAAATTAGAACTCCCTTAGTAACTGGTTGTAAATTATGGACGAGAATTCAAGGAAAGTCCAAGTAAATTAGGCTCCATTTTTGAGATTTTCATTGATAAAGGAGAAAAAGTCACTGGACTTAAAATGAAATGTAAAATTGTACTTCTAAATTAGACTCCATTTTTGAGATTTTCATTGTTAAAGGAGAAAAATTCACTGGACTTAAAATGAAATGTAAAATTGCACTTCTAGTCAGAAAAAAAATATTGACTTTTAAAAGTCATCATTTATCACCAAGAATCAATCCATTTGCTTCAATTATTATTTAAAAGTGTGGCTAGACAGTCTTTGCATTTTGCTTTGCGGAGTGTAACCAGGAAAAGGTTAAATACAAGTCTGTTTATGTAGATAGTCTGGTAAATATACTGAAAATGGGGACAGTATTGCTTGCTTTGTGTAGTAGTTTTCAGATCTCTCCTTAAACCATCTGGAAATTCTTATTTTGTTCTTTTGTAGCCTGCTATGTTTATTAGTAAAATAGATATGTATATATTCTTAAAATAATCCTACTTATACTAATGGCAAAAATGTGAAATGGCTATAAAAGAGTGCATGTTTTTATTCAAAAAATACAGAGACTACCTGCATAAGCCACTGAAATAAGCTAGTTTTCAGTGAGACACATTATTTCTTTTAATCTTTGAGACTCACAGTTAGGTCATACGATCAATGCAATTCAGTAGATAGAAAACTAGAAATTAAATTAATCTGAAAGATTGCATGTTGTCTTAGACATGTAGCATATTGTCTTGTCATTAAGAAAAACTCTAACAAAAGTATATTTTTATGTCTAAGGGACATAAAGTTGATAAAAATTTTTAAAAGATCATTATTTAATATAACAGTAAATGAATACTGGATAGCACACATAGGAAATGGCTGTGAATTTAATATGTCCATAGAAATAGAGTAATCAGCCCCAGATTCATAGCACTATTTTCCCCCCTTTTCTGATTAAGGAGAGGAGAGATTACAACTTGATCTTGGTAATATCTTCCTTCTATTATATTTGATAATATGAAATCCAAAGCATAAATATCTGCTACTGTGACCATTGATATTTTTCTTTAACTCTATAAACCTCTGCTTTCTTGTTTATAAAAATGTCCATGATAATTGTGTTTAACCCACAGGGTAATTGTGAGAAATAAGTCAAATGATGGATATAATGCACATAGTGTTAGGTTTGGCCATAAGTGGCGCAGAATAAGAGCTAGGTGCTGTATTGTGGTCATTAATATATATCCCCAGTTCACGGGCTTCTTTTGAGTATTGGGTTGGCCATTACCCTGATTGATTGTGCATGTGGCACCACGTTAGCTACTGCGTGATCTTCACAGTAAGTTTGTGTCCCAGTTTCCTGATGATCAGCAGGTCCCACATGGGAGAAAAGCTCATGGAGCCTGCATTATATGGTGAGGAAGGTAGGATGTGGCTGCCTGGTGATCTGCTGCTAGTAGCAGCCTTCCCCACTTTCTGCAGACTAGGTCTCTGATCTGTGTAATGAGACAAAGATCACATTGCATACAAGTTTTAATTCCTTTTCATACAGTAGGTGTATAATAAATACTTGGTGAGTACATCAAAAGTTGGCCCTTAAAAGCATTGGCATCTCTTCTCACTCTAAAAAGTCATTTTCATTCCTGTAAAAAAAATTTAATTTTTTTTTAACTTCCAAAACTTCCACATGTTTGATACCAAGAATGATGATTTCTGGTTTGGTTGGAGTAATTAGAAAAAAAATATTTTGTGTATATACCTGGTAATGCATAATTTATATCAGCAGTAAAAATAAGTGTTTTAAATATCAATAGATGTATTTGAACTCACAAGGATCCTCCTGCCTCAGTTTCCCAAGTGCTGGGATTACAGGAGTATGCCACCACACCCAGCTCCATACTTTAAACAAACAGAAATATACCTTTTACTATTTTTTCAAAAATCATACAGTTGTTTTAGCACAAATAATTTGTCTGAAGTTTCTTCCAGTTGTAATGAGTTGCGTCCCATAATCTCACCAGATATTGAAGTTCTAATGGCTTTGTAGCTCAGACTGTGACTGCAGTGAGGGGTAATGTCTCTAACAGTGTGGATAAGTTGAAATTATGTCGTTAGGGTGCTCTTGCTGAGACTTGACTTGCATCCCCATGAAAAGTGGGGTTTAAGATACAGGTACACACCAAGGAGAGACCATGTGAAGACACAGGGTGAAGGAAGCTATCTTTGCTCCAAGCTGAGAAGCTTTAGAAGAAACTCATTCTCATGTTGGCTTCAGATTCTGAGCCTTCAGAATCATGAGGAAATAATTTTCTGTTGTTTAAAGTACCCTGAAGCAAGCATCTGTGATATTTTTTAGTAACAGAACAAGGAAATATATTTTTCATCCCAACTTTAATTCAAATCCAATATTTTCCACAAAGCTTTTCCTGACAGCTCTGCTCTGTCAGTTGTCCCACAGTTGCCTTGATTTTATGTCAATCTATTTTTTATTAATTTTAACTCTTCAGACTGATAGGTAGTCCCATAGGGACATAGGCAGTGCTGGCTTGAGGATATTCCTGAATGTGTTTTCCCCATAGTGTATAGCATATTTTTTTCAAAGATAGAAAATATTAGATGCTTGATAAATATTTTAAGTGATTTTAAATACATATATGTATATGTATGTATGTATATTCAAGATACAAGGGACTTTCAGTTCTAAGGAACTATTCAATTTAGTATGTGTCCCTTAGTATTTCCTTGGGTAAATATTATCAGTAATTCTGTGTCTGTATCACATTACACCTCATTAGCTGAGGTCTGCTGTGGCTGAAGATTGTGTGAATTGAGAGGAGGGGGAAGAGTGAGATTCTGAAATGTGATTTTTAGAGTCTGTTGGAAAGTGACATAGCATCTTGATTCCAAAGTATTGGTTTTGTCTACCTGCAGTAAAAAACTGACACAAAAAAGAAATTTTTAATGAAGTTTAAAACATTTCCTTTAAATATATATCAAATTAGCTTTGGTTAAATACAAATTAATTTGCATATATAATATATAAGCCACCATATATCAAGGGTTATTTGCAAAAATAAATACAATTAACACTGAAAATGCTTAGTTCTGAGTTTATATAAAGCAGAAAACAAAAATGTAATAAACCATCGGCTCATATTAAGTAGGGACATGTATGTTGGATTGAGTAAAAATTTTGTTAACGGTTTTAGATAAGAGTCTGATCCTCCAAAACTGAGGCCTACCAAGTTATTTTCATTCGCCAGTTTATAATTTGGCAAGCAGTTTTTCTTAGGCATTTACTGAACTCTGCCTGTACTGTGTCTTATGGGTTATAATTGTGAGAGCTGATTACTCAGTAGATTTTCATGAAGAAGTATGTACGAATGTTACTTCGAGGTAATTGTGTTTTATGGAGGAAAGGCAGTCTTTTTGGCTTCAGGATCATAGGACACTGAGACTATTGTAAACTTCATTTTCCCCTAACCCAAGTAGTGGCCCTATAATTCCCAGGTTTAACCAATAACCATCATTTTCCCAACAAAACTAAATAAAATTTAAAAAGCAGGAATAAAGAGGGCAGAGATTCAGAAATGAAAAAACAGAAAATCAGGTTATGATTCCCATCCCTTTAAGAACTGTAAATTCAGAGATTGCAAGATGGTGGACTGAGTGGCAACAGGGTAAGACCCTCTCTGAAACAGGAAGCACTATAAAATATATAGCTGCATGTATGTTTAGATGTGTGGGATTGATGACCATATTTCTAGGTTCTTGTGCGATTGTTGAACAGATCTGTTTGCACTCTCACTGCTTTAGTGTCCACTTTGTGTGCTTTCCTCCTGTAACTTGAATAACTATTTCTAAAAGAACAATATGTAATGGATCAACTAGTGATTTCTTACTATTTATCTTCTTTTCTTGAAATTCTGTAATATTTCTACTTTTTTCCTGTTTTTTTTCTCTTTAAATAAAAAAAAATTAAGAAAAAAAAAGAGCCTCTCTGAGGAAAAAAAAACAAAACAACAACTCAGAAGCTGGAATCTGGCAACATGGAGAAAGCCAGAAAAAAGGAGAGGAATTCTCATGACCCAGGAAGAAACTGTGGAAAAAGAAAAAGAAAAGAAAAAAAAAAGAAGTGTGGACGGAGGGCTGGAGCTGGGCAAGCCCCAGTCCCTGTACTGGCACATCTTAGAGTCAGGTGACTTATGATCAAGCTGAGATTGCAGCCCTGCCAAGAGCGGCAGATGGTGAGCTCCAGACCTTCGGGTGGGGGAGGCCCTGAGACGGGGAGTGGAAACAGCCAGTCGAGCTGCGCGAACTTTGGTGAGTGACGGGAACTGGAATCCCCAAACCAGGAGGACTGGCTGGGCGACATTTTGGAGTTGGGCAGGGCCAGCTTGAATTGGGGCCCTAGGTAGCATCCGCTTGATGATTCCTAGTCCAAAGCAGATTGGTGGGATCTGCTCGGGCAGGGCCACGCCCCTGGTTGAAACCCAATAGCTGGGGGCGAGGCTTTTCTGGGCCAGTGGCATCCCCAGGGAACACACAAACCTGTTGAAGCATAAACTGGTTGACTGGTGTAGGGGGAGGGGCTGGCTCTCAGCTTGAAACTCACAGATCCTCAGCGAACTGGAGGGCGGTACTTCCCTAACAAGTGCGCTGCAGAACAACTGTAAGCAATACAAAAGGCCCAGAGACCTCCACCACCCACCTGTCTGAAGGGGGCCGAAAACATGACAAGACAGAGAAAGAGCAAAAGGTCCCAAACTGCAGAACCAGGGAAAGTGAGGCCAACAGAGGTAAATGCAGAGGAGGTTGAGAGCAGCAAACCTGTAATGTCAGAGACAGCCTCACCGGAAATAAAGAAATACATCCATGACCTCATTGTCTAGTTTAAACCTGAAATTCTAACTCAGGTGAAGCAAGATATAAGACGATTAATGAAAGAAGTCCTGGGTAATCCTCAAGTAGACACAGATGAAAGAATAGAGGAACCCAGAGAAAGGAGAGAAGCCTTTGATGAAGAATATAAACAAAACCTAGAATATATGAAATAGATCCAAAGAGAATATCAGGAAATTAAAAACTCCATTGAAACCTGGCAAAACCTTTCAACAGAAACTAAAGACAAACTTTCAAAACTTGAAGATAGATTTGCAAAGTATGATCGTGAAAGGAAGGATCTCTTAAAAATAACCAGGAACCAGGAAGCAATGATACAAAGGCTAGAAGATGACAAGAGGATTTATAACCTAAGAATAAAATACATGAATGAAGATGCAGCAACAAATACAAATGAAATAAAAAGTCTATTCACAGAAATAATTAAGGAAATCTTCCCAAACATAGGTAATGGAAGTGAAGTTCAGATAAATGAGGCCTG
>PVLA01000096.1:323550-834453 GCA_004027455.1 Hydrochoerus hydrochaeris
GCTACAACCCAAACAGATCTACACCCAGACATATAATAATCAGGATCCCAGAAATCCATCACAAGAACAGAATATTAAAAGTGGTCAGAGAAAAGAAACAGATTACCTATAAAGGAAAACTCATCAAAATCACAGCAGACTTCTCAATGCAAACCATCAAATCAAGAAGAGCTTGGAGTGAAATATTCCAAGCCCTGAAGGAGAATGACCTCCAACCCAGAATGATGTACCCTGCAAAACTGTCTCTCAAAATTAATGGAAAGACAAGAAATTTCCATGACAAAGAGGAACTGGGGGAGTTTGTGACCACTAATCCAACCCTGCAAAGAATACTGAAGGACATTCTAGAGAGAGAGAAGAAAATCACCAGGGTTCCAGGAATAATGGCAGAAAGGCCTCAAAGAAAGGGGCAGACAGTGGAATGAAGGAGAAAAGTAAACAAATAACAACAGAAAAATAGCATGACAGAGATAAGACAGAGAAGATTGATTATGTCACTGTTTTATCTTGACTGATTTTATTTGAATCTGGCATGCTTGAGAGTGTCGAGTCTGAGAGTAGGGGCAACTAGTCTGAAGATGACAGGATTGAATAAGATACCCACTCTGGTTTGATTATTAACTGCCTTTGAAGTCCTATAATGTCTCCAATGTTTAGATATTAATAATGTAAAGCAATGCTAAATTTATATTATATTTGACGATAAAGATAACGTTGTTGAAAATAACAAGAGACATCATAGTAACTATTGTAGATCACCTAGTGTTGTGTTTTTGTATGTTCTTTTCATTTTGTATTTCTCTAGGAATTTGTATTGCTGACTTGTTTTGATTTGTTTATCCCTCTAATATAGAAAGGCTAGGTATATGTCTAGAGACTTATACATATGTAGAACTTCTAAGTAGTTTATGAGAATGGATTATAGTTATTGTAAAGAAACAAAAAGGGAAAGAGTGTATTCTATAGGATATAACTGCATGTATGTTTGAGTGTGTGGAATTAATAACCATGTTGCTAAAGTTTTAGTTGGATGGATGAGCAAAACTGACTGCAGTCTTGCTATTTGGATATCCACTTTGTGGACTTTACTTTTGTAACTTGAACAACTGCATCTAAGAGGAAAGTATGTAATTATCAACTAGTAATTTTTTTTACTGGTTACTATTTTTGTTTTTGTTTTATTTTTGAGATTTTGTATTTTTTCTACCCTCTTTCTGTTTCAAAATTTTTTCTTTAAATAAAATTTTTTTTAAAAAAAATAAGGCAAGAGGAGGAAAAGAAAGTGCTCTAAAAGAGATAACTGTATGTATACTTAAGTGTGTAGGATTGATAACCATGTTGCTAAGTTTTTGTTGGATCGGTGAACAGAACTGTTTGCAGCCTCACTGTTTGAATGTCCACTTTGTATGCTTTAATTTTGTAACTTGAACAATTATATCCAAGAAGACAATATGTAATGTATCAAATAGTGATTTCTTACTGTTTTTTTTGAATTTCTGTATTGTTTCTACTCTTTTCTGTTTTGCTTTCCCCCCTCTTTAAATAAAATTAAAAAAAAAAGAATTGTAAGTTCATGTTTTGAAACATTTAAGCTGATGCTATTCTAATTTCTATTGCATTAGAGCAGAATTGCATCTCAGGCAGTCTTTAATCAGAAGCTGGGACTGAGATATTGAAAGAACCCATAATTTCAAATTACAAAGCATATTTTTCCTGATTCCTCTAGATATGAAGGAGTAGTTTTTAAATGACAATGAAAATTACAGTTTTTTCTTGATAACCTTAACATACTGCTTGGCATATTTCTAAGTTTATGATCTGGGAAATGCATGTTATCACACCTTTCCCCAGCCCCATTCACAGAGGATACAAAGACTGTTTTCTATTTTTGATTAAGAAATTTGACCTTCAGTGTGCACTTTCTGTTTTCACATTTGAGTAACTAATTTAGAGTATGGAAACGATTTTGACATATTTATAACAACATTGAATTTACCCCTAAAAATCCTTTGGTTATCCAATTCTCCACATTGCAGTAGTGATGTTACCTGTCTTTTGATCCATTTGTCCATCTCCTGTGTGTTCTCAACCTAAGATCCAATAGAATCGAGTAGGAAAAACTAACGTTTTAAAAGTTGAGAATGACCAAGGGTCCTAGGATGGGCTTCCATGGGAGAGTTCTTAACATAATGACAGATTTCTAAATAGTTGAAGATTGTGTTCATATACAAACTATAGAAAAATCTACTAAAGAATGGATAAAAGAAACTTTCTCCTCTTTACTGAGAAATCAAAATAGATTCAATTCTAGACATGTATTCTGTGATTTAAGGGCATTTGGGTAGATGTGTTCACAATTGTCTTGATTTGTAATTCATGGATAGAATGAGGCTACTGAAGCCTTGACCAACACATGTGGGTTTGCTAGAAGCTTAGGGAATATAAGGCATGGGAGGAAGGGGAGAGCAGCAAGTGTAAGTGTGTCCAATCCTTTTCTAATTTTTTTAGCAAATGTCACTTGTATTTCATTGACCAAAACATTTTCACATGGTCACTTCTAGGCAAGTGGGCACGAGAAAGTGACTTTTTAACTTTCTACAGTAAAAAGGATGATAAAAGCAGAAAGGGTAGGAATAATTCTAGGTAAGCTAAATTTCAGATTCTGCCCAGACCAACCCAGGTTGGTCTTGAAACACAGGGCTTAAGAAAAGCTGCCTGAGACCTTAGCCAGCCTAGAAAGAATTCTACCGTGATGCCACATAATTGAAACAATGACTTAAATAATTTAAAGAAACTATCACTTCGAAAAATACATTTATGATCACGTGTTTAGGGCCGTATTCAGAATACGAGTGGTTTTATTTCTATTGTGTGAATGATCGTTGAAATATCCAACTTTTGTTCCTTTAAGTTATGTACAGACGGGCACCAGGGCACTTTGGCAATCTGTCTTGTGTCAAAGGAATCCCATGGTGATATGGGTCTGGCATGCTTTTCTCTGTCAGTTTGTGGTGGGGCCTGCTATTATAAGGTAATAACAGAATCTGTCTTTTCATTACACCATTTTAAAAAAATTTGTATTTATTTATATTTCGCTATATCCTAGAATGTCACACGTTAACACTTTTCAGTGGATGTGTGCCAGTGCTGTCACAGCCCGGGGTTTGTACTGTAGAGGAAGCAGGAAGAGCCACTTGCCCTTTCTGCATCACTCTGTGTCCCCGTTTCTCCACACTGCCTAACCCTCCTAGTCAGCAATTCTAGGCTCGCCTTCTACAAGAGAAGGAAAGTTTTGGTTTCACCTTCCCTAATTCTAATACCCCTATAACGGAAGAGAGCAGACATAGTAACATTTTCTTAGAACGTGAAAAATAAGCAACGCTTTGAGGAATTGGTCTATGATGACTATCAGCATATAAAGTTAGAATAGTATTGTATAGGTTGTTTGCATAAGAAAAATTGATAGAGGTCGTTTATAGTTATAACACCAGACTAATTAAAAGTTCTATTAAAATGATGGATGTTATGTGTTTACTAGGGCTTTTAGGTCAGGGGGAGCTTCATTCTTCCCGTGGTCAAAGCACTGTTGGGATGACGTAATAGAAAAATCAGTTGAAGTCCATGGTTGAAATTCTACCATTGGCAGTATCTTTGAAGGTAACTGTAGAATTTGTAAGAATACCAACATTAATTTGACAGAATTAATTACAAGCAAGTGGGGTAGGATATATTACAGCATATCCCTGACTGTTGCCATGTGGGCAGTGTTTCTTGCAAATGATGTACATTCTAACCTTTGTTGACTTTGACACTGGACTTGTTTTGACCAAAGAAAAAGGAAGATTAGAAATATAATGCATCCCAGAAACAGCTTTCAAAAGCCTTTGTATCCACCCATTCCCCAGCTCTCTTGATCTTTTCTCTGCTACAGAATTGGTGCCTCATAAATAAGATCAGTCCTTGCCCTATGGGTCTCAAGATGAGAATAGAGTGGAAGGCAGCTGAAACCAGTTAGCTCACAGCCGTCTCCTGGAAATGGCAGTGAGTTTTAGGGTGCATGGGTTAATTTTTTAAAAAGAAAGAAATAATAATTCTTCTAGTAAAAGACACATTGCCATTAACCCAGCTGCAATATATTCCCCCTTGCATTAAACACGAATATCCCACTGTTCTTTCTGAAACAGTTCCGGAAATCCTCCTCAGTATTTTTGTTGTTGTATTTTGTAAGTTTATTAGGGAAGATACATTTTTATTTATTCATTCTTTATTTATTTACTTATTTTTTGATTCTCATGATTTTCCCAGCCGCAGACTGAGAATACCTTTTTAAGTCCCTGGGGATTGTTTGTTACAGCAGCATAGCTGACTAACAGGAAAATCCATGTGCTGTTTTGCTTACAGTTGGAAATCACTCTCTATTGTTCTATATCAAAAAGCCCAGAAGAATGCTAGAATTTTTCTTTTTTTCGCTTCTTAGAGGGTCACATCTCCACCACTGCAGACAGAAAAATGTATTAGATTGCAACCTACCTGGTACTCACAGAGAACAAAGTGTTGGGCCTTTTCCACCTATAAAGTTTGGAAATTCTTGACGTCAAAACTGCATTGTTTATTTGGAGAAGAAGGGAACATGAAGGGGATAAATACCCATGTTCAAGAAAGAAAAAAACATCCCTGCAACAAAAAATATCTGCTTTATATCACCCTTTCCCAATATGAGAAGGAAGGGCATTTATAGAATAGATTATACACATAGTTTATTCACTTTCAGGGTGCAATAAACCATTATGGACTTTTTGGACTTGAGCATTATTATGTGTGACATATCTTATAATTGCCTCTGCTCCTTGGCAGACTATTTGAGCTCTGCTCATTCCCTGAAATCTTTTAAAGTAATTGCTGAGTGCGGGGAAACTGATTAGTAAAGCAGGGTTGAGGAATGAGAGGTCTCTTGCCACAATGTTTTTCCAACCTAATTTCACATCAACTCTGTGATGTAGGTCCTTTGATACTTCTCTTGGTTTCTTTTCCCTCCATACTTCTTTGGGGGAAGATTTACATTTCAGGATATGCATATACAATATACTAGAGATTATTTTCTGAAAGTGTCCTATAATACAAAAGCCTTGGGTAAAATTCTATTTAAAAAAATTCACTTCCTGGAGACATGCTGAGATTAAGGATGAGGCTCTAATAAAATTAAAATTAAATAATGAAGACCTTGTGGGAAGTACATCTATGAATGAATCTTTGTTTAGTACTTTGTATGGCAGATGATAAAAATCAACACATTTTGTCATCTGGAAGTGCAATTCTTAACCTGAAATGCATTTCTAGAATGAGTTGATTATGATGGAAGAACATTCTCTTGAAATAAGAATAATATTCAGGCAACATGACCTCCATATGTGGCTGTCATATTAGAAATGACAAATAGGGACATTCCAAAGGTATCCAGATTGCTCAAGTCATTTTGTATTATGCAAAACAGGGTAGTAACCTTAAAAAAAGAAAAAGAGAAAAAAAACCCAGAACTTTCAAAGTTGCTGAGCTTTCTAAAAAAATTCAATAATAAAGTCAACATGTAACCTTCATGTATATGATAGGATTACAGTGCCTCATTTTAGCATATCTTTAGAATACATCTGAGTTTGATTTTTATGAAACTGTTCTTATCACACTGCTATAAAATTGCACTGAAGTTGTCAAGTAGAGGCACAAAATGTGCATAACATTTAGTGATATGACATTTGGTGAAATGAAATTCCCCTGGGGCTATCGCACTGTGTTGGGACACAGCCTTTTGTTATAAGCACTCACATATTCACAATACTTACCAGTAGGTTAATTGATTACCAGTGTTTCAAAGACAGAAAAAAAATAGGTTGACTGTTAGTTCAATGTATATGTAAAGAATCCTACATTTTGACAGATGCAAAAATTCCTGAGTGATTCTTCTAGCTAAAACTAAGTTTTCACTCAATTTGGACTTTATTTTGAAAATGCATTCCAAATGTAAAATGTATTAAAATATGTGAATATCTTTTTTTTTTTTGAAACAAGAAGCATCAGCTGTTTTTGCACATAAAGTAATAACTTTCCCCAGTCGCACCTGCACTCTCTTTCCAAGGCATACTTGCCATTTTAGTTTAACAACTCTAACAAGATCCTTTCATTGCCATCTGTGTCTCAGACTAGCAGGCATTTTAGGTTTTATAGTTGGGAAGAAGAGTCAAAGTTACACTTGAAATTGATTAAAGATGACAACAGCGTTATAACCATATACAAAAGACAGCAGCAGCAACTTGTACTTTGAGAATGGGCTTTTTCATATGAACCCATGGAAGTCAGTGGAAAATTCTTATACATATATGACAATGAGTCAAAGTGGCTGGTTAGTAAGTTAATAAAACTGTAAGTTAATAAAATTGTAAGTTTTATTCCCCTCAGATGATCATCACTTATTCCAAAAATATTTGCATGATATCAAAATAATATATATGTTTATCTTAAAATATCTGTTCATTCAACCAGCATATATTTAGCTCCTTTTATGGAGCTGAATCTTAGGTACTGAGGATTGTACCAAGAAAAAATAATAAATAGAAAACCCTGATAAAGATCAGCCATCATGGTGTTACATTCTAATGGAGGAGAGTAAACAGTGGAGATAGGAAAATTTATAGTTCGTTAGAAAATACTGGCTCTATGGTTAAAAATAAAGCAAGAGTTAGGGTGAGAAGAGTGCAGTGCTTAAGGGTGGGGTATTTCACAGTGGGCTCTTCCGGAAGCTCTCCCTGGAGGCCGGGTTAAGCCCAGTGCCTGGATAGAGAGAAGAGAGCAAGTGGAGATCCTCAGGTAGGTGCCTGACTGGAGGATTTCTGGGGCTTTAAGAATAGCAGTTGACCGGATTTGATGGGATGAAGAGAATTCTGACAGGAAAACCCTAGAGCCCTGGCAAGATCTTGTAGGGCTGTGGATAAATGAAGTTCCTGAATTCTTCTCAGAGATTGGAAGTTAATAGCAGAGTGTTAAGTAATCCATAGTATTATCTGACTGCTTTGAGATTAGCCTCTGGGCCCTGGATCAAGTATAGAAGCCAAAAGTCCAGTCAGGGGACTCCTAAAATAATGCAAGTAAGAGGCAATGGCAGCTTGGACCTGCCTTGAGTCACAGAGATGGTGAGAGTGGTCAGAATCTATGTTGTTTGTAACTAGGAACTATTCGTTTCCTGACAGTTTGGTTTTTGAGTGTGGGAAAGGCTGAGGAATCAAGGACAGTACCAAGTTGAAAATCATTTCTCATTTTGTGAATGATGAAGCAAAATGAATGATCGCTTTCAAAAGGTAACCTCATAACACCAGAGTTTCTCAGCTGAGGGCTTGGCAAACACAACTCACTATTCTGCAATGTGGAGTGGGAAACAATTTCACCTTCTGTTTTGGAAATTTATTATTGTCTTTAATCATGAATGTAGCCAACGGACAACTAAAGAATTAGTAGCATGTGCAGTTTGGTTATCAATAGAATTCACACATATATTCTTTATATTTGTTGCAGATATCTCAACATTGTTTATATACATTACAATGTCCCAAGAATTATTCACAATTCCATGAGTGCCAGACATTATTTAATTTGTTAACAAATAAAAACATTATAATTTTAAATATATATATATATATATTATTTGTTTATTTATTCACTTACTTATTGTGCTAGGGATTATACCCAGGGCTTCACACATGCTAGGTAAATACCACTGATCTATATCCCTTGACTTCAGTATAATTTTTTCCTTGGGACCATTATTTGTTTTATTTTACTCTTTTTTTACACATCCCAATTATGTGCTGTCAGATTTTAGGATAATATGCCATGTGTCCATGGTACAAAAGCAAAACAGCTGGGCATGGATGCACACACCTGTCATCCCAGCACTGGGGAGACTGAGGCAGGAGGATCATCATGTGTTTGAGACAACCTGGGTTACAAAGTGAGCTCAAGACCAGCCTGAACTGCATAGTGAGACCTTGTCTCAAAAAGACAAAAAACAAAAATGAACAAACAAATAAACAAAAGCCCAAAACATCAAAACATTTCATTTTAGGTACAAGGAAAACTGAGGCAGAAAAATGATACGTAACTTCCTCAAGATCAAATGTCATATAAATAAAGGTCAAAATTCAAATTTGTTTCCTAAGTGGATGCTCTTAACCACTGGAGCACACTTCTGCTTCTCATGAAAGAATCACCACCGACAACAGAAAACATTCATGTGCGAACTCTATCAGGAAATGGAAGCTGGTACATCATATAGACATTTATTAGTTTAAAAGATAGAATGAAAGCAGCCAGAAAACATTTTTATTGCAAAGCAAACATATCCCACCATCACTTTTCCTTTTCCTTCCTTTTTTCTTTCTTTCTTTCTTTCTTTCTTTCTTTCTTTCTTTCTTTCTTTCTTTCTTTCTTTCTTTCTTTCTGTTCTTTCTGATTTTAGGCCTGTTTCACTATGTAGCCCAGGCTGGTCTTAAACTGGCAGCGATAATCCTGCCTAGACTCAGAGAGCACCACCACACCTGGCATTCCTCTTCCTTTTTCTTTGGCAATGAGTGCTTCTTTTTGTCTGTTTTAACTGGTGTGATCACTGCACAGCACTTGTACCATTCCTAGAGTGGCAGGAAGAAGGAAAAATTCCTCTGGGATACAAATCTGTAAGGTTACCACTAGTAATGTCATACATATACATGCACATAATTTCATAAAATGGAATGTACTTGTCTTTAAAATGAGGCTCTTATTTGCCTTCACAATCATATCCTGTTCCACATCTCCCCACATCACCTGCTTGTACGGAAACTCATGTGAATCACCTGAAACTGTAGGAATAGGAATTCTCCCCACCTCTACAAAATGTGCTAATAGTGATGATGAGCGCTGCTTGGCCTCTGGTGGGGAGTGTGGATCAGTCTATCAGGCTGCAAGCTGTGTGTACTGCCTTCACTTGGCCAGGGTTTCATTTATGTCCCCACTATTTAGCCACACTTACTGTGCAACTCAGAGCAGCATCCTTAATGCACCAAGTTCTTTCTATCTTCTGTAAGATAGGAATAATCATATATTTAGCTATCTACTGTCTGCTTTTGGGCTGCATAAATTGAGTGATGGTGAGGCTTAAATGAGTTATTGCATAACTATCTAAGAATATATATTTGAATGAGAAGATGCAATTATTGTTGTTGATGTCCTGAGTGAGACCCTTTGTCTGACCAAGTATGTCCTTGGTCATAAACTGACCCAAGCTGCATGTAAATGCTCCTAGACTGCATGGTGAAAACCACCAGGACAATTAAACCCTCTCTTACTCTTAACTTCAAGCTAGTAGTAATATATTCTGTATTTTATAAAGGACAGCATAGATCAGATGTCAAAGAACATGATAAATATAACAATATTGTTCTGTACCTACACATAAATCATATGTGGTGTATCAGTTTTGGTTTTGAAAGAAAATGCTAAACACCTATAGGGGACAATTAATTCTGTCATGATATATCTGTATTTGTGGCCAGAGATTGTTACAGAAACCAGTATTTCAGGTCCTTCTTCACCCTTGCCATTGTATTTTTTATATATTTCAGACTTGACCAAATGCAACAGGGAAAAATGCTTTTGGCTGTCAATTTTTAGTTAACCATTAAATCTCAGAAAAGGAAGAAAAATAAATCAAAAGGAAGACGTGCTTTGTTAGAGAAGATTGTTTAAAAATGTTCTACCATTTCTCCATGAATTTCACTGTTTGTATTGTTTTCACCACTTTTCCTTCATTATGAGAAAGGCAGAAAAGGTGAGCTGTCACAGAGTACTCAGGAAAATATTTACTTGCCAGCTAGAAAAGGATCACACCTGTTCTCACTTGATCCTGGAGCCTCACTTAAAGATAAAATGTGTTTTCATTACAACTCTGGAAAATGTCAGAGAATGAACCTGGATAAGTAGCTTGGAACTATTTTAATCATAAAAATATGAATGAATATTGCTTTCATGGTTTTAGGCAGTTGTTATACTTTGGGGCTGTATAAGTTCTTGTCCAGCGACATCCTTGAATTTAATATAAATTATTTAATATGCTGCTTTTAATTTATCTGTGAATTAGAAGGCTTCTGGTTGAGCATTTTGTGTGAAAATATGTTCATGATTTCTTAGACTTTAATCAAATCTCATCTCAGCCTGCATATTTTAAATGTTGCCTTATGCAGCACAAGAGAAGCAAACTTTTACCTCCTACTTTTGAAAAGAGAATCTAGCTGGGCATAAATTCAATTGACATAAGACAGATGGACAGAAGAAAGCATAGAAGTTTTTGCAGGTACATGGTAGCTCTATAGGAAGATAAAGACCCCAAAGACTGTCAGTAACCAAAGCACTTAAATAGCCAGGGTGGAAAAGTAACTCAAATGCATGTGGAAGGTAAAAAAGGAAAGTGTTACTGTATTTTATTTAGCAAGGTCTTTTGGTACATTTTCCCTTTTTCAGCCTCCCTTTCCTGGTGACAAGGATCCTTCTTCTCTCCTTCTACAGGGAAGTCACCTTTCAGATGAGAATTTTCTTCCATTTCTAGAAATAAAGTCTGTTTCCTGCTATATTGTGTAACTTTTGTATATGTTTTTCAATTGCTTTTAGGTCAAAATAATCCATATACACAAGTAGCATGTTTGTGGGTGATATTTTCTGCCACTTTTCACCCATAGGTCTCCAAAGCTAAGGCAAGTTGACCAGCTCCTTCTTCACTCAAATTCACAAGGCTTTTCCAGGTGTTCCGTATCTTGGTACTCAGTGTTACCCAACCCATCAGCTTTTCTCCTGTTCTTAGTGGCACATTCACCTTCTGTCTTCAGAACACAGGCATTAATGATTGGAATGTCCTTTTTCCGAATGGTAATTGATCACTTTAAGCTATGTAATCCTGTCGTCTTGTAAATATGGAACACGTTATTTTTACTAAGTGCATTATCCTGTACATTTTCCTATCGAAGCACATGCCCCCCCTTTTAAGCTGTCAGCTTTTTAAAACTAGTCTGTGCTTTATTTTCTTCAGGCTTATTTACTTCATTACTAAAAAAAGTTTATACTACATATAAGATTGGAAATCACACTTCTACTTGATCATTTTTTAAAACTATTAAATAGTATTGTTCTCCAGACGTCTCTACAAGAGCAATCTGTTGTCATTACCTTAATGTACTATTTCCACTGGAAGCCTCTTTTTTAGCTATCTAAAGAAATAATCAAAAATGTGTGCATCTGTGTTCCAGCATGATTCACTATAGGGATCATTTAGAAACAACCTAAATATCCAACAGCGAGTACTGCTTAAATAAATTATATTTCCATGCTATGTAACCATCATGAAACAGAAAGAGGAAAGTTTATGTTTTACATAAAGTTAATGGAATAGGAAAATATTTGCCATACTTTATTAAAATAAATCAGGAGATTATAAGTTATATAAGCAGTACAAGTACAGAATATTTTTTTAAAGACACATTTGGAGGCAGAGGACCTAAAGGGAATGAATTATGGTAAAATAATTGCACTGGCTAACAATCTGACATAGCAAGTTTACTTACTCAGTGGTGACTAACAATTCTTTCCCCCATGTAAACCTATGTTAGTGTTGTAATCAGGGATAAATAAATAAATAAGCCAGCCCAGAATCTGACATTATATCCCCACATTCTTTCTCCTGCTTGAAGGAGTTGGATGGGGCTTAGCCAAATGCAGCCATGTTCAGTGAAAGCTTTGGTTAAACACACAGCCCAGATTCTTTCAGAATCCCACAGCTTTTTTTCACTGGAGCATATTTTACAGTGATACAGCAAAAGCAAAGGGGGCACAACAGGGTCACTGTGGAACTGAAGAGCCAGAACCACAGAGACCAGTTATGGAAAGAGGCTAAGAATGTAGGGTGGGGTAGGGAGTGGAGAAATCTGCCCCCCACCAGCCTGGCCTGTGGGCAAAGACCAAAGGAAAGAATCTCACTACAGAACACAGCTAAGATTCTTTTCTTTTTTAATATTCTGACCTTCACATTTCATGATCCCTTGTAAGTCAGATGCAGTGAGATTCTTCTGGGCTCTTTTGTTTATTATTTGTTGAAGAACTAGTATTCTTAAACACGCATGAAAGCATAAAAAAATAATTGTTGAAATTTTTATTGGAAGCACAATAGGTGGATTCTGACACAAAGGTTACATAGTTGGGCATGCACCAAAATGACTTCCAGCTAAGGGAGAACAGCCATCATTCTTAAACTGCTAGAAAGCCTCCAAGTTTTTGGCAAAGATGAGACAAGGTTGGAGACAAGCAGTGGTCTTTTCTCTGTGATCATGCCTATATAAGGAATGCTGAAGGTGTGTGGCTCCTTGTATGTTGGACTCGGGCTCCACCTTCCTCTGATATATTCTAGAGTATGTTCATGCTTTCTCCATAACTCTTCACCTTTCTAACAAAAATAAAATGGTATTAATAGATATTTGTTTATAATGTACAAATCATCATTTATTTCTCACCTTAGAGTGCTTCTGCATTTATCAGTTACTAGGAAATAAATATCACATACTTATTTCTTTTTAGCGTTGGATAAAGAGGCAACCCAAGACAGATCTTGCTCTAGAGAGTCCTTTTGTAACAATGCTGTATCAGCATGCTGAGGCACGCACCTGCTAACTCTTTAAAGTAAGAACAAAACACCATCACAGGTTAATCTTCTCCTCCTGACCCCACCCTTCCCACATAGAGTCTGGAAAGGAGAGATGATCCAGAATATGAAGGAAATTATTTCACCTGGAACATAATGTGATCTTTAGTTTTAAAAGAATATGCATATTTACAAAAACAAAAATTGATATATGAGAGGCATCTTTCTAGCAGTAGCATAGAATTCAGAGATAAAAGAGGGCAAAATTATAAAGATGTACATGCTACATAGCAAATAATATATCTAAATAAAAATAGTTTGTGGATATTAAATAGCTTGCACATTTCCTAAGGTAATCCCATTGAGTAATGAACTATTTACTTGCGTTTGGTAGATTTGTTGAAAAAGTAGTCCTAAACCATGCTTTGAGTTTGAATCATGTCTCTCTCTCTCTCTCTCTTTTTTTTATAAATTGAAGACATTGTCAACATTGGAAAAGTGAAATGTGGATCATTTGTAAACTGCCCAACAATGTGTATTAGCCAGTTTATCTTGGCAGATCCATTTTTAATGACATCCATGGCCAGAAATCTATTCCGTAATGATGCCATCAACAATTCGAGATGACGTAAAGCTAAGAATAAAGCTATAAGAGTGTAGATAAGAACTAATCCTACAAGCTCTATTGACCATATATCTCCTCTCATGTTACCTACTAGGCTATCAAACTAAAATTCTCATTAAGTAATCTAGTGGTCTTTTTTTTTAAAGAAACTTCAAATTATTTTTTCTCCCTCTTCATAATATTAGAATGGTCATATTTTATTCTCAAGCTGCTTTGATACAACACCAAATGTATATCTCATGAGAAATGTATTGTTATTATAATTTTAGATAAAAGTACATTTTAACTGCATCTTTAACATCTTTATGTGATGTCTGTAACAGACTAGAGCAATGATCAGATTTTTTGGTTGCTTATTGTCATAACATGAAAGTATAACAAAACAAAACTTGTGCTAGACAACACAGAAAGAGTGAAATGCTCCTGGGTATTGCAGTGATATTTATAGGAGAGCAGAAGGTTAAGGCCTTATCAGCAAAACTGTGACATGCCCATTAAAAAGTGTTTAATTATCCCAGAACCCCAAGGACTCATGAATTCTCTGTGATATTAATAGGGTTATGATGATATGTTCTTTCAAAGTCTTTAACTATTCATCTACAATTAATATGCTAAAATATCTTTAAATATCATGCATGAAGACTAAAAATTAGGTTAACTGTCTGTATGTGAATTCGAACTGTATACCTCCAACAAGTATTTTCTTTAAAGTTGAGAGGGTTCTTACATGGTGATAAATTTCTTAGAGTATGGATGTTTCTTTGGCAAAAATCTATTGTACAACTACTATTTGCCCAGATGCTCAGAAGTAGATATGTCTTTGATGAGGTTAATCTTGGTAGGTGATACATGTATAGTAATGCCTGATACATGACAGACAGTGGAGTGATTCACGAGAAGTAAGAAAAGAGTTCAGGGGAGGAAGATGAACCTTTGCTGGGGCAGATTGTGTAGAGAACTCGAGGGAGCTCCTCAAGAGCTTTCATGCTGAGACCTGCGATGCCAACCACTGCTTAGAACACAGGTGCTTTGGGGCATGAAGATCTCATTTTGTGCTGAGTCATGAGGGCTCATGTGTTCTGCCTATTGCAGGAATTCAAGTCCTCTCAGCCTGTGACTCTTTCGTAACTGCTATTTTCAAGTTACTTCAAGTCATGAATCCTTTACGTTAGCCTATTCTCACTTCCGGTCACTCATTGCTTCACCTGGTTCTTGCTGACCTTTTGGCTTTCACTCCCAGGATCGATAATCTTACTTTCTCTATCTTTTGTTGATCAAAGGCCTTACAAAGGCACCTCATGACGCACTGGCCCTCACCCAATGTGGGAAGCCTACTAGCTTATGTTCTTGAATCAGGTGCCCATTGGTGGTGCAGTAACTTTCAGCCAGCAACATCAAAGCAACTATTTTGTTGCCTAAACCTGGGAGTCGTTCCCTTGGGGGAAGCCTGTGAGGGTGGACACCTTTCTACACCTACTGGGTGACCTCTTTGGGAAATGGTTCAGGGAGGGCCTTGCTGTGTATACACTCTTCTCTTTCACCTATTCTTTTGTTAAACTGGCATGCTTGCCATTTATAATCAAATCTAAACCATTTTTCTATACTCCAGGGTCATTCTCCTTCCTTTTTTTTTTTTCCTTCTTTCTTGAGACAGGGTCTCGCTATGCAGTTCAGACTAGCCTTGAGCTCACTTTGTAGCCCAGACTGGTCTTGAACACACAGTGATCCTCTTGCCTCAGCCTCCCGAGTTCTGGGATTCAGGCGTGAGCCACCACTCTTGGCCTCCTTCCTTTTTAAGAGCCACTACTCATTGGATTCTGTTCCTCTCTTGAATTCCTGGGAGGATCCGAGACAGAGGCAGAGCATGATGCAGACTGAGTATAATTTTTAAAAATCTACAATCCCATCTGCTAAGAGAGGTCATGTAGTATATATGCAAATTGTATATAATAGAGACATAAAGCTTCTCATGTGTCTTGTTGAAAGAAAATTACTGAAGAGAAAAAACAGTTGATTTTGGAGTGTTGATGCTGCCAACCTTAAATAATGAAATGATGATATATTCATCAAGCAATGATATATCATGAAGCCATGATAAATATATTCATGTAGAAATTGAAGAATGATTTTAATGAATTTATAGCATGGTATTAGCAGTGTATCCTGGAATGGAAGTGATTTGTGATCAATTTGACATCATCTGGCTAACACTTTAGTATCTTTACCCTGAGTCCTGTGTCATGGATACTTGATGGTGTCCGTGCTTATGAGCTGCCATTGACAATGAAGAACTGCACAGGCAGTATCATGCAGATTGATAATAATGTTTGTACTATGAGAGTTTGGCAAGTAAGATCAGTGCATTAAGTTCTGCCTGTTTTATTTTATATCAAAGTTAGTATGCCATTTATTCAAGTCCAAGCATCAATGCTCATTAAATAAATATTCCATTATTTTATCATAGCATACACCAGGATAATAAAGTTACTATAGCCCAAAATGCAGAGTCACATAGTTGGAAAATACTTGAAAATTAATGCAGTAGTATCACCTAATGTCAAAGTTTTTCTCAAGGTCTGTTGAACCTTTTTTTTAAATCATTGTTGAACTATAGAAAACATTGAGGCACAGTCTCTGTAAATGACCAAGTAAAATCTATAAATAAGTTTGTCGTTGACTCTTGATATCTTTATTTTTCCTTTAACAATTCTTTAGCCTCTCTAGCCGTACATAATAAGGTCAATAAATGATGGATGCCTTTTAGTTTTCTTTTTACATAATCAAGTAACGTAAGATTGAACTGTATACATGTACTACTATTACAGAAAAAATATCAAATATTAGCAATTTCTTATGAGTTAATAAAATACATTTTTAAAACTATTTTATCCCACAGTTTTTAACTTTTGCTTTTAAGTGAACATTGGTACTTAAAGAGTTTTAGCTCATTTTGTAAAAGAAATTCTAGATCCAATACAACTCATGATATGTTTTCATTTGGAGATACAAATAATCTATAGATTATCTTTTCAGAAATAATGAAAAGTCCTCTAAAGAATGGTGAGATTGTGTTCCCTGCTGTTTATGACAATATTCAGACTGTCAAGCCAATTTGGCCTCTGTTAAGTTTTATGAAATTTCTTTCTTGGCTTTCTTCCTTGAGAACTCCAGAATAATTCTGGAATGCAGAAGAGGTACCACATATGTATGTAGTTAAAGGCAGCAGTCTGCTAAAGTTAAAGTTCTGGACAGTTATGTTTATGTAGACCAGAATTCTATTATTACTGGAAGAAATAAAGAAGGAACTCTTGTCATGTGGTTAAAATACAATATTTTAAATATTAAAGTTCTTTTGTAAATTTATTTCACAAGGCATATGAAATAGTATCTACGCGTAGTTCTGGTGAATACATGTTCTTATTTTGAAGTCACATACTATTATTTTTCTTCAACTAAGATATTGAAGGCTTCATGAATAAATAAAGGGTAAAAAAGAAAGGAAAAGAAAAAATGATATTTGCTGTGAATTTATATTTTTTTATAATTTCCAACAATCAGGTTACCAAGGATGTGGGTGCTCAGACTAAACTTGAGGTTCTCTAAATTTTTATTTTAAGATGAGTGTCAAGGCATCAGAACAAATAGTCATTTTCTAGCCCCAATGGTGCAAATATTTTTGTTTTACCAAGAAGTTGTAATAGAACAAGATGAGAAATATTATAGATGAATCAGAATGATTGAGTTACCTATATAAAGATCTTTACCCACCAAGTTTTTGCTAGCAGGGAATTGGGGTCCAGACAAATCTGCTAGGCTTCTTAGGCAATGCTTGCCAGTTAGTGAGGTGCCAGAAGGGTCTGGTCATGAAACAGCCCAACCTTAGGATGAAGCCTTTGCTGACAAAGTCCCAGAAGAACTAGGAAAAAAAAAAAATGGAGCTCTGCATTTGAAAAAGAATATTGACTTTTCAGCGTACTGGAAAGACCAAGAAAAGAAGAAAATATTAAGTTGCATGGTAGAAAAACCATGGCACCAAGGGTTCTATGCATAACAGAATTCTGTCCTTAATATCTAGAAATGGAGTTTCTGATCACAGTCATATCTTGGACTGTCAGTAACTACTGACCGCTCAAAAAAAAGGCCTTATACACTTGTTTGTTTTTATATATTTTCCCATTCCTAGTTAATTCTGTAATCTGTAAAGGCTGTTAAGCATCTTAAGGATCTTAAATTCAGTCCAAATACCTGAGCATATAAAAGATGCATGAATGTACCCAGGGATAACACTTTGTTCTTGGACCTGTCATCATTCACTTCAATATCACATATTTTTGAACCTGCTTCTGTGTACACTAATGATATACTGTCAGCACTCCTAATGGTAAGTTACCAGATGTTCTTGTTTTAAGGCTTATTTGAAAAATGTGCACTCATAAAGAAGTGTTAAGTATATGTGAAAAACCAAGTCTACAAATGTTAGCGCTAACCTCAATTTCTACATCAGTTACGCATGTACGAACTTGGAGGAAGGTCTCCTACCTACCACTTTCAAGTGAGCACAGCATATGTTCGTTTAAATGTGACCCTCATGACATTCAGATGAAGTACTTTGAAATGCAAGTGGTTTTTGAATTTTTGACAAAAGTGAAAAAAAAAAAAAACATAGGATGCCAAATGTTTTTCAGAGGGTAGGGTTCACTTAATTTTCTCTTTCGTTTTTCATTAAATTATTTTATTAGTAATGATATATTTTATAGGAGAGGAAAATTTTATTTTCTAGGATTTTTTTCTTTCTTTTTTTTTTTCTTTCATCAAAAACAGATTTTAGTAAGGGGAAAAAAAGATGGTCTGCTTTGAGAAACAGTTAAACCTTTAGAAGACCAGTGGTGTGAATATTCCTCAGAAGCGACCACAGCCAGGGAGTTTGAGTGTTCGTTTTCTCCTTTGTTATAAACTGACTTCCTTTACAAGGTGTTAATCAGACTCCGAAGCAGAACGCCCTTAACATAATCCACACAACTACAGAAACATGCAGCTTCTCCCCAGACGGACACCACGCAGCCCGGGCAGAGCACGTGGAGGCGAGAATACCTGCATCTCCTGGTTCATGACATAGTATCTTTGCTCTGCCCGCTGAAGAGAGATGTATCATTTCCTAGGCCTGAATGCAGGGTCTGAAATCAGTGCACCTTAGAACAACCCAGGAACTACTAACAAACGTCAGCGCCCATACTCTACTGTGGAACAGTTAAACCAGGGTCCCAGCATGTAGGGTCTGAACTTTTGGATCTTTCAAATGCTCCCAAGCTGATTCTGCTGTGTAGCCAAGGCTGAGAACCACTGCCTAAATGAAAAATTTAAACCTCATGGAAGAAAAACAGGGTAATCACTAGAACCATCACCCAAAATCCAGGTTAAGCACAGTAAACCCATACAGAAGTCCTAACTGATCTTAGGCATTTTAAATAAGTTAGAATTGGTTCTTCCTAATAACTAGTTTACAGGGAACTAATTAGGGCGATATTTTGACTCTTTCCATGAATCTAATTTTAAAGGTTTTATAGAAATATCTGCTATAGTTTTCAGTCTTGGGTTTAGTCCATTTATATTGATTAGTGGTGGCTTTCTTTTTATGACATTAATGCCTGGTTGATTTCTTTTGTAATGTCATGTTAATGTGTGGAATTTAATGATCATCCCTCTGAAGTGTCCACAGTAAACTTGTTTTACTTTTTGCCCCACTGCATCAAATTCTGCCACTGCCTATGCCAGCATACACTGAGTTTAAATAACAGAACCAAAGCATGCCCCCACTCAGCCAGTATGTCAAGGTGTATGAAGTGTAATTGAAACATAAAACATACAGTAAACATTTACATTTTAAAAATTTACAGTAAGTGATTCATTACCATTTATGTTTTTCAAATGCCCCCTCCCCCCGCATGGAATACATCCTTCCCATTGTTCTGACGCAGTTCTGAAAGTCTTTTTTGTGAGTCTTTGTAGACAGTATGATAAATAATACTGCAAATGTAGCTACCAACTACCCACCAATGGACAGGCAGGCCCATAAAATCATTAAGGCATGTCTTCCACCACCTCTTTCCCAGATCTGATTCTTTTAGACTTCTGGCTCCTTCCCAAAACAATGATGATCATGACAGGTAAATGTTTTAAATCACTTCAGGACTTCACAGCAGTCGTAACGGTGCAACTGAAGACAGAAAAATGACTTACAGAACTGCTTCAGAAAGTGCCACAAATGATGGGATGAGAGTGCTCCAAAAAGGGGAAGCATCGTGAGGGAGATGAATGGCAATGTGTCTCACAGTAATAACTTATTTTTTTAAATGTATATCATGTTTCTTATTGTAGCTCCTAATTGGTTTCAAGTGATGGTTATTAACACTTTTGAGGAATTTTATTTTTGTCCAGTGATAGTAAGAGCATAGATTTATGTTTCCAATTTTGGACCCTCTCGTCTGGAAGGAGGTTTTTCAGGAATATAGACCCTTTATTACCTCTCTGTTTTTAATAGAGGAATCTGGGTTTAAAATTCCACAAATGATATGTATCCTTACCTACCTATAAGCATTAAAATCCTTTCTTTATTTTCAAAGATCATACTTATTCTGTCTTGGCAATAAACAAATATTCACTGAGATTTGTTTGTTTCTGGAGAGATTTGCAAAGACTTTGTATTTCATATTTTGAGTATGTGCTAGAGCAGTTTAACTTTTTTAATAAAAATACATGTGTCCACAGTCATGATTTTACTTGGAGCAAGTAAGATACTGAAATTTGGGTTAGGATAGCCTACTTTTGAAATTATAACATTTGATTTCTTTATAGTCAATTCATAATACTCAAGTACTTAGAAGCATTGGAAGACTGACTAAGGAAGCCACAAAAATACTTAGAAACTGTGTCCCTCTACCTGCCACATTCATCCATAAAGCAGTGGCTTTTGAAGAGAGAACCAGACACTTTGTTTAGTCAGTTGACTGGATGTGATGAATGAGGTCAGTGCTTTGCTAACCTCAATTCCTCTCCCTGGGGTTCACTAGCTCCCCTGAAAGTATCCTTTAGTTATCTGTATGGTGTGTGAGTTTGTCTGTTGTATGTCTACATTGTATTAGATGGTATTCCTCTTCTGAATGAAAACTTGTAAAAGAATACAGATCACATGTGCAGTTATACTGTTCTCTAAATAAGGATATGCATTGTCATGATTAAAGAGTAAACCATACCAGAAATTTAACTAAACTGTAAAAAGCAGAAGCATACAAATCTTAGTTTCCAGCAGCTCATCAGGCCGATTCACTTCATGCTTTAAGCTTCTTAATAGTAATATAGGTGTTGTTCCAAGTACTTTATGTGGATTTTAAAATTTAATCTTTTCCAATTTATATATATATATATATATATATATATATATATATATATTCTATTTTTTCTAATGAGAAATTCCTCCAGTAAGTTAAAATTTACTATCAACTAATGACTGCATTTAAACTCAAAAGACCAACTTAAATTCTTACATGAAAAACCCAAGTTCCTCTTGGAAGCATCAGAGAGAGCACCAAAAGATGTCATTTTTATTTATCTCAAAGAAGTTCACAAAGCTAAGCCCTATCCCATTGGAAGAGTCCACTGAGAAACTGTTCTCTGTCACACCACACCACACTTTCTTCAGCTAGCACAATAAAAATCTTTTTTTCTCTACTCATTTCGCTTTTGAGTATAATTGTCCAAAGTCACCTAACATATATTAGCCCACATGATGGAAGTCCTGCTGGCCAAAATTGGAACAATTTAGGTATCAGAATGAACAGTGACAAGAATTGATAATTTATAAAATCTCTATGAATTGTGCAAATAGGAAATAAGTTCTTAAAAAAATATTCATTGGTTATCTTATCACCTCTTCTAATATTTAACATTTACAGCCTGGGAATAATGCATTAACAATGCAAAACTTGAATTTCACCTGTTGTTTTAGCTTGCTTATTCTTAAGTATGTTCAAAGGTGCTAAAGATCAGTTGCTACTATTTTTTTAACGCATTTACAGACCCACTTTCCTATGTTGGACTGTCTTTTTGTTTTGGTTAGATGCATGATTTTCTTTCCTTATACTTCTCTACATTTCTCTGATGTCCTGATCTACCAAGTGATTAGATTTTGTGCTTCAAGTAATTACATTTAGAGCAAAGGCAGCCAATCTATTACTCCATTAGTTGGAACCCATCTAATTTCTATACTGGGCCTGTGTTAGGTTTGGTGATTACATTTCACTCTCCCAAACAAAACCCACAAAGGAACAAATTGTTTTATTTTTTAATCAGGTCTGGGATATTTCCTTAAAAGCAGTGTTGATATGAATCTTAAGACACTGTCATAGGCAGATACTTGGTGAGTGGATGTGACTTAGAAGTCTCCTTCCTCTGTGGCCGAATGTCTGACAACAATTTTCTTTTTTAGCCAAACATGTGAACACAAGTGCTTCCATCTGCCGTGTATACCCTTGGCCACAGTAGACTGAATTATAACTGAGTCATTCCTGAGCTCAGTTTCAGCGGGGCATTCCTACAGGATCCAGCAAGAATAAAAATTGATGTCCCTCTTGAAGCAGAGTGGTACAGATGGTGCAACTTTATAGCTGTCTCCAAATACTAAATGTCAAACTGCTCCTTTGATAAGGCAAGGTAGTGTAAAGATTTAAATACAGCCTTGTGGTGGAATGTCAGTGAGTGATGGATCCCAGGTACAAACACAACAAAAAGTTCTCTGTTTAAAATCCTTTACAACTGTGGTTGTGAAAATTCTGTATCAAGGAAATTATGCACAAAGGATAAGATGCAAAACCTACCCCCAAAATCTGTGTGGATGCTAACAAATCAACTAAATTTTGGGAGGAGGCATAAAAAGAGTAGAATGACACCCTGGTGACTAGTAAGCCAATTTTTCTGCCAACAGCTCCCAGAAATAGAACCCCCAAAATGTTACATTTAATCCACAAAGCTTGCTTTTGTATAACAACAAAGAAAGGTGAACTTGCAGGTTAAAAAGTTTATCTATTCATGCAAATATTCCACCAAATGTCAGATGATAACCATAGAGTATGAAAATTGCATTGATGTTAGAGAATGGTGATGTCATTTTGGCTGTACCAACACACAAATACACATAAATGAATATTACTCAAAAAAGCATATTATTTAAACACTAAGAGTGCTGCTAGTGTTTATGTATTTGCTTTCATAATTTATATGAAGAAAATGAACAATACGAAGTAGCATTTTAAAGTATATGAAAATTTGTCAAGCAGTTTGTTAAAAGTGGTTACATAGTCATAAGGAAAATTGGAACCATATAAAACAGGCCCTAATAAAAAACTTAGAGTTCTTAGAAAATTAGTGAATGGATTAAAATTATTTTAGCTAATTTTTTAACTATGTGAAGTGAATACAAGTAAATCAATACAAGGAAGTCATCAGATAATTCTGAAAATTATATGCAATTGTTGGCTTTTATACCAAAGATAATTCTGAAAATTATATGCAATTGTTGGCTTTTATACCAAAAGTGAGTGACTACTTGGTGAAGTAGAATGTTTCTTCTGAGAGGTCTCAGGGGTACCACCATATTCTTCTGTCTCCTACATCTGACCCATGACAACAGTGAATGTCCCAGGGAAAGATGAGGTTGCATTTTATTTATAATCTCTACTTTATTCACATTCTTGTGTTTTCAGTAATTTTTACCCTAATGTAGGACCAGTAGCCCGATTGTCCAAGTCTTGACTCATATCTGCTTTCTAAATCACATTGACTGTAATTCTGCAGCAGACCAGGAAGGAGATCCCCAATACAGAACTTGTAAAAAACCCAAGTAAATAACTATTAAGCTAGTAGGTTTTAGCAAGTCGGTTTATTATGATTTAATTTATATTAAGCTATATATTTAAATGCACAATTTGTAGATTTCAGGTAATATGAATCCTGTTACATTTCCAAACTCTAAATTTAGGCGATACCTGTCATTCCTGCAAGACTGAGTGCCATTCTCAGACATTTCCTTCAAATCACCACCAATCTGATTTTCCTCCAGGTGGACTGTTTTCCCCCTGCACATGCAAATGGTAGCACATAATATATGCTACTATCTGGTTCCTTTCATTTAGAAAATAGTTTTGAGATATCAATGTGGTTAGAAATAAGTGTTCTTTAATTATTGAATAGAATAAACCCACATTCAATTTTATCTTCAATTTTGCATGTTAGAAAATGCAAAAAAATAGAACACATACACACAAACACAGTGGTAGGCTGATTATGGGATGTGGTAAGAGTTTCCATTCACTGTATGTAAGGCTTGAATTGTTGTCCTGAATGGCTGTAGTCTTCATGGAAATACTTCTATAATTGAAAGTACAGAAATATTAAAAAATTATTTTAAAAATATTAAAAAAAATTCTCTCTTGAATGTACCTTTTTTATTATACTAACTGAAGTTTCCTAAGCTGGAAAAAATAAGAAAACAAACATTTTTGAAAGTACTAAGTTAAAAATTTTTATTTCCAAGGTAATTTAGGAAGTAAAGTAGAACTTTTAAATTACTTATAAGTCAGTTTGCCAGGCTGTCAAAGTTATTTTTCAGTCCTTGATTTTCTCCCATGTGTGTGTTTTAATGACCTGTAGAAGTGGGTGTGGAGAAATTTAACACTTCAGAGAGGGCTGGTAAATGAAAGATTGGCATGCTTGTTCCATTTTTAATTGAGGGCTGGTGGCTAGGGTTAAATTGTTTATTATCCCCCGGATGTGGAAAAATATGACACAGAATACAGTTTCAGAAAGTTAAGGTTTAGTCAACTCTACAAACTCACGGTGCTGTGATTCTAACATGTATAAATTCAAGCTTTGTCCTTGAGAATCAATCTGTTTGTTCAATCTGTTCACATTTTCTAGTCTTTGCATGCAATTTACATTTTAGGATTCACCTCTGGGAAGCTCTTCTGGTCTTTAACTTGGTGTCTGGATCTGGACTCCAGGTGAGAGTTGCAGAAGAAGAATGTAAATGTAACCATTATTATAGAACTCTTTTGAACTCATTAAAGGCAGTCTTCTTGGGGAATCACCTTCATTTGCATTAGGCTTTTCGGAAGGAACCTGACAGGTGTTGCCTGCTATTTATTCTTTCCCTGTAAAATGAAGCACTGCAGCGGGCTGCTAGGTTCTGTGACAGAGCTCATGATTCACCTGCGATGGTGCAGATGGAGAACACCGTGCCTCCTTTGGGAACAGGCGTTAACTTCTGAGTGGGAAACACGGAGCGCAGCATCTTCAGTCAGGCTGTGATTGGATCCCGAGTCCATAGCACACCAGCTGAATAAGTTTGCTGAAATTCTGTAAGATTCAGTAAACACTGTGGTATAGAAAACAAGCACATCCGTGGGCGACAACAGTGACCAAGGTTACGTCCACTTCTCCTATCATTCCACTTAAAGCTGAGGAAAATGGGACTTACAAAGATGATATAGCTGAGGAAAAGAAGGAGTGTATGAGGCCCTGGGACTTTATCTTGCCGCCCACACTCCTGAGAAGGGTGGCAGATGGAAAGAGTAATTTTTCTCAACTACTGAGAGGAAAATGGGCAATGTTAATGCTACATTTGAGGAGAATTGCACGAAAGTGTGCTTCGTCATAAGCAAATTGTCTGAATGGCATGAGAATATTCTGGTCAAGGATTTGTGGGTATGTTTGAAAGTCATTCATATAGATGAATCATCTTATGCAGGGACTGTCATGCAGACCACTTCGCAGATTGGCCATGGAGGGATGTGTTTGTAATAAACTGCTTTCAAGTAGGCTGGTGTGAATAAAACAAGACTGAGGGAGTCTGTATACTTCAGACAAGCCTGGAGTCCATTTCATGACTGGACCAGCTAAATCTCAGTGGGAGGGACCACGTATGTTTAGTTGCTAAACTTTGAACTTTGCTTTGCCGCTGTAAAAGGGTGTGGGACTCTGCCAGTTCCCAAAGCTATTCCGAAAGATATCCCCATAAATGCTCCTTGGTGACCTGAGATTACCACATGTGAGGCAGAAGTCCTTCATCCAACTGTGTTTCTGTTCTCAGGCCTCAGGCTTGTGCTCAGTTCTTTCAATTTAATGCATGTTCTTTTTCCTTACTAGATCTTTAATACTTTGTCATTCCTAAATACATACATAGCCAGAATAACTCATAGATTTGATAGTATTTCTTATAATTGTTCACTGAGACTTATCAGCTAGAAGGGAAAGTTCACACTACCATCTGTTCAGATGCTAAGAGGGCAAGGGGAGTGCCGAGGAAGGAAAAAAGAGAGATAACCAAATATTTGTACATTAAAGTTAAAATTTAAATTAAAATATTAGTTTCAGTGTATTTACAAATAGTATATATTCAAAATCAATCCTCGTTTGCCTGTGACTCACAATATGGTGTCTCTGTAGCTGTATTACCTAGAAAGATACCAGGATAATTGAGAAAATAAAATCAAGCTGATAGTAAAATCTGTAAAACCTGGGGAAGTGGACTGAGCAGAATGCTTATGGAGGCAGGTGATAGAATCAATAGTTTTAATGCTATTAGGCAATTTTAATGTACAACCAGGGTTGAGAATTGCTGTAATGACAGAAGGACACTATGTAGGGACTATTCATTTATCTAGGTATTAGCATATGTTTACTTTGAAAATACTCCCTGCCAGGAACTGGTTACAAAAATACTTTCTCTTTAAGGAACTTAGCAACTGACAGCACAGAATGCAAAGCTAGACTGTGAGAAGATACTCATGACTTTTGATAACGTTTTCCTGATAATTTTCGTAGACCCAGGCACGTAGGTTTTGTTGTTAGTACATGTTTGCAATACATAATGATTACATTCATCTTGAGAGAGTTGGTACATAGATGCCCATGTCTCGATCATCATGGTCCTGATACAGGTGATTGTAACAGGGAGCTGTTTGAGGTACAAGGCTTCATCCCTCTGTGCTTTGAGCTGGAATTCCAAACAGTCCCTAACGAGCTCCTTGGCAGAAGATCACTTATAAACTGCCAAGTGAAAGTCATATGTGAAGTGATTATTCTTCCACACTTAATTCTTTTTAAAAAATACTGACAGAAACCGAGCCACATTAATAAAGGTCTGTTTAACAGGTGTACTTAATTTTTGTGTTTTTAACCTTATTGTATACATTTTCTTTATCTGGCTAGATATGTATGTCTCCCAAGTCAGAGCTGCTGCTAAATAATAACTCCAATGCAATTTGCAGTTGCCTTGACTAATGTAAAACTATATTATATCTTTTATTGGAAGGGATAGAAATGGAAACTTTGGCTTTGGGACCAGGAAATGTGGTCTAGACAATTCTACATAACTAACCTCTTCTCCCCAGGAGACAAAATTATGTAGGATTAGAGAAGTCACTTCATCTATCCATTATGTAGAATTGTCCACTCTTGGCAAGGACTGTTCTGGACATCAGATAAAAATTATTTTTTGGTAATTTATTTGTCTTTTTAACTTAGCATGTGTTTGCAGTACATGATGATTACATTTATGGTGGGAATTTAGCACATGAACATAATTCATCTTATTTCTTTTTTTTCATACCCTTCCCCTCCCACTCATTTTCTGCTCACTGCAAAAACTGCTTAAGATGATGCATTTTTATTTGCAAAAGAAATAGCTGAACCCAGTAGACTGTAACTTCTTTACCAACACAGGAACTTTATTTTTCTGAGACTCTAACTCTAGAGAAGGCAAGAGACCTGAGGCCCTAACTGCAAGTTCTTTTTCTTTGTTTGCTACTTCACCTGTGATTTGAGGATGTGGCAACCTCAGCTTCTATTGTTCATCTCTAAATGTCAGAATAGGACAAAACGGTATTATTATGTATGACTTCCAAACTTGCTTGATATGTTTGTACATCACATGAAATGAAAGTTCACTTGCAAAGTCTCAAAAATGACAAGTATTTTGGAATATGTTTGTGGATTTTAACTTATTCAAAATAAAGACAGAGTTGAAACTGTATAATACCGTAGGATGCAATTCTTCACAAGAAGCACCTATAAAAGTCACTTGGCATGATTAGGTAGGCAATAATCTGGTTGGAGGAAGTTGTTTGTCTTTTTTTCCCCAAAAGGTCATGCCTTCAAAAACCAGATTAATCCAACTCCAAAGCTACTAAAAGTACATGGGGTTTGTCCATCTTTTTGATTTTTATTTTGTAACTAAGAGAAGCACATATGCGGTGTTCGTCATCAAGAATAACATTGTTGGAAGTCAGTGTATTCCTGTAAGATATGGAATTGGTAAATGCACCAGGTATGGAGAGATTAGGAACAACAACAACAACAACAAAACACTGCCATGTAATGGAGACAAATAAGGGAACCCCCAGTAGCATCCCAGATGTCACCGCTGTATGAATGTTTCCCACATGCTTGGTTCTTTCCACAGCCACAGCACTCAGCCTCTGTCTGGGTGGTTTTCTTCTCACTTGGATTTGACAATGCCAGGTATTATGCATAAACAGCTTTGGTTGATATGAATTTCTTTAAATTATGGAAGAAATTAAAGTGAAGATAACAATAATAATGCTCCCTTTCACCTATTTTGTTCGTTTGTTTTGTTTTTTCAAACAAGGTTTTGCTATGCAGTTCAGGTTGGCTTTGAACTCACTTTGTAGCCCAGGTTGGCTTTGAACTCACAGTGACCCTCTTGCCTCAGTCTGTGGAGTTCTGGGATGACAAGTGTTCACCACCACGCCCAGCTGTCTTTCACCTATCTTTTTAGTAACAAGTTTAAATGTTATATGTGGCAAAAGACAGATGTAATTCCTAGGTATCTTTCTCTAGCATGAATGCAGCTTCCTTGTTTGCAGAGGGCCAGTGAGCTCTCATGGGAGAACACCCACACTTGTGTGCACACACTCTTTGGCTCAGAAATCCTGCTTTAAGAATTTATTCTAGGCATGCACTTGCATACATACATAATCATATGAACACATGGGTGTTTATTACATTATTATTTGTCATGGCAAAGCCCCTAACACCTAATTAATGAATGGGAAAAATGATACGCTACAAATAGTATACCCATGACATACAGCCATGAGAAATGATTTTACTGATTTGAAGTATAAAGTATAAAATATATTGATAAATATGAAAATTAATTTGCAGAGGTCTATGTAGAATATCTTATTTGTGCTTTAAATGTGTTAGGGCTGTCTTATATAGATTACTTTGTATCCGTAGATAACTGCAGAAACATGCCTGAGCACCCTGACATTTCTGGAGGAATTTAGGACACTATACATGTTTGTTTTGTATTTCCACAGCAACAGTAGCATAAACTGTAGGTTGTTAACAAATAAATACAGAGTCTTCAACTTGCAATAGTTTGACTTCACAGTGATGTGAAAGTGATAAGTATTCAGTGGAAATCGTACTTCAAATTTTATTTTCCTGGGGTAGCATTATATAAAAGATAGACTTTCATGATGTTGGGAAGTAGCAGCAAGACACAGTTCCCCATGAACTACTTGATCAGAAGGAAAATACTCTACAGTGCACTGTGTGCTGGTATCTTTTATATACAATATTCAATAAAATACCTGTATACAAAATGTTCAGCATCCTATTAGAAAATTGTCTTTGGATTGGATGGTTTCACCCATGTGTAGGCTAATGGTAACTGTTCTGATCATGTTTAAGGTGAGCTAGGCTAAGCTGTAATGTTCAGAAAGTTGAATGGAGTTTGGAAGTGGGTACATAGGAATTTTCCATGTTACATCGAGGAGCATTGATTGGTGAATTGTGCCACTAAATTGTGTGGCCCCATGACAGCACACTGGAGTAGACAGAATACTTGTCTATTGATAAGTGGATACTCTAAGAAGACTGCCACTTTCCTAGCCAGGCATTGGCCCTAGCACTGTGAAGTTTCATTGTTCTGCTTTTCCAATTAGACTTCATTTGATCTTTCAAAACAGACTTAAGAGCTATAACCACAAATATCTCAAATATTCACTCCCCATTTACTAGTCACAAAGAACATGGTATGCATTGTAAATAAAATATGACTCAAAGTGAAAACTTTCCCATATCAAAGCTATTTATGAATTGGAGAAGTTGAAAGGAATCTCTAGGTCTGTGAAGAAACTTAAAACTTATATAATCATTTAGGATACACGTGTATCAAACTCTTGCAGGTTTCCTTTAAAAGCATAACCAGGAATATGCTTTCTTTAGCAGGTGATTCTTCCCTCTCTGATCCAGAGGGATTCAGTCATGGAAAATGTGAAAAAGAAATAATACTGGCCTAAGTTTCTTTAGCATAATCATGCTGAACTTATGGCTCTGCTCTTTTTCTGCTGTTTATTACCTAATCTTTACAAATGAAGATCAAGATACTTGCCTACTTGCTAAGTAAAGCCTTACTTGGCAGTGCAGTAGACAATAGTTACTAGGCTTTCAGTATTGATTGAATGAATTTGGGTGAGCTTCAAACAAGCTGTAGGGAAAATCTAACATACACCACATGTCATAAAGGTAGCTCAGGCACCCTAGGATGAAGTAATATTCATCCCCCTGTTTTTGACTCCCAACACAAGATTTTAATCATTGCATCAATACAAAATAAAGTCTCGTTACTTCAGCACTCCAAAATAGCAAAAACTATGAGTTTTCCTAAACAACCTCTTCTTTTTTCCAGTTTGTGTAGGAGTTTTCTCCCAGGAGCAGCTTTTGTTAAATGCTACTCTTTAATCCGACCAGATGTTCTCTGACTTATGAGGTTCTCTCCCAATAAACCCATCACAAGCTGAAAACATCACGTGGAGAATTCACTGAACACAGCTAACCTCTTGAATGTCCCGGTTGAGCCTCAGAGCACCCTGCAGAAGGCTGCTGGGTTTCCCTTTGACCCTGGAGTTGACAGGGCGCTGTGGCTCTCATCCACTCCTTAGCATCCCAGTGAGTGTCTTACCACGTATCTCTAGGCCAGGAAAGTCCCAAATTTACGCCTTGTGGTATAATTTCTAGGGGATGTGTATTGCCTCTGCATCGCTCTAAAGCTGGACTTTGTAAGTCGAAGATTTTAAATTTGGGACCACATGCATGTAAATTATCTAGCAAAGTGCATCATCTGGCAAATATTTAAAAGTCGTGCCTGTTGTCATGATGCTGCTGATAATGATGGCTTCTTAAATGGAGGATAATTGACTCATGTGATAACATAGTCTTTGTAACTATCTTAGTGTTTGTATTTTCTTTTAAAAACCAAGTTATAAACAAAATGGTTCTCTCCCATTAAAATCAGCCCTTCAGTGTTAGATCAGTCAAAGGAATATGCACCACAAACGGTAGACTATTATAAATCACTTGCAGGGGGACCCTCACCCAGTAAAAAGTGCCACAGCACTGTGGTTTATGCTGGCTGCTGACCTTTCATTCTGTGAATTTCACTGTGGAAATCTGATTCAATTATTGATATTTATTTCTTTTAATAATTCATAGTATAATTTGAAAAGACTAAAAATATGAAATAATCACAGTATTAAAGCAACCCTTTAGAAGCAATACGTACTTTATTCTTTTTTAAAGTGAATCAACAGTTTTCATGTGTTTACACATATTGAGTAAAGCACCCTCAAATCTCTGCCTTGGTTTCTATTTTGTGGTTATATTAAGTCTTAAAAAGTGGCTAAGAGAGATTTTTGGTCAAACAAGAGTGTCTAGTGTGGTATAAAGCAAGGCCACTCTCCCAAGTCTGTCTTAAAATTTAGAATCTCTGAATGTGCCTTTATTTGGAAGACGAGTTTGGACATTGTCATTAAGCTAAAGATTTTGAAATGAAATCATCCTAGCTTGTCCAGTCTGGGCTTAAGTCCAATGACAAATGTCCTTATAAGAGAGAAAAAGAGAAGCAGCATAAAAAAATGAAAAAGCCATGTGAAGACAGAACCCGGGGGATGAGGTCGGTGCAGCAGACAGGAAGCACTTGAAGCTTCACACGCCCTGGGTGAGGCATAGACACATTGTACCTGAGCATACGGGCACTGCAGCCTTTCTGGCACCTTGGTTTTAGATTTCTGGCTTCCCAAACAGTGGGAAGCATAGTTTTTTGCTGTCTTATATAACAAGTTGGTGGAAATTTGCTATGGAAGCTCTAGGAACAAATACAATTGAAAAAAAAAATAGTATTTGGAAACACATAGACACATTAGTGGAATTCAATCCAAGATCAAAGAGACAGTATGAAGAGGATCCTTTTTCTCCCTTATTTAAATGTGAGTCTTACACTCTGAAATCATTCTACCCTGACTTATTTTAAGATTATCAGATGCTCACACTCTAATAATTTTATGTTGACCCCTGCTTTGTGTCATGATCTTGTAGACAATTCTTATTGTCTGGACAAATCACATTATGTTGTTGTTGTTAAGAAGGAGACTGAGGCCAACAGAGAACAGTCACACAAATGCTCCTTGCACATGAATGCGAATGGACATGGGAAAGTTTGTTCTGAGGCCAACATGCCAAGGATGCATTTTACTTCATGAAAACAAGAAACAATGTATGATAATTTAGGGGACAGAGTAGTAACAATGAGGCAGCACCATCTGGTATCTTCACATGTGATGTGGAAAATTCTCTGTGTTGTGAGAAACAGGAAATTTAACTCAGAAATTCATAAATGTAGCAACCATAGTAGCTTCCCTGAAAAAAATTATATATATATATATATATACAATTTGAAAAACAAAAGAACACAAGCAGGCAACTGTTTGTCAACTCATCTGATATCTATGTATCTGTGAGGAATTGTGAAGACAGGCATTCATCAAAGCCTAGAGTGTCGCTGTTTAGATGACTCACAGCTACTGAAGTGCTGCAGAGGAGGTGGACACAGTGCTCCGGGCACAGGTGCCAGTGCATGGCCCCAGTCCAGTGGTCATGGCGAGTTGCTCTGTGGAATCAGCAGTGCCTACAGCATGGACAGCTGTTGGCTAAGTGAGGACCATGAAAAAGGACAGTGCCTAAGATTGAAGACAGGAGACCCAGCAAGAGGGCACTGAAACTGGGAGTTAACGTTTTTTCCAGGAAAAGCAGCTATGGTATCAGTTATTTCAATCTATGAAGGTTAAAGTAGCAGTGAGGGCTCTGAGTGAAAAAAACTGAACAGTAAAACCCCACACACATTGTTTCATTTAGAGGCTGATACACATGTTAATTCACAATTAATAAGAGCTGCCTCCCCACTTAGAGATTTTAGCAACCTGTCTGCTAGGTAGGCTGTTTGTAATTTCACAGAGGAAGGGTTGTGATTGCCTGATTTGTTGTTATCAGCTTCAGTAGTTTAGCACTCTCTTGTAGTTCACAAAATGAGACTAAATTGGAAATGGAACCAACAGGTGATCCATTAAGGACTTGAGTGCAGTTAAGTCTTCCTTTGGGATGGATACTTTTACAGCCAATAAACTTGGCCTTACCAGCTCTTAGTCAGTTTGCTTGCTAATAGTAAAGCCTGTGGTGTGACAGAGAGAAACCCAGTAGAGCCACACCTCTTAGGTTCCCGTGCTTCATACTGATGAGATAAAAGCCTCCTAAGGAGGCATGAGCATTGCTTCTAGGACCCTTTCAGTGTGAGCATCACATCATATCAGAAATAAGGTCTTTTAAAACTGATTTTATAAAAGCTGGGGGTGCAGCGCAGTGGTAGATGACCTAGCTACCATGTGTGAGTACCTGGGCTCAATCCCTAGCACTGCAAACAAAACAAAACAAACAAAAAAACCCCAAACTGACTTCATAATCATCGTGTGACAATTGCCACAAATCAGTAATAAACACTTTGGTATTTTAAGTGCACTTGGTTCTTTGAATGATTACCTGCGCAATGATTTACTCTACTAATGAATCATAACATCATTCGGGAGGGAGACACAGAACTTTGAACCTTTCATTATGTTTGGGGGTGTTTCTCCCCCCAAATCATAGTACCTTCAAATACTTTGTTTTATTTTTCTCTTGCCTTTTTGCAGTACTGGGGACTGAACTCAAGGCCTTTACGCTGAGCTCCAACCTGAGCCCCCTTTTCAATTGCCCTTTTTCTCTAAGTTTAAGGCGCAAAGTCACCTGCCGAAGCATCTTTCTTGTGCTCCTGCCTCTCCACTCCCTTCCTGGCAAAGCCATGTCCTTAACGTCTTCCAGGGTTTCTCATTACCTACAGCAGCTTTTGCCCAAGTGTGTTTTGCACACGACTTGCTGCACCTGTCATAATTGGCATCCTTTTGAAGGTTTTCTATAGCCATATGTATGTGACAAGTTAGGTCCATTTAATCAAAGTCCTATCTTTCTTATAGTATTTAGCAAGCCCTTTGATAGACAGTGTTGACCAGATTTGACCAGATTTGTTTAGGCCTGGAAATTTTCTTATGCCTCCTCAGAAAATGTCCTTGGACTTTGGATTCAAGGAATTTCCCATACTGTGAGAAACAGTGGCCTGATTAATCATGTCCATGATTCCAAACAGAAAACACCATTCCTTCAAAATTTGATACCTGCCTTTTGATTGAATTGTAACAGAACAACCCCGCCCCCCCCACCAGGGTACTTCAGTTTCGTAGTGTTCAGGTAATAATTCCTGTTCCAATTCTAGTTGCTTCTGTCTCTTAGAAAAGGCCGGTCACTATGATGCACATTATATAAACCAGTCCCCAACTGACAAGCCATTCTGCTCTGTACTTTCTGCTTGTTTATCCTATATAAGGCCTAGACTACAAAGATCGGGGCCTGATATTCTGGAATGATCCCTATCACTGCCCTTTGACATAAATAAATCTGCTTCCAGATCCTTTGTGTCATTTTGATGTTTCTGTTTGCCATTGCAGACTTTCATATCCTAATGTCCTACATTTAGATTCTACTTAATTTAGACTTTATATTATAATTATGTAAAACTAAACCAAACTCATGAGAAGCTGTTTTTCGGTTTCCTCCTTTTGGATCACATCTGCTTTATTGCCTCTGTGGAAGTATCACAAGGGAGACCTCCATGCAGTCTATGTTCTCCGACACCTAGAGCACCCCAATCTTACCTCTCACTATTGCTGTTAGCAAACCGGTTGGCATCCCATTCATGTGGATCTTACCTTTCAAAAGTTCCCATATCCTTTTAGTCAAGACCCTGCTTCATTTTCTTTGCTAGCATTCTGCCTACTACATGGATGATGCTCAAATAGTAGCTGTGGAAATGGGGAAGGGGTGGAAGAAAAGTTGGAGTGGCACATTAAAATCCACATGGCTTCACACCAGGGTTTTATGCTAATGTGGGATTTCCAAATTGATCAAGGGAGTCCTAATCCAAAGCTCCGTACAAAGAAATCCAGCAAGATTCTCTGATTAGTTCAATCAATTTGTTCAACTCATCCTTTGATTGACTTAATAATGCTCATAATGAGCTTTTAAACATATATTTAGAGGGGACTAGCAAGAACAAAAAATATGAAGAAAAATTGCTGGAGACTATTTTTGCATTTAGGTGTGGGTTTGGGTTCTTGATGTTTGTATTTTAAGGTAGTCGAAGGTGTGTGGGCCCATTTTAGCAGCTCCATATGAGTTTTACAAGAAACTCCAAATATATTCTAGGTAATATTTGGATATAAATATTGAGTCTGTAACATCTGCAATGGCTTTTTTAGGAGTCCAAGAAACATCAGAAGTGATTTTACCACGGATATTAGTTATCTAGCCTCTGCCGGCAAAGCTGCTATTCAGTTAAGCAAGTATGTCAGTCCACTGAGAGACAAATTAAAGTATGTTTTTTTGATGATATGGAGGAAAAGAGAGTAAAATAAGGAGAGTAAAAATTGGATTTTTTTCCTCTAAAAAATGTATAGGCTTCCCTCCGTTATCTACTTCTTTTTATATGGCACATTAAATTAGGAAATAAAAATTGAATTGAACCTCTTTCAAATAGAGCATTCTCACTGTCTGATATATAAAAATCAGATATGTGTATAAAATCAAAAATATATAGAAAGAGAGTTTTCCATTAGTGGTAAAATGATATATCAGATACTAACATAAGTTAATGTTTTTTAGCAAAAATAAATCATATAGATGAGAGTTGAGCACTGCTTGTGCTGAAATGTTCATCCTAAAATATTTCCAATGATATAAATTTCTTAGAGAGCTCTCTCTTTCTCACCTTTTTTCTTATATAAGTATAATAATTTTACCTATTTATGGAGTTAATTATAGTAAATTATTTAATTGGTGTAAAGCAATCAAGTGACAATAATAAGGATTTTCCTCTCTTTAATTCTTTATTTTTGTATAGAAACTGTGAAGTCTTTTCTTGTAGTTCTCTTTGCATTATCGAATACAAGGTTGTGTACTGTGTCACTCTGCTGTTCTGAAAGTTGGACCTTATCCCTCCTTGTCTAACTCTGTTTTCTGTCATTATCCAACTTTCCTCTGTCACACTTCCTCCTACCCTTCTTAACCTCTAGGGATTCCATGTCTGTGAGTTCTGATCCCAAAAAGAAGTATTTGGAGACTGGAGAGCTTTCTATTGTTCATTTTGTTTTAAAGAAATTGATACAGGGGAATGAAACTCCTAACCTGCTAGCTATCTGGTATGAGTTCCTAATCTCTAAAATCAATGAATTTTATGAACAATGGAGGTTAAGAGCAGAATATATTTATTGAAAGAAAGAAAGTAAGAAAGAAAGAAAGAAAGAAAGAAAGAAAGAAAGAAAGAAAGAAAGAAAGCTTCTGTCTGAGAGAGGCAGAATGGTTACCAAACAGGTTGCCAAAGACTTCATCTTTTCTAGGGACTTTCATAGAGTAAAAACTATGAGATGGGGCATGGTCCATGGTGGGGGAAAATGGGAACTTGTAAGGCAGGTGGGCATGAGGTGGAACAGAACTATGACCAACCAATAAGATTGCAAGTCAATTGCTCAGGTAAAGTTGATTAAATTGGGATCAAATGGGGAAGCAAGTCTGGGCAAAGAATTGGGACTTTGCAGGTAAGGGATTGGGTTAATGGCTCCATCTGGCTTCCTCAAGGTGATTGGTATCATCTATTTAGAATATCAATCCCTGATGTTTATCCTTAGTGTATGGTTGCATTTGTTTTGCCTTTTGTCTTGAGGTCTGGCATGCAGCAGAGGTGCCTGTGTTTTGCAAGGTTGCAAGATGTCTGGTCTTCTGCACTGGCTTATTCAAGGGCCCAGCCCTGACTATCTATAATAATTCTAACTATCTTAGCTACCTATAACAAAATGATGCTAGAAAAGGAGCAAGCATTCTTGAAAATCGAATGTAGGAAGGATTTATGGAAAATAAACATCAAGATGCAGAGCATAGACCGAGAAGTGTGTGGTGTGTGTGAGGGGCAGTACAGCAATTAGACCAGGGAACCACTGATCCAATGTATAGGAAGGAGGCAGGGGCAGCTCCACTGTGAGTCATTACCCTGGGAGTGGAGGTCACAGTCTGCTAATGTAAGTCAAAATTTGAGCGGAGGGAGAGAGTTCAGAGTTGTAGATTATTTTTCTGCTAAATTTTGGTCAATTGTGATCTCATGAAGCCACTTTGTCTCTAGCTTTTTTTACTTGAAATCATAGTGGGAAGGGTGCAAGAGAGGGTTTCAGAGGACACATTCAGGTTTTTTTTGAAATTTAATTTTGCCTTGTCCTTGGATGAAGAGTGAATTAAAGTTCACTTAAAATCTCTTCCATCTACACACCTCTATTTTCATTATTCTGTCTCAAGGAAAAGCAAGTTTTCTTTAAATTTATAATACATTTTTGTATTTTAAAATTTGAGTGTTGTAGAGATGGTCATACCTCCTATTATCTGTAAACAGTGTATGAAAAGAAGAAAACACTCTAGAGTTTCTTCTGACTTTTTCAGAGTGACAAGAATTTGGCCTTTAACTTTTATTTTTATGAGGATTTTGTTTCCCCTCCAACATGGGGGCAGTTTATACAGATTACACAATGAACTTGATGCCATTGGAGTATGCTGCACCCCAAGTGATGTTTTGTGTGAGCTTTTCTAGGTAAGCTTGCTGTTTAAAGTTGTATTTCCTCTGCATTCACTTTCCTCTGCCATACACACAGTGTTTACGATAGTGGGAAAGAGCTGTTGAGCAGATGGATTACACAGAAGGAGCTCTGAGGGACAGGGTCAGGGGATATGAAGCAGGAAGGCAGGAGACAGCATTAGTGGTAACTCAGCGAATCATGGACAGTGAATGTACTGACCTGTGTCACCCTCAGTCAGTAAGGACTTAGGTTATTGGACACAGCGTGGTAGAAAGCACATTTACCAAACTCCAATTTGGAGTAGAAAGATTGCCTTTAAGCAATGTCATCTCATGATCTCTGTAATATAATTTGTCACACAAAGGCCCTTTATCAAAATTTTCATCTTGAGTCTGAATTTTACCATTTACTATATCTTAAATAAAATTGGTTCCCATCAACTTATGTGCAGCCCCATTTTATGCCCTATCTTTGGATGTAGTTTTTGTCAGTTGTATCAAACACCATTGGTTCTGATGAAATAAGCAATCAAATAAATATAATTTCTTTATATCTGGTGCTTATTAAGTGCAAACCACACTGATTGAAAATACGAAGAGGTTTATGGGACACTCGTTTGAAACCATCTTGGCAAAAATACATTAGAAAGATGCAACACAGGCGCACCTCCGTTTATTTCCCTTTCTGACTGTCAGCAGAAATTTGAGGCAATACTCTTCCTTTCTGTTTGATTATTCTATTATCGACAGAACAAGGGGTGTTGGAGACATACATGCTGATTTAGTGTTGTGTTGATGAAACCATTCAGGTTGTGTGATGTGTCATTTTTCACCGCAGCCTTATCAAGGTGTTTCAGCTGTGCCCAAACCAGCCCTGGTAATTGCTTTAGTTGCTTGTGGCAAAGTTATGTCAATGTCAGATCCCTAAATGACTTTTGACTGCTTCGTGTCAGATGTTCTCTTAAAGAAAGACAGGGTAGGGCAGCTTTTATACCTCAGCATGTGTGTTAATTCAGTCTAAGTAGACATGGTCACTGCCCTCTCCAGTCAGGACTTAAAGTAAATGTTAAAAATTTATGTTTTAAAATGAAGAGAATACACATTCATGGTGATTCAAGGGTCATCTCTTTTTTTGAAGGCTTTCCTGTCTTGATCATCAGTACTCCTGTGCTACCTGTTATACCAGATTTGTTAGATTGATTTGGATAAATAAAGATGATATTCAAGGGCACAGAAGGAGCCAACACTGGGAAACCTAGAGAAGTTTAGTCAGAACATTTCTAAAATCTATTTAAAATAAAGCTAAGAAGATGGTTCCTTAGAGTATATTTGCTTTGTGGGTAAATGATACCTTTACTGAAAAGAAGATAGATGTAACAAAAAGAAGTCCAGATAACCTGTTTTAATATTCTAGACAAGAGGTGCTGAAGCTCTAAATGAAACAATGATCTTAGTAATTTCAAAATATAAAATGAGACAAAGACTTAAAGGGAACTGAACTATATGCACTAAGCCTTTGCATTATACATGTCCTTTCATAACTGTTTCTTATCCTTGTGTTATGCAAAATTTTTTATCTTTAGTTTTCCAGGATGTAAGTAGCCCTGCAGCGGGATAGTCTCTTTTAGTAATGTTGGACACTGGTAATTGCAAAATATATTCTTTGCTACTTATAATTGGATTATGAGGCAAAACATTGATTATTTATGAATATTACTAGCTAAAGAAGATCAGTTTGTCTAGAAAGCATCTCAAAGTTGGTAATCATACATAAAAGTTATTCAAGTGTTCTCCAAATAACTGAAGATGTCAGCAATCTGGGAACAGGGCAGCATTAGTTTAGCACTGAAATAATCAGTTCAAACTAAACTATGCTTAAACTATTCATACAGAAAAAAAATCAGCCTTACTATAGCTCTAGAGGGACAAAAGACCCACATGAATAATTTTTACTGTCTCAAGTGGAATTTGTAATTACTTAGAGGTCACATGCCTCATAGTGAGTAAAACAATGAAAGAAGAGCACAATAATCTACCAATTATAAAACTTTGGTGCCCGAGACTAATAATTTCTGAGAGTAAGATAATTCCTATAAAACATGTCAACTTGTTGAGCAGTCCTTAAATTGTAGAAGGCTCAACAACAACAACAAACAGACATAGTATTTAGATAGCCAAGTGCATTTTGTAACATTTCAATTAAACTTAATTTTTATATTTTATATAATAATAATTTATATATGTTCATTGCACATTTAAAATAAATACTTGACTTTATCAAAAGGAAAAAGCTTTCCCATCTCTGATTCAAAATCCCCTAGTTAGTATGCTAAATTTGTTACTATTTTTCATACTAGGTATCTTTCAGTTTTTTTCTATGTGAACAAATGTGAAGGTATATCTGTATTCTGGGAAAGTCCCTTTTTTTGATTTTACATAACTCACATACATACCTTTTCATTATGTATTTTTGTTTTAACATGATGGAGTCTTTTGGAGAATTTTGCTTACAAGCACTTGAAATGACTTCTGTTTCTTCGCAGGCACACAGGGATCAATTTCATATCATAGTCTATTTTTCTAATCCAGCATTTATGCAGACTTGGTTATTTCCAGTATTTTTCTCTAATAAACAATGCTTTGTTTTTGTGGCTAGAGCTGAAGGATAGATACCAAATGTATTTTTAGTAGTTGTAACACCTGCTATGGTCACGGATGTCTCTAACCTTAGCACAGCATTCAATTGACAATCTTAATCTCTTAGACCACAGTTTGTACTGACGGATCATCTGACATGACGTACACCCAATTAATTGTGCAACATTAAGTAGAGGTCGCTGTGATGGCAGACCTCGGCCGCTCTTTCCTCCTCAAGACACTATGATCATCTGGTCTTTGTCATGTGATCTGTCATTGACCAAATCCTTCCCATTCATCTACAACTCTTCAAGAAATTCTAGCATTTTGTCATAATAATGTTCTCTAATTGCACATGGCGAGCATTCCGCATGCCAGATTAAAGCTGGAACAGAGTTCAGAGGAGCCATTCCCCATGCATTTTTTGAAACTTTCTGAATTAAGGAGCATGTCAAAATCCAGAAGGGGTGAGAATCCTGGGTGGATCCTGTATTCCTTCCCTTCCTTTTTATTCCACGGGAAGAAAGGGATTCAGTGCACCAGTTGACACTTAATGAATCTCTGTCTTGTCTTCTGATTCTTGGTTCATGCAGTCAGCTATCTTAGACCTCAGAACTGGCAAAGTCTATCTCCTCTTTGAAAGTTCCCTTCTGATTTTCAGGCTTGATTAATAGGAAATATGTAATGTATTTTTAATGTGATAAAATTGAGAAGCACCATCTGTATGCAGTGTTTCATGGCATGCAGATAGAGTGGGTAGTATCCCTACAAATAAATATTAATATGAAAAATTTGAAAATGTCCTTTATCATGCAGCTCCCTTTGTTAAATGGAGCCAGGAGAAAATGCCCCTTTAGTGGTAGATAAATGCTTGATTCAGACTAGTGACCTGTGGGCCAATAATGGGGAATTCAGAAGTTTAAATCCATCAAGAGAAATGATAGCCAGTAGACCATGAAGTGATAGCCACTGTTAAGCTGATTTATTGGCAGCTGAATGTAACTAAACGTGTGCAGTTCTCAAAGAGTAGAAAATGTGCTATTTAGTTCATATCTTGACAGGGCAAAAAAAAAGTGAACATTTATTTTTAGAATGTTTCAACTATCTTGTTTGTTCATGTGAGTTTCCACCTATATTTTCTCTATTGGTCATCTTGTTATCTAGACACATTTTTGTCTATGATGTAACAGATAGAAAAAGTTTTATAGACATTTTTGTAGTGCCATGATTTCATCACTGAAAGTATGTCCAAGTCAGAGACCCCAAAGTCTAGAGTTTATGATCTTTGTAGATGTTAAATATTTACATTTACTACACTTCAGTAGTGTGTTATGTGACCAAGAATGTTATTAACACGATGATGGTTTATTAGTTACCGAAATACTAACATCCTTGTGTATAATTTGTTGTGCTACATATTACAAATAAATAAAATCTGAACCAGATGTATCCTCCAGGATGTAACCATGAGGATAACTCTTTTAAGGGACTAAAATGTGATTAGTGCCTATGGGATGGACATTTCAAGGAATGGAGTGTAGCTTCAAATGGCAGATTGGGCTAGGTTTCATGAAAAAATATACCCCCTGATCAGCCCTAGAAAAGTGAATGGGATGTGAATGTGAAATTTGTAAATAAGAGGCTGTGACAGATTGAATGGCATCCCCTCCAAATTCATGTGAAATCATAATCTCCAGTATGGAGATGTCCCTGAGCCATGTATGATGGTTTTGTAGAGTTAATCCCATCAAAATGAGGCCATGAAGGTGAACCTTAATTCATTATGACTGGGGACTTTATGAAAAGGAAAATCAAGGTACTGAGACACATGCAGAGAGAAGATGATATGAAGAGACATAAGGAAAAGAAAGCTGTCTACAAACCAGAGTGAGGCCGGGAACCTGTCTCTACCTTCCTTGAAAGAGACCAACTCTGCTGATCCTTTTTTTTTGCCATTCTGGGATCCGAAATAGTGAGGCAGTGTATTCCTATTGTTCAATCCATACAGTCTGTGGGACTTTGCTACAGCTCACCTTGTGAACTGGTAAAGAGGCACTCTGAGCCAAGGAGTCAGGAGTCAGGGAATTCCAGCAGAGTTACAGGAGTTTGGCTTAGAAGAACTGAATAGAACTGGAATTATAAATCCAGAAAGTAAAAGAGGAGTTGAATGAGATTGAGGTGGGTCTTTCAAGACAGTGCTGTAGACACGAGACCACAGAATAGTCTCAAAGCAGTGCTTGCAAAAGACTGAGAGTGCTTATTTGATCCACAATGGTCAGGGAAGAGTCAGTCTGCTCTCAACTGAAGGTGACTGATCTAGACCTTTGCTAGGAGTCTTATATCTTATCCCATGACAGAAAAGGCTGAGCAGATCAATATCTCCAGAAGTTGTTATCTATGTGTGGCTACTTTATATGGAAATTTTGCTGTAAGGCATAATGGGACGCCTTTAAACCTTTTTGATTTGTGGTGTGACTTGTGAGATCTGTGCTTGAAAATGATCAGATGGATAGGAAGGATGCTAGACTGGCAAGACACTGGGAAACATTTGTAATAATCCAGTTGGAAGACACCAAGGTTGTGAATTACAGGATGGGAGTGGGAAGGGTAAAAGGATATAGCTATGTTTTATTATTGAATAATGTTTTGCTATTTTTTTATGAGTGTTGAGGTGGTTTTTTCTTAGAAGAGAGTGCAGAAAGAGATGGTAGAGACAGAATGTAACTCATCTTTTTTATGACATTATGGTATTATAAAACCAGAAGCAGAAGATTTCATGAAACTCAATTTAGTTATAGATATTCCAATGGATATTCAACAATTAATAGAATTACATGAATAAATGCAGGATATTTTGAAAGTTTGATACTTTTACTATTAGTAAAATACATATTTACTTATGATATGTAATTTAATCACACAACATGGAATTTTCATGTACAAGTTTGTGAATATTTGTCAAACTGATTAAGGAAGATTTGAGGAGGGCCATTCATAAAAACTGGAGGCAATAATGCAAAGAAATCAATTTGAATGTCCTGTGCTATTAAATAACACTTCATTACATTATGTGACTGAGAAAACTAAATTCATACATCTTTATGTCTACACGGAGTGATAACATGTGTGTGAAATCAATGAGAAATTGGTATTTGCTTATTTGTCATGGCAATTTCTATGCTTCCTTAGGGGATTTTAAAGAAAGCAATCCATCTTGAATTTATCTCATAAGGCAAGAAATTTTCAACCTGTGAGATGACATGTGAAATTACAGAGAAGTTCTAAATTTTCTTGAGCTTTTACTATCACCCAAACATATTATGCTGCTTTTTGCTGCTAACCAGATTCTTTTATTGCCTTTATCTGTTGATATATGCTATAGGTTTCATTGATTTTTAGCTATGTTATCCCTGGAAGATGCATTTTTCTATTTTCTTTGACTTTAGTTTTTAGTATCCTTTTTTGACAGCCACTTAATTGTATTGATTTTTTAGGTCAGTTATAATTTAGAGAAGAAGAATTTAGTATATTTGGTTTAGAAAATATCAACCTCATTCACTTGTATGTAGCAGTATGCTGAGAAGTCTAGCTACAAATCTTGCTAGTCCACTGAACAGACTATTGGAATAATGTATAAGCAGTAAAAGGATGATTTCAAACTCATTGTCTTCAGAGGTTTCCTCAAAAAATGCACTCTGAAAATGAGAATATTCTAGGATCTAATATCCAGGGCAGCGCTGCAAACTCCAAGGTGCAAATGAAGGAGCAAGGGTACAAAAGAGAAGAATTGAGGTACAATAAAAACAGTGACTCCCACTGGTCCCATTAGCAATTCTTTTCACGGTTGCTTTCAAGCTGAGGTAGCCCTAGCAGCCTTGAGGGAACATGAATCTTCAAATGTGCACACCAATTATTCATTAGACACAGCTACTCTTAAGGGAGGGACCTGGCTTTGAACATTCAGAGGAGAGACTGAAGCTACTTTATTCCCAGGAACTGGTAGGACCATGTACTTTAGTATGAAGACAGGGGTATAGGTAACCTTCCACGTGACCAATACATCCAGAGTTACATGTATCTAAAATAACTTTGTAAAGTGCATTGAATTTCAGGTGTAAAATATTTATTAACTTTTAAAATATTTGGTAATTAAACATCTGGATTTATTATAATCTGCAAGTTGCCTGTATTATGGTTTTCTAGAGGAACAGAAGCAATAGAAAATATATGTATGATTGTGCAAAGGGATTTCTTGGGTAGCTTTACAGGAACAGAGGCAGAAGAGTCCACAGGGCCATCTGCAGGATCAGAGTCAGGAAAATCCACAGTGACTGTCTTGGTTGCCAGAGAGCCAGAGGTCCAGTAGCACGCTGCTCCAACAGAGGGAAGCCACAAAACAAAGGAATCAAGGAGGCAGAACCAGTAGATGGTTAAAGGCCTGGAAGCTGACAGCAGAGCACAGACAGGAGCCAGCTTCGTAAGGCTGCCGGATGTGTAGAGGGATGTCCAAAGGTGATGGTGAAGGCTGGGTTTCTTCCTAAAGGAAGACCTGTGTGCTTTCCCCCTTTTTCTGCCCATGCTACAAACCCATTGGTTGATGCTCACCATGTATAGGTGGATCTTCACTATTTAGTGTGCTTGCCTACGTGTCAGTCATTGACAGAAACACTCAAAATTTTACTAACCTGCTAGGTGTTTATTAAATGCAAAGGACATATCACAATGATCATATTGCTTTTAGAAATTATATATATATATATATATATATATATATAGCTTAGACATTAACTTCTTAATTTCTTTATAACTCAAAAATCACATTTAACATTTTTAAATTGGTACCTAGCAAGATATCAGAATTAACATCAGTGCAATTCAGTTCTAGCACTGTTAGCCAAGAGGGAGACCTCCTGCTTTGTTCCTTTCCAACCATAAAAAACATTGGCTATTAAGTAAATGTAGCAAATATCTTATATAATACCCATTTTTTTGAATTTCTACTTTAATATTGAGCCATATAGCTTTTCTTTTCAAAATTTGCTTTGCACATAGTTTCCTTAGCAACTTCTCATGAATTTATTTTTAGGTGTATGAATATTCTAAACACATACATCACTTTTAATTAGGACATCACTTTTATTTAACAATCTTATTTTGATGTGTTTTGAGTCTAATGTATCCATCTTTATGAAATATTGATAATGTGCTGATAAAATGTTAGATTAGCCTTTGAAGGCCCCAGTTCTGTCCCTATGCTTCCTTTAAATTATGATCTTAATTCCTTGATCCATCAGGGTTACTACTACATTTTGCCCAGAAGTATTATATATACTTTCATGCGAATATTAAATTTGTATAGGTAAGCTATATATTTCTTTTGAATAAAATGGTGTCTCCTTGTAGGAGAATGTTTGTACACATGTTGAAACTCAATAATTATAGTTGTAGTGTTGACTATGATTTGAATTTTGTTTTAGTGTGAATTGTTACAATAAAGTATCATATACTGTATGGCTTGTTAACAACATAAATATGCTTCTCACAGTTCTGGAAGCTGGAAGTCCAAAAAGAGGTACCAGTATGGTCAGATTTTGCAGAGAGCTGTCTTTTAGGTTGCAAACTACTAGCTTCTTCTTCTAGCCTCATGTGGTTGAGAGCAGAAAGAGCTCTTTTGCTACCCTTAACTGGGCACTAATCTCATTAATGAGGACTCACCTGACATGACCTCCTCTAATTCTAATTTCCTTCACTCCCGACAACACCACCACATAGCAGGTGGATGTTCAACAATAGAATCTATAGAAGGGAACAAGCATTCAGTCCATAACAGGCTTATTACTTCCAACCTTTCTATTCCCAGTTTTCCATTGAGAAATTTTCATACATGTTATATACAACTTTAATGATTTCTTTTAAGTGTTAAAATGGCTAAACATTTTTTGGAAGACTGAGGTAACATGCTGAAGATAGTAATGCAGAAATGAATGTGACCTAGTTTCTTAACACCTCTGAGCCTTCTTGAGCAAGGGTTCCTAACACTGGTCTTGGTCTCACTGCAGGAGGTTAGCAGCCCTTGAGCCAACAAAGCCTCACCTGTATTTACAGCCGCTCCATATCCATTAAGCTACATCCGAAACTCAGCATCCTGTCACCTCACCATTGGCATTAGACTCCGGCAGGAGCTCGAGCCCTGCTGTGAACCCCTTATGAGTGAGAGCCAAGCGCACATCCCTTTGAATCATCTGGAAACCATCATTCTCTACCTTACCTCCCATGAAACTGGTCCCTGGTGCCCAACAGATTGATGGAAGACTTTGTTTTCTTCACTTCTGTATATTACTTGGCACTGAATAAATATTTTAAAGTAAATTTCTATTAAAATGTAATAAAACATTTGATGTATTAAAATTGACACTTAAAATTTTTATTCAGTTTGTCAGTCTGAAAATATCAAATATGCCTTAAGAAGGTCATCGATATTTTTTCTACATGTAAAGCAAAGTATATTATGAAACATTTCATTTCCCCTATTCAGTAAGTAGCTATAAACTGGTAAAGGCTTTCCCAGAATGTAAAAATCATCAGTTAATCTTAAAACTGCATCATATGACTGATGGCATAAGTGCTTTGATACTGGCAGAGAAAAATTTTACAATGCCTTAGTTATACGTGCTAAACTGAATTATTTTAATTGCAGGAGATGATTTTCTCTTGCATTTCACACCACTTGTATACTAGTTTTTGAAATGGTCTCAGGTAGACAGCAACAGTGTCCTCAAGCCCTTGGGTGTGTGCAGTATACAAAGCTTTCTGTGCTCCAGGAGCTTTGTTCTGCTAGGTGCCCAGGACACCTGGATGGCCTGACATACAACTGCACCCTTTGTGAGTCATGCCCTCTGCAGCCCGTCTGTGATCTGCCTCCACTCCTGCACACTGCAAAGACAGCACTGACCACAAAGAGACATTTCCTTGTGGGACATAGTCAGAGTGGGGTTTTTGGTTGGATATTTTTAATTTTATGTTGGCTCTATGGAGCACAAAGTTCACCAGAATGTATAAGTTTAACACCTGCCATTGAAAATTAATTATGAAACACCTCATTTAACATTATAAACACGTTACTCTGTTTCATGCTTTCGAAATTTTATTTTGAAATGTAGGTGGTCCTCTGCCACTTAGCTTAATTGGTTAGACTCAAGTGCTGATGAACCTGGAGTTGCTAGTTCATTTTCCTTAAGGGAAAATTAGTTTGCCATATTTAAAAATCTAAACATAGCCTTTTCCCTCTACTTTGACATTTTACAGTTAGATGGAAGTTTGTATTTTATGAAAATAGTTTTTCAAACACTCTTTTTTGAGTTTCACAACATTCCACTTAAAAACACTTAAAAAGTGTTTTCACTTCTGCCCACCCTCATTTGACAGATGAGGAAGTTGATGCTTAATAGGATCGATTTTCTTGGCGCAGCCAGAAATTTGCTAGGCCAGGTTCTCTGATTTCTATCTTTTTCACTAGTCTGTATACTAACCCCAAAATTTCAGTGTGATGTTCAAGTGACTTTATCCCAGATGTGATTAACATTAACCAATCAACTTGGTAAAAGGTGAAAGGTTTATGTGATCAGAAGAGAAAATAGAGTATTACATACCTATCTGGCATCTTGATGTATATCTCATCGCCCTTGTGTCTTTTGTTTTTTTGGTGCCTAGGATCAAACTCACGACCTCGTGCTTGCCAGGCACGTGCTTAGGCTACTGAGGTAAATCCCAGGCCCCCAATATATCTCATCTCCTGCCTTATAAGAACACAGTTTTTGTATTCCCATGATTTTTTAAAATATTGTATCACTTTAGATACTTTCAGGAACACAATACCTCTCTGTGGGAAGTAATCAAGATTAAGAATCACACTTCTTATAATGCTAATAAGTAAGTGGTTATATCAGCATACTGAATACAACTGGAAGCCTATGTTTTATTAAAAAATATACACTTATTTAAACTGGTACATAAGACATGTCTATCTTAATATTTCAGTCATGTGGCACTTACTAGACAATGTTAAACATTGAAATGAGTAAGTTTGTTGCGTTGGCCACCTCTCATCTTGGCTTTATCTTTGGTTGGCTGTAGAATGTTTGCTGTCTCTGTGAGCCTATGTGAAGAAGGGTGGGGACCCACCTTTGACTTTCTTCTGCATGGCGGGTCAACAATGACAGCCCCTTGAGGACAAAAGCTTTCTGATGCTATTGCAGGCAGATGATAGCCTTGATACAGGTACAGAAAGGGAAATGGTCTTAACATCCAAAAAGGACATGTATGGAAATTAGTGAAGAAAAATATTTGATTTTCTGCTACCATTTACTGCATAGAATGTGTTCAACTTGCCAAAATTTGTTGATACATGAATCCTCTTGTTTTCATTTTTCCTATTATATGTTAATCCTGTATACTGGAAAAATATGTTTTTTTAAAAGTTTTATTCAACTGCTGCGTTCTTCATTTTCTTTTCAAAGAATAGACATAGAGAGCTCAAATGTTTAACAGCGAGGTAATAGAGCCAGATGATTCTCTTTTCTGTTAAGTGAAGGATGATGGCTTTGATGAATAGCTCCTCTTCTGCTTACAGCACTCAATCTTGTTTATTCATTATCATATTGATCCAGACATTTTTAATGTAAAATAACTAAGCAGCTGATTCTACTGCTAATGTTAAAGCACATACAAAATCTCATTTCTCAGAGGTCATGTACAAAAGTTAAAATAGTGTGATACCTACTATCACACTATTAAGGTTAAAGTGTGATCACATAGTCCATCAAATTCATTCTTTTTGAAGTGGGATTCTTTGCTTAAAATTCTTTTTCATAATTTTCTATTTCTTTTTATAGAACATTTTTGAACTCAATGAGTAAACACCCACTGTGTACCCCAAAGTGCTTTCCTTCTTCTTTTATCACTTATTTCTTGTCTAATTTTACTTCCTTTATAGTTCCACCCTTCTCATCTCTGAACTTCTATATGTTTCTTTCAATATGGATCTTGTTTATAGTAGATGCTCAAGACAGCTTTGTTGAAAAGAGCCAATTTATGACGGAATATTGCATGTTAATAAGTTCTAGCTCTTGGACATACAAGTCTCAAGTTGAAAATTCAGGTCAACAAATGGGCTACTATCTGTTGGGCTTCATTTAGTAGTTACATACCGTCTCTGTGGGAAGATTTCTTGGGCTTAATTGCTAATATGATTTCTTATTGGCCATATGGCCTTGACTAATTAGCTCAATCTTTAGAGACAGAGAGACAGAAATACCAAAAGACAGAGACAGACAGACTTCAGATTTAGGTATATATATATATATATATATATATATATATATATATATATATATATATTCAGAGATATACACACAGATTATATATATATATATATATATACACTCAGTAAGTCATAAAAATGTATTTACCCATATGACTGTTTTTATATGAAGACTAGATTTCCAAAACCTTTGAGGAAAGGAGAAGTCTTCTCTTAATTTTGCAGGATGCTATGAGTGGCTGCCTAGAGTACCATGAACTCTTTTGTTTTGTTCACATATTATTGTACCATAATTTTCAGAGACTCAGGCTTTGGGACTGGGAATATAGCTCAGTGGCACAGTACCAACCTGACAAGTAGAAGGACCTGAGTTCAATGCTTGGTATCAAAATTTTTTAAAAAGCCTTTTTTTGTTGTTCCTTTAAATTTCTTTTTGGAGTGACACATATCATATAAATGTATTAGATAGACTATTTATTAATGCTATATAGGCCATTATGTATTTATTGTCCATTTATCAGTTTGTTACTTTGGATTATGAAACAATTTAAACTCAACTGTCTTTTGATGAGAATGATGGTGCATAGGCCAGAGTACATGCTGAGCAGCTAGAAGAAAGAACCAAGTCCAACAAGAGAGTAAAGAAGAAGGCCAGAACCAAGTAAGTGCTGCAATGTAAATGAACCTTCTTGGCTCTTTGAAAGCACTCTTTAATTTCATTGTTGTAAAACTCAGTGCATCTGATAGTTCTCAAAAAATTAGCATATATGAACCAGCAACTCTGCTCCTAGCTGTATTACACAAAAGAATTGAAACATATACTGTGTACTCGTGACAGTATTATTCACAAGAGACACAGGTGAAAACAACCCAAATTCGCACCAATGGATGAATAAAGCAAATGTGATATAGCTGCATGTAAGAATGTTGTGGAGCTGTAAAAAGGATAAAATTTCTGACAGTGTGATATAATTTAGATGAACTTTAAAAATTCTACATTAAATGACTTAAGCTAGACATAAAGGAATAAATATTGTCTGATTCCACTTATATGAGGTACCTTCAGTGGAGAAATTCATGTATACAAGTGATAGTTATACAATCTTGTGAATAACCCAATCTCACTAAAGTGTACACTTCGAATGATTAATATGGTATGTTGTATTTTATATATCACTATATATATATATATATATATATATATATATATATATATTGTACATTCAGCTGCTATTTCATATCTTAGTTTCATTACGAGAGTTTATATTTTCTCCAAATTTCCCTAAAACTAGCCTTGCTCAATGAGAACACTGAATTTGCTAGTTTCTATTTAGTAGAACCCATGGTGCTTTCAGGATGAAGAAATTCAAACTAAAATACTATTTGGAAAGAAACACAGCTTTGCTGAAAGAAATTACTGAAAGCAATTCAAATTTTCTTTAATTGATTGATTATCATGCACCAGTTCCAAGATACTGTTTTATTGTCAAGGTACTTGGATCCTAGTTGTGAAACAGAGCCTGTTGGTAACAAATATTAACTTTTAAATAACTACCAACAGTTGCATAAAGAAAGTCTTATATCAGTACCAAAGAAGGAGCATCAATCGTATTAGGAGGGATTAAGAATGTTTGGGTAGGAGAAAGGGTATGTAAAGTCAGATGTGAAAGGTGTGTGGCTTGTCAGCAGGTAAAGCAACACAGACAGGTACTACAGTTCAGAGACATAGAATAGGCAGAGCCAGGATCAGAAAAATGTGTAGTGTATTTTGAAATGGTACACAGTCCTTTCTCTTCCCTATCCAGGTCAGAGCTAAAATCCTAATTCACAGAGATTCTCTTTCAATATTTAACATAATTGTTTTCTTCTCTAAAGATTCCCCCATTTTCTTAATTTATATTTGTCCTGCACACGTGCCTTGCATTTCAATTCCCTTACAATTTTGCAAGCAGAAAAGGTACTGAGGGTCTTGAGAGATAGCTCAGTGGAAGCCTCTGCCTGGCAAGCACAAGGCCCTCTGAGTTCCATTCCCAGTACTGGAAAAAAGAAGGGAAGAATAATTGGTTATGAATGCATTTAAATAAATATGCTTTTGATTTTCTTAAATCAGTGACTTGTTGGCAGCTCAGCCTAAACAGGCCACATAAGTAGTAAAAATGCTTTTTATGAAATTTCCATAACATTTCTGTTAGCATGAAAGCTACTGATCTTCTCTTTTAAATATCGTGGAGATTCTTACTTCTCTGAAGATTATAATTGCTGTTTTTGATACTAGATCTTCTGCATAGAATTATTCATAAATTGTTTTGCCATCAATATGAAAGAGCAAAGCAGCCTTATTATGTAGTATTACTGTGTGGGTGCTTTTACAAGACAATATATATTTTGTCAGGACTCTCTGAAGCTGATTTTGTTTTACAGGATATAGACTATTTCCAGTAAGGTTCCTTCTATTATTTTACCAATCCTGCATATTGACTCTAGTAATTAGAAGTATCTGTGTGCTAGTTCACTGCAGTTTCTATACTGCCTCTTACGTTTTAGTTGTTGATCAAAAAAGACATTAAATTTCACTATCTATATGAGTAGCAAGACATCATAAATTCTTCTATTGAATCTATGAACTTACATTTGGATTAGTTTTTTTTTTCTGTCAGTGGTGGCTTCTCATATTGATTTTGTGGGTCAATAATGAAAAAAATAATTAAAATAATAAAAAATTAAAATTTATAGTCGCCTAATCTGATAGTCACAGACGTAAGTATTTACATTTTGTGATGTACAGCACCTCAGCACCATCTTTCTGTCATACTGGGCGTCATCTCCTTAGACTGTCAGGGGGGTGTTATGTAAGCTGGCCTCAAGCATGTTGTTATTCTCCTGCTGTGGTATCATGAGTAAGTGTGTTTACAGGTATGCACCACTGCACCCAAGTTTTATGTCTCTTTACTTTTGTCAGTTAAGAAGCTAAGTCTTAAATCTTTAAGTGACACTGCCACAGTGTTTATAAATCTCTTTTCATTTTTGCTTCGTGACTCAGTGTTGGGGCCAATAAACAGCTAAAAAGTATTGGTTTTACACGCTTTTTCTTAATAGAAAGGAATACATTGTGAATCATGCACCAGTTCAAACGGGCTGTTTTTATGGTTGTGATGGGATCAGGCCTACAAAATTTAAGCATTTATTTACTTTGATAAGGAAATATTATCTTTTCTTTTTTGGGGAGATATAACGTTGATTGAACTTCCAGTATTATTGAAAAAGTTTCATTTCCTATGCCTTTAACTCACCTTTGACAGTCACAAGAAGAATTAAAGTAAGTCTTTTGAGAAGAGCAAGGGGCTGGTAGAGAATGAAGTTATCATGACCTCAGATGTGACTCTGAACATATAATTGACCTAGGTAATAAAGAAAATAGTTTGTTTTTTTAAGTTAATAGCTGCTGTGGGTGGTAGCTAAGACTAAGAGGACAAGGTGGATTCAGAGTGAGAGATGATCACGTTTCCTCCAGGAAGTTCAGAACCACGGACAGCTTCTCAGCAGCTGGAAACTAGCAATCTGAGCAAAATGACAGTATACCAAAATCTACTTATTTGTTGTTTTTCTTGCCTTGACTAGAAAATTTTTTTGCTAAAATTTTCTCCTTTTTAATTCTTGGCATGCCTCCAACAGTATCAAGAAACTACAAGTATTTTCCCCAGAGCATTCATTCTTTTATAAGAGCACTCTTTGCGGTCAGCATGAGAACACTAGTCACTCAGGAAGCCATGGAAAAGAGGAGGTAGAAAGCCACTGTTTGTGCTAAACTCACTCCTTTTGCCCCCTTCTTTTTAAAGTGGGGACAATATCTCAATCAGAGATAGCAGCCAGTGTTTCCTCAATGACGTTGAAATTCTCACAGTTTTGGTGAGCTGGTTTTTATTTTATTTTACTTTTTTCTATTGAGACCATTTTATTTTATACTTATTATTACAAGTAATTCCTTAATCACTGGATTTCTTCTTTCAACTTTGTTGTTCCTTCATCAGTGTTCACTGTGCTCCTAATCCAAGTGTTTTTACAATACTAGTGTATCTTCTTTTAAACTTTTAAAAAAATTTGCCTGCTTTAGCTCATAGGTTATCCCACTATTGTTCTTCCTTTACCGATCAAACTAAGTGATATGAAAGGATTTAGAATTCCAAATGCCTCCATTCCAAATGGAAAATACAGATACTAGTCCCAGGACATTAATTCTCCTCTATATTTGCATAATCCAGAATGTGTATGATTAGTTTTCTTCCTTCTTTCTTAATTATAATTATTTTAAGAATAAAGTATATATAAAAGTTGCACTATAATTTGATTTTACTTAAAACCAACATGGCCTAAGCTGTTCAATATGAAAAGCAAATGCATTTGGTTCATATACTTGCTGCTTATGTGGTTTTCAGAAAATTTAATCAACATTAATTAAGCTGTTTCTTTTTTGCTAAATAGTAATTAGAAAAAAACAAGAATGTAATAAGAAGCAAGACTGACGAGATTCTTCACCTTTTTCTTACTGTTTTACAAGTGACCACAAGGTGGGATATATGATCTGTCATAACCAGAAGTGGCTAGAGTGACATACTGCTAACTATCATGTTGGTATCACCAGTTTGTATATACCTACTTACTCAGTGCCCCACAGCAATTAAAATAATTGCAAGTAGAAATTAAAATAATGAATATGTTGAGAGTAGTGAGGATGTTTTAAAAAGTTCCATGGTCACTGCTCTTGTCCTCTATTGGCCATCAACCTTTACAAGATGCCACTGCAAATATTTGGACACTATCAACAAGGGCAATCTGTAGTTCTTTTTCCTTTTGCTCTTTTGTTTTGTTTTTATCTTTGTTTTTCATGTATTGGAGATTGAACCCAGAGAGTCAAAATGAGCTATGTTCCCCTGCCTTTTTATTTATTTATTTATTTATTTATTTATTTACTTTTTAAGTTTTGAGAAAATGTTTCACTAAATCACAAACCTGCACAGGCTATAGTAGAACCTGCAATACTCCTGTCTTAGCTTCTGTTTGTGCTGGAATTGCCAGGATTCTAGCTCATTCTTCTTGTATGTTCTTGAAGAAAAAAAGGAATACTTTTCTTTATAGCATAAGAAGCAGAGAGAATTACATTCACTTTACTATAAAATAGATACACTTAATTGTTTTATTGTCTCTCTTCATAGATTGCTGATAAACTTAACTACATATGAAAAAATACAGTGTACTATTTTAAGGAGTTCAATAAGCTTCTGTTTAAACTCTATAACTCTCATTTTAATGTCTATAGATGTGTCAGCATGCCCAATATGATTTTACATCATTTATGAATGAGAATAGCAATGCGTTCTGATTTTTCCAATTCTCTCTCAATCTTCCTCTCACTCTCTCTGTTAATCTCTGTGAAATAAAAAATGCAACACTCCCTGCTGAGGACTTTTAAATTGAGCCTGGATTCCTTTACTTACTGCACAATGTTTCTGTTGATTTGCATCAATGCAGCCTTGAAATGCAGTGTGCGGCTGTGAAGCTCTCTTTCATAGATTTGCTTGGTGAAGCATTGATCTGTATGAAAAATTACTTTTGGAAAATAAGGCTTTCCTTGTACTTTCCTGCCCATATTACAATATATTTTCTGATATAGTTTATGTTATTCAAAAGTTTCGTATCTCTGTCCACACACACAAAAAAAGTGTGAAATTGTGTTCCAGAGTGAGACAGATTGAAAAGTGGCAATCGAAGTGATTCTTGGATCCTACTTGAACTATAGAAAGGGGATTCTCACAGAATGTGTTACTTATGCAAGACAGCATAAGCAAATGGTACCCACTGTGCTTATACTAAATTGTACATCTTTGGTGGTCTAATGCCAAACACAGCCTTCAGAAAAAATAGAATTGTTCTCATGTCATCACACAACTTCATGAGAAGCAGCAGAAGCAACCCACATAGGTGCTAGTACCAGGGGAAGGTTGGAGGTAAAATCACTTGACCTGAGTTTCCTTCATTCCTTTGACCTAGCTTTTGACCTTTCCCCGAACAACAACCATCAACTCTCTCATTCTGTTTGGGCTTTGACCAAAGTTTCTGTGATTGTTTATTAAGAAAAATGCTGTTGAATAATGAGATGATTTGATGGCTCTATTATGGAAAGTAAAGGTCATCCTTAAACTTAATCATGCATTTTTCTCCTAAGAATAAAATCCCGGATTAAAACTTTTGAAATGCTGAAAAACAATGCCTTGGGCCAAAATAAGAATCATGCTCTTTAGCTAGTTATATCAGTAGATATAACTCCTTACATAAACATTTCTGAAATATTTACAAACCATAGTTTATGAGACACTTATATGTTCTTTACTTTATATTATAAAATTTTTCTAAAACCACTCTATTTATATGTGCTGATAAAATTTTTATTTACTTTTTTAAGGTAATATTTCTCAGGTTTGCTATATAGGCATAATATACATTACTAGTACTATATTTTTTATATTTTTAACATTCACAATAAAACCATTTCATTCATTTTTTAAACCAATGAAGAACTTAAAGGAAATTTGAAAATGTACACATAACTATTAGAAGCATTGAATGTTGTAATTTATGTACTATTTTCAAAATGACTGTTCAAATATTATATTTTATACCTCTATATCTTTTTTACTTTCATAGTTAGAGACAACTACTGTAGACCCTAAAAATATCTTGGGGGTGAATTTCATTTAAAATCAGGTTGTGGATAAATATTTCATAGATTACTTTAAAATAGCCTAAAATATATTCACTCAAAAAAAGCAAAAATATTTTCAGATAAAATAAAAAATGAAATGGAGATTTAAAAGTAGTTGCATTTCTTTTTAGTAGCCAACACTCATTTCTTCAAGCTATACCGAAAATGTTGAGCTTAGAGACATTTTAGAGGTGACTGTGGCATTCCTAATTTTTAATTTTTTTTTTCATTTTTTATTATTCTCTGCAGATTTTGGACTTCTCTGTTCCCTATTTTTTCCTTACAGTTAAAAGACCAATCAGGAATAAAAAAACATAATAGTAAAACTTTATCAAACCATGAGTATAATACAGATTTTACATGAAAAATAATTCTAGAATATGTAAAAATATTTTATCATTTTTCCCTGAGAATGTATTCAGATATACAGAAATATGCTTTTCATTTTGCTATACAAGTCTTTCTGAGTATGCAATAATGCAACTATAATCCAACAAATTGTCACATTTCTATGCTTATGATCCCTAACATGGCTTTGCAAAACAGTAGTAGTAAATGTGCTCAATAAGGTAAACAGCATCATTTCTAAATGATACATGCTTCTGTTTTCTAACATTATGAATGTGAATATTTAGAGTTGTGTTAATGCTTTTAACAAGAGTTAACACAAAACTTTAACAAAAGCCATGAACAGAATATAATGAGCTGCAATTAGAGATATCAATTGAAATATGTAAGATAGGCTAATTTGAACATTTCATACTACATACAGTTATAACACATTGTACTCCATAAATATATAAAATTATGGTCAATTAAAAATAAAATAAAACTTCAAACAATTTAGCAATGTTTTCAGTTTTAATCTACCCATCACACAGACTTTTATTTATTTCATAGGATAGAGATTAAACCAGGAGCTTTTGCGTGATTGGCAGATGTTGAACAATTGAACTACAACCCACCCCCAGGCCCATTTGACCAATGCCCTTTCTTTCATTATGCGTATTTTAGCAGTAGCTATGAAGAACAAATTATTTGTTTACTCACATCTACTACTTCTCTTCTTACTTTCAATTCCGTTACTTTAAATAATATAATTAGGGAGATGTGGTGACACATGCCTGTAATCTTAGCACCTGAGAGACTGAGGCAGGAGGATCACCAGGAGCTCAAGGCCAGCCTGGCCTACATAGTGAACTCAAATCTAGCCTGAGTTACATAGCAAAACCCTATCTGAATAAATAAATAAATAAATAAGTTCATAAGTAAATAAATAATGATAAGTAGTCTTCAACCGTATCTCTAAAATAATCTGACTTCTAATCCTGTTACTTGCCAAGTGTTCTGAAGTAGAGAAACTTCCTTGAAGCCATACCCTGTACATACTTTCTTTGATTTCTTTCCATTAATCCAAAATTGAATTCTAGGGGGTTGGGGTTTAGTTCAACAGCATAAGTACCTGCCTTGTGAGCAAGTGGTCTTGAGTTCAATCCCCAGTACCAAAAAAACCCAAAATTGAATTCTTTTTGTGGATCCTACATTTTCCTCTTTGCTACATTCTGTTTTGTTTATGCAGCCACCCTGCCTATGTGAGGGCTGCTTTTGGATGCTACATTACTGGATCTTTATTTTGACCAATGAAGTTGGAGAGTTTGCCTCTTACTATAGTTTGAATTCCTTTTTATCTGAACACAGTTTGTTGTCATTAAGCATCTTTTATGATAAATGAGAAGACTGACTGAAAGTCTGGTTTTGTTTTTCATTGCTTTTTTAAAAGTCTTTACCTTGTACTATTTTTATATTACTGTCTCCAAAATTTCATGAATGTATGCCAAGTGTTTATGGCTTTTTGCTTTTGTTTGTTGTATCTATTCCATCTATAAGAGATTTTTCTTTGATTGTTTTTATTTTGTTTCTTTTTTAACTTTTAGGCCAATGTATTTATTTGATAGTGTGAGGCATTTTCATGTTGTTCTTTGAATTATTTCCTCCTCTTGTTGCTTTTTCTCATTGACTAAATGACGTGGTTTTGGATTTTTCGAATTGATCCTCTTACTCTCTTCATACTTATTTTACTTTAACAATATTTTTCCCTACCTTCTGGGAAAAGTTCTCTTATTTATTTGCTTATTCACTTACTTATACTTTTTGCTAATTCCAATAACTACATATTTAGCTGTCACAATCTATCTGCCTTCTTTCCTCTCTTTTTTCCTCCTCCTTTATTTGTTCTACTTGTCTCTGTGAAATTCTCAGATCAGTGGTTATAAGTTGTGATTTTAAATAAAGCGAGTTCACTCCCATACTGGACCTTTTTGGAGGCAAGGGTGCAGATGTATCATGCTTTATTTTAAAAAGTATTTCTACGCCTCAAAAACTAAAACCAAAAAGCTAAATATTTCCACACAACTTTTAATTGGAGCCAAGTAGAATATCCAGCAGTGTATGAGATTTGTCTGCTCATCTAGGAGTTTAAAAAATAGAGTTAATTAGAACTCAGGAAAGATTGGAACAGGGGAAGGAGCCCAGGAGGACATTGTTCTCTTTCCTCTGCATGAGAAAATACTGACCCTGAGGTTTCGGGTCTCAACTTCATACAGCCAAGACTGAGAAGTTTAAGTTGGCATATTTACCCATGGATAATAAATTTAAATCAAAATGAGTGCAGGAAAAATACACAGAGAGGGAATTAGAATGTGAAAAGTAGCTTGTGAGGAAAGATCAAGCTGTGGGCTGTGGGGTGGGTGTGTAAATATGTTCCTTTGGCTTTCTGGGGTCTAGGAGAGGAAAAGGGAAGGTGGGGAGAGTGGAGTGTGTGTAGGGTGTGTGTGTGTGTGTGTGTGTGTGTGTGTGAGTCCACGCCTGTGCATACCCAGCAATAAAGAATCAGTCCTTTCAGTACTTAATCCATGTTATTAAGATGGATGTCAAGATGTCTCTATTCATATACAAAATTAAAGTGTTACCCGGTTAGGTCCATAGCCTCTTTCATTTCTGCTTTCTCTTACACCGTGCATCTACTATTAAATTATTTAAAGTACATACTCTGGTGATATAACTAAAATAATTTGTGTTATTTGGGAACTTTTCCTTAGAAGTCCTCATGGGATTTTATTTACATAGGCTGTATGCTTTCTGTAGGGACTGTGGTAAGTAAAATTATTTAGGCAAGTATGGAAAATTCCTATTCTATTTTGAGGGTGTATACACTATACTTTCAATAGAATACTTATTTTTTCATTGTTGCTAACAAGTGGAGAACAAATGTTTCATGACTAGCGAGTCCTGTCTTATTCTCAAAGAAATCTTTCCTGTGACATTCTTTATTTTTGCTTACCTACCATTCTCCGGCATAGCATAAGCTGGAAAACCTATTATTATTTTATCAGTATCAGGTAAGCCTGAGAAATGTACTCCTGAGGGGGAAAACATTCTACTCTACAAGTAGACATAAACACAATCCTTATCTACCTTGCACATAACATCAGTTGTCTTAAAAATCAAAGACAAAAGGAAATACAGTATTCAAGTGTGTAAAAGTCACACAGCTTTTAACAAGATATGAACTCCAGGCAAAAGGCAGTCTACAGCACAGTGACTAAAAACAAAGTTGTCCTACAACATGGGCCTCTTCTCTGTAGAATGAAACCACTTTAGTTTCTGGCTTTTGGACTGAGGGTATATTGTAGTACATGGACCAGTACATTATTTTGTGATGGCTTCATATTACAATATCTCTCACATCCCTGGAAAATGCCAGTCTTTCTTAGAGAAAGGAAATTATTTCCGGTCAAGGGAGAAAGACTTCAAAGCAGGTAAGTGGAAACAAGTAAATGACATTGTTGCAGGACAGCCCTGCCTCTGTCCCTCAGCCTGGCTTGTTACTCTGCATCCATAGAAAGTTTTGGCTGTGATTGATCTAATATCAAAGGCATGCTCGAGCCTCCTAGATGGCCTAGAGTGGGGCCTACGTGATTCTGCCTGCTCTTGTCGGACTTTTTTAAATGAGAAAAAGATAGATTGGTAGATTTTTTTTCTTTTTGGAGTGTAGAATTAATCCATTCCTTGTGGATGATACATATTTTAGCAAGACTCTGAGATCTTGTGTTTGAACCTTTATTGTCTTTATGGTCTCGGTACTTTTACATGTAGAGTACTACCATCGCTAACTTTTAATAACTGGAGTTTAACAAATAACATAAAAGCGCTGATATGAAGAACTTGATTATTAAACCAGAGTTTTCTCCAAGTGAAGGCATAGTATCAAAGGCATTCGGGTATTTGTAGCTACTCTGGACTAACGGGGTCATTGCTTGGAAGGGAGAAGAAAAGGTCAAGATTGTATGGGATCAGGCATCCCTTCTCACGATCACCTAGACTTAAACAATTACAGTATATAGAATAACAATACTCATTGTTTACTGAGTCTGTAAGTTAAAAGTTTGTGTAGAGATCAAACATAAAACAATTTGTAGATCAGTGGAACAGAAGAGATCATACAGAAACAACTCCAAGCATACATGGCTGTGTTATTTTTGGTGAAGCAGCCGAATCCCTTTCCTGGGGGAAAGATGGCCTCTTAATAACTGGTGCTGGAGAAAATGGCTAACAACACATCAAAAGTTGACCCTGGACTCTTATTTCTCACCACATATTACACTAAAATAAAAATGGTTAAAATCCAAACATTAGAACAGAAACACTTTGCAAACAGAAGCATTTAGCGAAAATGTTGCTTCTGGGTGATGGACACAGCCAACTGCACTCTTCCTAGAATCATGCAACAAATCAAGTCCCCCAACCAAGGTAACACTGTATCTCTTGTGCAACCAGAGTGTTGTGCCATGAGCCTTCTTCACCTACATTGCTGGAAGACGATATAGGAAAAACTCGAAGAATCAGTAAATGCAGTCATATCAAATTAAAAAAGTTCCACATAGCAAAGGAAGCCACTAAAAAAATGAAGAGACAACATACAGAATGGGAAATTTTTTTTCCAGCTACTCCTCAGGCAAAGGACTAATATCTAAAATATATAAAGAGGTTAAAAATTAGACACCCCCCCAAATTTAGAGACCCAACTAAAAAATGGGCATCTGAAATTAATAAATACTTCTCAGATGAAGAAATTCAAACAGCCAGTAAGTACATGAGACAATGTTCGACATCACCGGCCATTTGAGAAATGCAGATTAAAACACTGAGACTCTGTCTTACGCTGGAAAGAATGGGCATCATCTAGAAATCAACAAATAATGAAAGCTGGTGAAGCTGTGGGGAGAAAGGAATCCTTCTCCATTGTGGGAGGGACTATAAACTGATACAACCCCAAAATCAATATGGAGAAATCATATTCCATATTTTCAATATGGAAATCAATACGGAGATTCCTCAAAAAACTAGAAGTAGAAATTCCATTTGACCCAGCTGGTCCCCTTCTCAGTTTCTTTGCCAAAGAGTTAAAGATAACTTACTACAGTGATACATGCATATCCATGTTTATAGCAGTGCAAGTTATAAGAGCGAAATCTTAGAAACAGAATATGCCATTAACAGATGACTGAATAAAAAATATGGTGTACTACTCTACCGTAAAAAGATTAAAATTCAGTCATTTGTAGGAAAATGGATGCATTAGGACTATAATGTTAAGTGAAGTAACGCAGACCCACAAGCTTAAAAATGCATGGTTTCTCTTATATGAGTCTCTATGTGAAGGATAATAGGGAAAAAAACCCCAGTGCCTGTATTGTAAGCATGCATGCATAGTATATCAAAGTGTACCTTGACTTAGTTCAGTCATCTGAAATATTTTACAAGTTCCTTGGTCTGTCAGTCTGGTTTTCAATCTACATTTATGATTTAGCCTTATAAGATCTTATAAGATCAATAAATGAATCTGATGCTTGAACAATAAATGAGGTAGGGGGAGACAGGAATCCAAATCCAATCCTCTATGGTGAATATAACCATCATGTGTTGCAAACATGTACAAATAGAAGTCCAAAAAAAAAAAGAAAGGAAAAAAAAATTACACTTCTGATGAGTAAGGAAATGCAAGTATTATAAATCATATAAGATAGAAGCATGTTAAGAAGTACACAGACAAAAACTAAGGACTCTGATACTCTGCCTTGCAAGGAAAGCTTATGAAATATACACATAGTAGGGACATGTCTACATACAAACACATCGTTTTGTGAGAAATGAACAATAACAACAAAGAAAGACATGAGTGGATTATTATATTGTCTACTGATACTATATTGGTTAAAATGCATTCTAGATACAAAAATTACTTAACAGGAATCTAGGGTTTTATTTCTTTTTTCAATCTTGTAATGGCAAATGAGGATGTCATGAAGATTATTAAACTTATGAGAGTTAAGAATGGAAAATGCTACAGCACTCTTAGAACTACTTGATGACGTGAAGTTTTGGAGAGGACAAATATTTTGAAGACATGTACCTGGGTCTGTGATTTTATGGAACAGATGACAAGAAAATCTCCATTTTTAGCACCCAACTGCTTAATGTCAGACAGATGTTGTTATAGCCATGATTATAGGATTTTATTTAATTCAGAACAAAAGTATTTGAGTCTTATCTTGGCATGAGAGCTGGCTTTATAATGATAATAGAGTGTGTCTTAAACATTACACTAAATTTAGTAGTTACCCATGAATGATCAAGAGTGCTTAATTAGCCAATAATTTAGGGCATCTATAGCTTTGGAATTGTTTTTGAAAAAAAAAAAAAGAAAAGGTTCCTTGATTCTTTGAACTTAAGCCCAACATTTACCATATCTATTGTTTTTCATGTTGCAAATCCTTCTTGGTGCCCTTCTGATTAAATTATAATCAGTTCAAACCCCTGACCCCCTTTATGGACTCACATGGAAATATCTAGATCCTTTTTAGGATTTGACTATATCTTTTGGAAACATTTGATGCATCTATAGAAAATAAACCAAAAATAAAGAATAGCACTGTTCTGCATGGTTTCTTTTTAAGCCATAATACTAAATAAAAGCTAGTTAAAGAGGATTAAGTAATTAATGAGAATAGGATGTTGAATGATTACTGCAAGGATGACTTTAATTTTCTTTCACTAATCTTTCTTGAAATATTTTGCTATATTTGTATGCTAACATTATTACTTCTCAAAATATTATTATTTTGAAAAAAATATCCCAGAGTATAGCATAGCATCATATGTAGCCATAATCCGTAATTTTTCTCATAGAGCTCTTAGTTCTAAATAGAGTTATCAAGTAAAGAAAATACTCCATTTTCTCTTAAAATGTTATTAGTTTTTCTGTTTCTGGTTTTCAAGGTATTCTTCTCCATACAATGTGATCACAGGCAATCACAGCAATTACCTGTGCTCCAGTATGGCCTGCAAGCCAGCGTGATCCTGCAAACCCTTCCTCATCCATCTGGAAGTAAGACAGAAATTGAGAAAAAATACTTAGAAACTACTATAGCAAGTCTACAGAGTAATTTTGTCTGTTAAACTCATAATTTAAAATGCTCTTGTATTTTGTGTCTGTTTTATTATAACTTCATTCTTTTTTTTTTCAAGTCTAATACTTTTTTATAAAGACTGGAACAAAAATTGGACTTTCAACACAGAAATTTGGAGAGGTACTGAGCTAGATTCAAGGCAAGTGGCATAAGAGGAAAGGGAGATGTGAGTTTTGCAAGGTATCTGGGCTACTGTTGAATTAAACAGCAACTGAGGGAATAAATGGATGTTTAGACGAGAATCCAGCACAGTGTCACCTAACCCATCTGCATGTAATGTGCTCTCCCAGTGCACTGAGAGACTTGAATTCTCCCAAGTCTGTGACACACTGAAATCTGACCAGAATGGGCTGCTCCTCCGAATGCCCTCTAGTTCTTTTCATACTTCCTAAAGTCAGTTATTTTTTTTCCTCAAATGATTTTATGCCAGGTGTAAATTTCCTGTATTGTGTAGTATAATAGTTTTTAAACCAATGATATGATTACTTAAAAAAGATATCTCTTTGTTTACCTGATAAGTAAATTTAATGCTAGGTGAAGACTCAACGAACTTTAATTGAAAACAAAATATCAAAGTTGGCTGTCAAAGTTTTTCAATAGTGGGTTAAAGAGAGCTGCACAGATTCTACACATGGATTAAAAGCTTCTTTCTACATAAAATGATTATGAAATTAATACAGCGGTACCAGGGTTAACAAACTTAAAATTCTTTCCATCATTCTGGTCACAAACCAAATTGGTTGTGAACCAAATTAAATTTCCTCAAAAGGTCAACTTTGAACCTTATCATTGAATTTGAATTGTGGAAAGAAAAATATCTGTGAACTGAGGTATCAATGTATTCATTCTGTATTATATATATATATATATATATATATATATATATATATATATATTATATATATCTTTATTTTTTTATTTATGGTTTTTATTTTTATATATTTATTTTTTTTAGATTTAAATATTCTTTTGGCCAGTTCATCTACAGACAGTTCATATAAAATAGCTTCTAATATAATTATACAAAAATATTTATACAAACAATGTGTGCTTATGTTGCTCGATTAATTTTGCATGCCTATGTCTTGTTATCTGAGCAACTACTCTCAAGATAATGCTCAGGGCCAGGGATTTAGCTCACTGTCATAAGCACTTGCCTTTCTTTCACACACGAGGTCATGAGTTTGATCCCCAGTACCAAAAAAAAAAAAAAAGATAACAATGTGCAATATATTCACCATCGTTAATTTCCTATTATCTTGTTTTGAAATTTTGTATCATTGTTTTTATTGTACTATTGTTTTAAAATTTAAAAAATTTACTTTAAAGAGAATAGTACAAAACAAACAGAATAAAGCAAATCTCAACAGAACAATGCAAGTGATACAAGATTTCAAACCAAGACAACAGGAAATCAACAATGGCCACCATAATCTCTCTCCTTTTCTTCAAAATAACTGTTCATACCATCACATATAATAAAGTCAGACAATACAAATAAACTAAAACCAATCAAAACAAAACAATGAAAGCATTACAGCATTTCAAAACAAAATAACAGGAAATCAACAATGGCTGCCATGTCTCTTATTTTCTTCAAAATAGCTGTCCACACCTTCACACATAATAAAATCAAACAAAAAAATAGAATAAAAACAATCAAAATAAAAGAATAAAAGCATTACAAGACTTCAAAACAAGATAATAGGAAATTAACGAAGGCAACCATAATGCCTCATTTTCTTCAAAATAGCTGTTCGTACTATCACACGTAATAAAATCAAGTAAAACAAAACAGAATAAAATCAATCAAAATAAAAAAATGAAAGCATTATAGGAATTCAAAACAAGATGATAGGAAATTAACAATGGTTACCTTAATATATCCCATTATCTTCAAAATAGCAGCCCCTGCCGTCTCACACAATAAAATCTAACAAAACAAGACAGAATAAAACCAAATGTAACAAAATTATGAAAATGATACAAGAATTCAAAACAAGATAATAGGAAATCAACAATGTTTACCATCCCCATCATTTGCATAGTATCTATTGTGCTTTTTGGGTCCCACTGACTCCTTCAGTTCTTTATGCGAGGGAGATAACTTGGTGTTCACCCATATGAGTCCAAACCATTTCACCCATGAGCATAATCTCTGTTTGCATCCATTTACCTACAAAAGCCCCGAGGTTGTCCTACTTTATAGCTGGATAGTTTTGCATTATATAAAAATACTGTATCTTTCTCATCCCTTCTGCAGTCTATGGGCAAGTTACCCTTGCTTTTTTCTGGTCTCCTGTCACATGGGACAATTTTTTTTTTATCCTTTGACTTTTAGTCTGTGAGTTTCCTTTTTAGTTAAATGTGGTTTTTTTGTTTGTTTGTTTGTTTGTTTTGTTTTGTTTTGTTTTTTAGTACCAGAGATCAGACTCATGACCTTGTGCTTGCCAAGAAGGCTCTTGTTCTGCTGCACTGAGCTAAACCCCCGACCCTCAATGTGTTTATTGTATACAGTACATTGATGGATCTTGTTCTTGATCGATTCTCCCTTTTTTTCTTTTTATTGGTAAATTGAGACCATCTACATTAATGGTTAAAACCAGCATGCATTAGTTCATCTCTGCCATGCTGTCCTCCTGCTGTTGGCCCTCTACTTTTCCTCTTCGTTCAATTTGCCTGTCCTGTTTGGTGATCCTCCTCTGCTACTGTTCCTGGAACCATGGTTATATGTCTCTCTCTCTCTAGAAGCCTTCAGCACCCTCTTTAGGGTTGGTTTGATGGCCATGAATTTCTTAAGATATTCTTTATCATGGAAGTATCTTATTTTTTCCATCAATTTTGAAAGATAGTTTTGCAGGGTACATCAACTTGATTTTGAAGTAGTTTTCTTTCAGGATTTGAAGCACTTTATTCTAAAATCTTCTTGACTTGATAGTTTATGTTGAGAAGTCTGCTATGATTCTGTTTGGTTTTCCTTTATAGGTGGTCTGTTTCTTTTTTCTAACAGCTTTTAATATTCTGTTTTTGTACTGAATTTCTGGGATCTTGTTTACGATATGTCTGGGTGTAGATTTATTTTGGTTCTGGCTGGTTGGAGTTCTGTATGCCTCACTTATCCCAACGCCAGATCCTTTTTCCATCTTTGGGAAGTTTCTTCCTACTACTTCTGTAAATAGTCTTTTTATTTCATTTGTGTTGACCCTTGCATCTTCATTGATACTTGGCATTCTTAAATTATTTTCCTTTGTGTCACCTTGCGGCCATTGAATTGTTATTTCCTTGTTCTGTGTTATTTTTAGAGATCATTCCTTTCATGATTGCTAGCTGTGATCCTGTCTTCAAGGTCTAAAAGTCTATCTTCAATCTCTTTCAAGTGGTTTTGCAGGCTTTTGATTGATGTTTTAATTTCCTGGATATCTCTTTGAATATGTTTCATGCGTTGTACTTCTTTTCTATATTGATAATTCAAGGTTTCCATCATTTTCTTATGCTTTTCTTTTTTTTAATCTCAATCTTCTTTAAACATGCTCATCAAGTGTTTCATTATGTTTGTGATTTCATCTTTTACCTGAGGCATTATTTCTGATCTACTTACTTTTACAATCTCATGAAGTTGTTTCTTACTTCAGTTGCTGTGCTCTCGAACATTTCAGGTTTTTGACTTTCATTTTCTTCCATGTCTATATCTCCCAGAATTGTTCTATAGGGGCTGGAGGTCTGAGATTTCCTTTGGTGCCTTCATCTTGACATTCTCCTGCTTTCCTCCCAACAAACCATTTGTGGGATCCCAGGCACTTTCCATGCTAGTTTCCCCTCCACAGTGTAGGGGAGTGGGACAGGCACCTGGTATCCTCTGAATTTGGAGGTAGCAAGATATGGCATGGGCTTCTTGAGACCCATGCAGCTACATTGATGCCACTCTAATGGCCAGTGCTGCATGGTAGCTGAGCTGCTTTTCTTCTCAACCTGCCTGTCTATACTGGGACTTGCCAAAAGGTGGAGGACACACAGGAATGTGTTTACCCAAGGCATACTAGGGTTGCCAGTAGTGGGGCATGGGTGCACCGGGAGTATCTCATAGCATCGCCCTGCCCATGCTGGCTGGCCTCAGGAAGCAAGCCTTCCAGTGGTGGCAGCAAGCACTCAGGAGCAAATCTGGCTTTGTCTTCCTGCCTGCTCTGGCTCCTGCCATGTAACAAACCCTCTGATACATAAAGAAACGTTTACACAATTTTCATACTGCCCTTCATTGAGCTATTTCATGATTAGTAATTATTTGCATGTAACAACTTAATAAAATAGTGAGTTTGAGATTTACTACAAAACAGAATTAGGCAGAAAGCATGACACATTCTCCACAGGTCCACTTCATCACTGGTATGACAAGCCAGTACTTTCAGATATGAACATAGCTTTATTTAAATGTGTGGATTTTTTTTAGTCATTTGCAAGTATCTGGTACCAAATAGTCTTGTGTTAAGAAAACTTGAATTAACTGTTAAACATTATTGTGCCCATCTATTCTTTCTTCCGGTCAATAAACTATTGAGAACATGGTGTTTACCAGTTATTCTAATTAGATTTCAGTATTGAAAGGGAAAAAAAAATTTAGCTCTTGCTCTTGGGGAATAGTGATGATATGAGCAGGCAGTATAAAAAAGAACCCGTCTTATTTTCTGCTGACATCATTCCCTTGGTTGTTGGTTTGCAAATACTGGTATTTTTCTTCTTCACGCTCAACTATATTTTTTAACTTAAAAAATGGACATCCATCATTTTGATAGTATGGGCTGGTAATATTTCATTTAAAATTCATTTTTGAGTGTTTTTGATTTAGCAGGAGATCCACTTGGGGAGATTTTGTTTCTTGTTGAAAGGGATAGTTAGTGCATAAATATCTCCGGTGTTGACAAATCTAAAACAATGCTTCTACCTCCTGTGAATGGAAATACACTAACCTATCCCCTGCCAGGACAGTCTCTGGATAGCACACCCAGCTGTTTGAAAGCAGGAGAGAAGTGCCTGGGGTTGGAATCCTGTGCTAGCCAAAGAGCTGAATCTAGCAGCTCTTTTGTTTGTAGCAGCTGAATATAGCAGCTCTTTTGTTTGTACTTTTGCTGGTATTTTTGGGTCCATCCATCATTTAAAAATATGTAATAGTAGTGTAATACATTTGTAGATTATATTTTATTAAGTGATATTCTCTTCATTCTTTATGATCCACTATAAAGAAGTGCATATTATTGTTCGAATCTCCCATCAGGTTTCGGCAGCCCTACTTTTGTAGCCTCAGGCATAGTTCCAACAAGACAATTAGAGATTTGAAGACAGTAACTAAATCATCAAATGGAAATAATGTAGGGCACACAAAGAAAGGTGTGGGGGTTTTTTTGGAAACAGTGTATAATATGGCCAAGGTCCACTTTCTGTTAGTGTTGATATTTGCTAGCATATCTTAATGTTAGACAAAAATATTCCTAATAAATTGTGTTTTAAAATAAACATCAAAAAACAAGTCATTTTATTATCCATTTAGCAGAAATTATTATGATTACTTTGAATATATGGCAGAAACCATCCTCAGCTCATTTCATGAAGATGTCTTTAGTTACTTTTCATAATTTCACTTAATTATATGACATGTTTATGGACACATCTGTGTCTGAGTATGTTAAATATCCTTTATTGTAAACACACAGTCCTTAACAGGCATGTGTGTGTCATCTTTTTGTTTTGTTTTAGTTTTCTTCTAACATTTCAATATTCCCATGTATCTTTTTTATCCCTGAGCTGCTGTAGAGGCGCATTCTAGCAATTATCTGCAGGATGAGAATCACATTCACTTTACTGTCAGCCCCTCAGGAAAGACAGCAAATACTCCAAATGTCTCAAATGACATTGTATTTCGTTTATTAAATTTTCTTGTGTTACCCTTTAGGGATTTCTAGCAGTGGTAGCTTTGGACTTTTTATCAGTCCTTGAGGATTTCCTGTTATCCTCTAATACTAACTTATTGAAGATTTTGTTGTTACTATTGTTAAGTAATACTGAATCGCTCCTTTCCATGAGTGTCAAATTCACTGTGTGCATATGAATTTCTTCTCTCAAATTCTATTTGTCCTAAGTATTTTTGGCAGATAGTCCAAAGTATGCAGTTTTGCTAAGATCTTCATGACAGTGACTAATATTTGATATGAATTCAGGTGTCTGAGCCCAACTACAAAACTTGACACTTCAGTTACAAATGCTGCTGTCCTTAGGGAGTTCCAGCCTGTTATGGAGAACTACAGATTAACAGATGACAGTAACTCATGCCAACCATTATGGTGGGCTCAATTCTGATGTTTCTTCAAGGTTAATAAAACTACAGTTATAAGGAAAAATGGCTGAATTTGAGTTCACTTTTCCTGACTCAAGCACATGTCCTTATGTACAGTGCGTTGAGATATGTCTTGCCCATTAGTTCTCAATGTAGACCCAAGTTAAATATTCACATGAGCTATGGATAGTATTTTATAACCAAAGGTATCATTTTCATTGATATTTTAAATTATTGTTTATTTTATTATTTAAGTAAGTACTCCCTGATACAAGAAAGAAAAGATATGACATATACTTATGTATGATTGCATGTATGTGTGTACGTATGTATGTATGTATGTGTGTGTATGTGTGTATGTATATATATACCTATGCCCAACTTCCTTCCAACTAAAGGTATCTTAAATAGATGAAATTTAATTATTTTTAAAAATATATTTCATATCCTCCCATCTTCACCTTTCCAAGACCTAATAACCTTCCATGTGTGACTGTTCTGTCTTCTGTCTAACTCACAGACATTTCTTCCACATATAAAAATTGAGAACATCTGGTTAGCACCCTCTTGGTAATAACCTTTCATATTTTCTTGCTTTTAAAGTAGAATTAGGCACCATTACTCTTAAAAAATGACATTTTTATATTGAAGTTTCTTTAGCTCCATGACTATTGAATATACACTTCTTCTATGCCTATTAGACATTTCCCTCTCAAGAGATTTTCATAATTCTGAAAACATTCCTTCTTTCTACTGAAATGCTGTTGTCAATTACTTTGTTTGTGCAGCTGAGCATAATTTGCCTCAAAAATCTAAACAAGAAACTCAGAAACAAATTTAGGTGTTTCATCTTGACTGGAACAAATACATCATCTATTGCCAAATTGTAATTTTTGAGTTCACTCAAGAGTTAAGTGTTAAAGGTAAATAGTGTTCCCGAAGTGTCTTCCAGCATTGGCCTATTTTGGATGTGGATGTTTTACTTAATTAACACTGAAAACATTCAAGTAGTTTACACTTGGTTGGTTCAAAACCAGATTCCCATTGGGAAGTGCCAGCATATTTTTGAAATTATTAACAGAAAATATTAAAAACAAGAGTTCAGGACTGTGAACAAACATAATTGAAAGCATATTCACAAAGGCTATATAAATAAGAGCCATCAATTATGCAGGGTTTACATAGCTGGCTTCCCTTTGCTTGTAAATTACCTTTGAGTATAAATGTTTTCAATTTCTTTTTGAGTGGAAAGACTTACACTCTTGTATAGAATATTCTAGGAAAGTAGAAAAAGCACAGTGCTTTTTGTTGTGGAGTGTCTTTTCTTGAATTCATCTTGAATTGCATGAGCATTTTTGAAGTATTAGTTAAAAACTGACCTGTTTAAAGAAGAAATTATTTTAATTCACTTGAAAAACAGTAAGCTCATGAGTAATTTTGGTCACAAAATCGACACAGGGTTCCTATTAAAGGAAATACATATACCTGTAATTTAGAAGATAACAACTCAGGAAAACAGAAAAGTGCAGCAATAACATGGTAGAGAACACAAAGTCTTGGGAAATTTAGTTCATGAATTTTACATGCTTATTCTGCCAAATTTGCATGTAACTTCACTAGCATTTTTTCTAGTGAATTAGGTGGATATGGCCTTTGCAATTACATGGAAACCAGTTCTTCCATCTGTAGAAGGGAAAAACACAGATATTCCAGGAGAGATGGCCAGCTTGGCACTTGGAATCCTCATCTGTCACTGGCTCCTATAAATTTTCATTCTAAATCATTTTTTCACTTTTCCATAAACAATGATTATTCCTTAGGACTTTTGCCTTGTGCAAATTCCATATTTCAAGTTTCCCAAAGGAAATGGTTTACCAGCATGAGAAAACCTACAGAATTTATAGTGCAGAATGTTCTAAAGTTAGAATCATCATAATCTTGTTAAATAGTAGTCTCTCATTTTCAAATTATAAGTACATAGCTTATATTCCTATGATGCATAAGCATGATTATTTGTGGATAACCCATACTTTTCAATATAGGCAAATATAACCCATAATTATACTTAAACAACATAAATAGCCACCTCAATATCAGAGAAAATCACTCATTAATAGACTATAATCATCCATGTCCATAATTTGTTCATTTTCTTACCTTTTATATTATTTCTGTCATTTCTGAAATTACTTCAAATGACAGATTAATACAGTTACATTACAGATTAATACAACGCAGCCTCATTAAGAAGACAGAAATTACCAATGATAAGCCAGAAATAGGGGAAAAATATTTCCAAATTCAGGTGAAAGAAATGATACATCTGAAGGTGGAAATGTCATCAAATCCTAACTTAATTATTTCAGGGTCTTATGTAGAATCTCTAGTGTCTGCATGTGATTTCTTCAGGTATACATAAAACCTCGCTACACCTAAATGTATCTGATAGTATTATGGTATGATAAAATCAAACACATATTTGTCTATCCATGTAATTTTTCTTTCAGTTTTTTTTTTTGTTATGGATTTCCAGCTCTCCCCGTTGGACAATCTCAGAACAGTTCCACTTGATTATGTTATTATTTCTACCTTATAATTTTCAATAGCTCTTCATATCAATATTTCATTTTAGCTTTGAGTATATAGTTTATTAACAATAGTAATTTAACTCAACGTTGGATCTGCCCCTTGGTCTTCCCTCTCTTTTCCTGTATGCACACTCTGAGTAATAAAGGGAAATGTGGTCCTAGAAGGCCTGATAAAATTCACTTGTTTGAGTACTAAGTAAAAAGTAGTTTCTTGACAACTATTCCTAATATTTTTCTGGTTTTTCTTTCTCTTCTCTTTATGACTACTCAAGTTATATTTTCTGAGAAAGAGTATAAAATTTCAATTAAGGGGGCTGGGGCTACAGCTCAGTAGCACAGTGACTGCCTGGCAAGCAAGAGGTACTGAGTTTGATTCCTGGTATCAAAAAAAAAATTCATTTGTATTTATTGACATATAATATACACTCATATGTAATATAACACTGCCCATACTATATAATTCTTATGAGAGGACACTTACAAATATTGTCTATATGTTAATATGTAAAAAATATACTGAATTTATTATTTGCTCATAAGTTTAATGAAACTGCATAATGACTTTAAAAGAGTTGTCATCAAATATTTAATCTATTCATATATTGATCTATTTTTTAAAGCAGCTTAACAATTTAAAACATGTATCTAGATGACTTTTTAATTGAAGAGAAATTCAAAACAGAAACTTCAACTTTTATAAAATGGAGTTACAAAAACATGACATCCAAAATATGGCATTCAACATCACGATAGAAAATTTACTAATAAATGCAGTTAGCAGAATAAGTATGCTACAAACTCAACTCTAGAAATTGAGTTGTAAAATAAACAGCAGGTAGGAAATACAGATAAAAGCACAGCTAAATGAATAAAAATAGCAAAGCAGTATGATGAAGTAAGATCTGGTTCTTTAAAAAATCTCATTAAAATAGTCACATTACTGGTGAGACTAATCAATAATAAAGACAGGGAGCATATATAAATCTCAGCAGTAAAAAGAGCTAACAAACACATATATGTTTGAACAAATTATATCATTGTTTGTTCCTTCTATGTGGATTTTAGAATGAAAATTGGAGTTAAAAACTCTGCATGTGTTTCATGATGAACTTTTAATATACATTTTTTCTATCCAGTTCTATAACATGATTTTATGTTACCACTAACAAGTGAGAGAGGTTCTGCTGTTGATTTAAAATAGCTTCCCGTTTAATGACATTCATTGCCAATTTTTAAATAAACTGAACAGTTTCACTTCATACTACTGAGTGAGATTTCATGATGTTGCAGGTGTTGATGATGTTTTATATGAGCCATACTTACTCTAAAGTTTTGTTTCTGAACATAATATCCCAAGGTAGCAGCACTGTCAACACTCAGGAGATCATTAGAAATGCAGAATCTTAAGTATTATGTAAATGTAGTATGTACTACATTTGTACTTAATACTTAAGTATTAAGTAAATGTAGAATCTGAGATCATCTAATCAATCCAAGAAAGAAAGTTTTCCAGTTATTATATGTGCAATCATAAACTTTGAGAAGCACTGAAACTTCAGTTAATGTGGAATAAGACCAGTGATAATGGATAATAGTTCTAACGCAGATGGTGGAACACTAATATTTTAGTTTACATACAAATAAAAAGGTTTACTTTAACTTCATGCTGAAAGCATGTTTGCTTGATTTATCCAAACAGATTCTAATTTAAAGATTTTTTTTCTGATTTAAATGAAATAGTTTTGGAAAACAAACATACAAGTGTAGAAATAAAGTAAGTCTAAAAACCCTTGCATGTAATTACAATATTATGAAAATGACTTCACAATGGGTAAGTTTTACCACTGAGTTTTTAAAAGAAGAGGAGAAAATCCATGTGGAATGAGTATCTTTGGATCAAACTCTCATCATCTGTTAAACATATGCTGAATAATTTCAGCAATTGCTTTTATAGTATGTTGCCTCTTTAGTGTAGTTTATGGAAAACTGCTATTATTATTAAAAGCCATAACTTTATGTACTTTTAGAATAGCTGATTAAAGTACAATGAGAAGGAATGAAATATTAGAACTTCTAGTTTGTTCAGACTTGCTTCATTTCTATCCATGAAGAGGGCAAAATGCAAATAAGACTCTGCAGATGAAATTAATGAAATAAAGTAAGTCTCTAGCACTAATTAAAATTAAAAAGGTTGAGCAGATGGTCTTAACACAGCTGGAAGTATTCTGATGAAAGTCTACCCATGTGTTTAGCAAGATAGCTCTGTTGCAAGAAACACCTGTTTACTTCTCCAAGAGAAAATATTATTGGTGTTTTTATTTTTATTTTTAGATTATATATATAAAAGTCTTCAAAGGCTCAAGTTTCTGTTACCTTCAGACACGATCAACTTTAAGGAACTCAAAGATATGCAGGAGTATATCTGTTCCCTTATATGTCATAATATTGGTCATGATGTCCAAACGACAGGTCATGTTTTGATACTCGATGTTTTTGAACGTATGATCAAAAAAAGAAAACAATAGTAAGGGTGCAAAAATATGTATTAGGACACGCGTTTATCTTGGTAGATTCTAAATACTTTTTCAAATTCTTTGTTATTGAAGATAATTCTCTCATTCAGTGTTTTCACATTTGTGAAATATAAATATAGCATACAAAGGACTAAATCAATTTAAATGAAAAAATTTTAACAAATAATAACTATTATTTACCTAAGAAACACTCAAAAAGAAGTTTCAGGGATAAAGAGAAAATATCATTGTAGGTCATATTCAAACATAAACTTCTTTTACATTTTGCTAATTGCTCTTGAGCATTTTTCTGTTTATTATTTTACATATTTATGAGGCTCCACAATATTTATGAGCTCAATATTATGTTGCTACTCATCACTTTATTAGACAGCTAAATACAAAAACTACCATCAAAACCTATAAACATATTGTAACAACTCCAAATTTTACTTGATTTTAATTATTTTAATCGAATTTTTATTGAAAGGAATAAGCTGGTAAGTTAGCCTGTAGGATCAAGTTTTACTGGTGTTCACATTGTCTTTTGTCACTAAACTCAATTTCATTACCCACTGAGTGACACTCACCATAAAGCTGTTTAAGAGCATTTTATTTGAAATGACTTTTACTTAAAAAGAAAGTTCAACAAGACCATTATTTTTTGCATTCTGACAAATGCATTGGATTCATTTCCCAGAGCTGCCATAACAAAGCCTCATAAACTAAGTTGCATGAAGTGATAGAAATGCATCCTCTCACAGTTTTGGAGACTGAAAGTCTGAAATGAAGATGTTATCAGGGCAGGATCTTTCAGAAGGTGTGAAGGGTGGATCTGTTCCTTGTTTTCTTCTCTTCCGTTTGGTATGACCTGCCTAGTACCTGCATCATTGTTTCCCTCAGCTTGTGTCTGCTTCATTTCCCTCCCTCCCTCCACCATCCTGTGGGCATGTTCTCATACATCTTTGTCTCTTTTTATAAGGATACTCCTCATATTGGATTAGCTGTTCCCTGCACTACCACCCCCCCATTCTAACTGCATCTTCAAAGACCTTATTTGACAGTAAAATCACACTCCAGGCATTGGCAGCCAGCATTCCAGTACACACTTTAGAACACGGTTCATCCCATGATGTCCATTTACATTTGACAACTCTTAGCTAATGATAATCTTGGGTATTACTTGCTTAATGTAAAAGTGCTTTACTTTCTAAAAATCGCTTGTGTCTTTTATGTAACAACAATTCTTTTTGGTGGGGAAAGCTGATGTTGCCACCAGAAGATGAAGATACAGCGATATATTTACAAAATACCAAGCTTTGAGGATCCCAAACCTATAACTTGTGTTTTGGTGTTGATTGTTCATATAGGAAGCAGTTGCTTAGAAGCATGTACTTATCCCAGCACGTTGGTGTTCACACCCTTGTAATATATGCTCAGTTCAGGGCTGGCCTGGCCTAATAATAAGGAAGGGGACACTGCAAAAGTAACAGGGTATGATTCCAGATTAATCAACAAACATTGTGACTTCCACCTTCCTAGCCCTCTGTCACTTGCTGGCCCTCTTATGCCCTCTCACCTGCTGGAAGGAAAGACATCTGCTATATTGGGATGGTCTAAAGTGGGCCCAGGGAAAGAACCCAAGAGGCTTCTCACCAACAGCTGGTGAGACAGGGAAACAGTGGTCAAGCAAACTGCAAGGCACTGAAGCCTGCCGACAACCATGAGTGAGCGCCATAGCTGGTCTTTCTCAGCTGGACCTTCAGATAACTGCAGCTTAATGAGAGACCTAGAGACAGAAGGTTCAGCTGAGCCCCAGTAGGATTTGTGAGCTACATAAAGCACAACATAGGAAGACTGGTATTCTAAGCCACTGTGTGGTATTAGTTGTTCTGTATCACTAAATGACTAACACACTTTCTTAGCAACTTCTGCATGACTTTTATAGCCAGTAGTCAACCAAAGGCTCCACAGAAAGGCGCTGTTTTCTATTTTCAGTCAGACCGTATCTTTTTCTAACGTTAATGGAAAACATGTCGATATACCCATAGTATAAAGGACTAGTGAATGAGAAAGAAAAAAGAAGCAAGCAAACACTTTTCACTGAGTTCTAAAATTTTTAGAAATCCAGACTTATGGGTTTATAATGAAGATTGCTTTCAAATGTTTAGTAATTCAGATTAATGTCTCTGAGCTTAAAAATAGATATCCTTAGGTGGTAGAATGATACAAATTCATACTTAAATCTTGTAGGTAAAACCCTTATAATTTTCAGAACTCAAGACATCATGAAAATTAAAAAGAAAGTTTTTAGTAGTACAAGGGGTGATTGAAATATACAATAAATTATTTAATTTTAAAAATTTATTTTATTACCTTTAACGTCCTTCAAATCCTCCCCCTTGGTTCTAACACAGTTCTCCCATTGTCCTTGGCACTATCTGAAGCAGCTCTAAAAGTCCTTTTTTGTGCCTTTATGAAGTGTTACCAAAATTCAGTGAATGCTGCTACTGAGTGCCATCCAGTGGAAAGGCAGTCTTGTAAAAACATGGTGAGTTCTCACCAATCTCATTCACCGATCTGGCCCTGTGAGACATCTGGTTCTTCCCAAAGTCAAAATGATTGTGAAAGTTAAATGTTTTGAATTGATAAGGACCATCACAACAACCCTACTACACACTCTCATGGAAGAGTTGCAAAACTGTTTCAGAAAGAAGCAAGAACAGTGGGATAGGTGTATTCAAAATAAGGGAGAATATTCTGAGGGGATTGATGGTAATGTATCTTTTACTGTAAAATTTTTTTTAAAATATGCATTGACCTCATATTGAGATCTTGGTTTAATTTAGTTGATATTTTTTCCCACTACTAAAATATAATTATTGATTCTCTTTGACTATTAGCAATGATACTGGTCATGTTGACTGCAAATTTTACAACTTCATTTTTTGAAGTTGAAACAAACAGTTGCTCATTGTGAATTGTGGCTTATGGCCCAGAAGTTCACTTTCAGCATGAAGATACATAGCTGTTAGGATGTGTGTGTCATTAATGTTCTTTTTGAGTCATCAGTTATACAAAATTAAAACAGAATTGTATTCTTCGGAATTTACTTTCAGTGTCACTGATCATTTCTGTTCGTGAATTCAAGCAATCATTAGGCTGTTTAGTTCTTATATTTCCTTTTGAAAATGTCTGAGGTAGAAAACAAAATGGAGTTTGTACTTTCATTTTTAAAAAGAGCTCCTAAATAAAATTTCCAGTACAATGGAGAAATTATATCCCTACCATGGTCTCAGAGCCATCAGTTTCTGTTTCCATCTGAGTTCAATTTAGGATATTTTTCTAATGATTAATGACCAGATTTAAAGATAATATCAGAAATGAAGACTGAACACCTCTTTTTTTCTACTACTCTGTTATATCTTGTTTCCCTGATACATTCTGTTACACTTTTGGAGCACTTATGGGAATTTATTTACACAAAATTGTATGCCCTTGGTGTATCTCCTTAAAGGTACAATTGCTCATTGATGTGCAATTCATCTTGATTTCATAGCAGTGTGAGGAAAATCCATCTCTTACAAATGTTAACATTTGTATAACTAAGAACAATTTTATCCCTTCTCCAAAAAGTTTGCTCTCTCTGCACTCACGAATTTAAGATACCATGGAGAATAAAACAAATTATATCTCTGTGAAAGCCAAGTTAAAAAAAATTAACTTTTGTATACTCAAAGACAAGATTTGATCAGCAGTGATATATCCTGTAGAGTTCAATGCTGAATCCTAAATCCTTTGATGTGGAACATTTTTCTTAGAGAAACTTATTTTACTTACTTTTAATTGACTCTAAAAATATGAAACTACCTTGAAGAGTAGAAACAGAATGTGAAATGTTCCCAAAAAATACTTGTGTCTAGTAATATTTGTGAGTTCAAATGCAACTAATATTCTTGGGTAGAAGGCCCAAAAGTGTTAGGTTTAAAAAAAAATTTTTAAGGGTCACAAAGACAATGGGTACTCTGCATCCTATGGTCTTAGTGGATTTTAAATTCACTACTCTAAGACCTTAAAAAGACTTGTCAAAGGCGACAGAACCAGCCAGCCACATGGTACAGTGTGTCCTTTCACTTCAAAGCTAAGGTAGAGGGAGGAAATTGACAAAGAAATTCAAGAATGCATTCCAGAGTTTTAAATGAAAGAGAATGAAAGAAAAATGTCCATCCACAGAAATGAAGATACAGACAGCGTCCTTCCCAGAGGGCTCTGCCCTGGTAAGGATTCACCGTTTCCACACTGGTAGAGTCCACATGTCAGCCCCATGCCTGTGCTATGTATCTCCAATGGTTATTAGAGACATGAAGCCATTACACTTTGCTGTCTTTTATCATTCATTCATCAACAAAGCATCTGTGATGTATTTAGTAATTGCTTCTTGAAATCAAATAGTCCTAAAATATAATTTAATATAATAATAAAATATAATATGTGTAATAATCAAATAGAAGTGTTTTCTTGATTAGTGGCAAAAATACATTCACTTTATTTCCTCCATTTAGATAATGGAGGAATCAACAATCTTTTTCCGCCAATAGGAAACACAGAATTTTAAAACAGCCTGCACTTACTAAAATGCTCTCTTTTTATTTCCCCAAAACTGTAATGCTTTCACCCTATTTATAGTTAAAGTCTACCTTGTTTGATTTTCCACATTCAGAGCTACCATTTACTTCATGACGGGAAATAGATGCACTCTCAAGCATATTCAAGTACTTTTCTTTTTTATATGTTTTTGCTTTGTTTTAACAAACACATCTGTGTTTATGGAGGTTGTGTGTTTTCCTTTTTGGTGGCACTCTTTGAGCTCTTTGAGTCCTGCATGGACCATGCTGACATATTTATATTTGCACGATCTCATTTGACCTATGGAGGTCTTACCCCTTTCCTCCTGGAGTGTTTGGAACATTTCTTTGTCTGTTTCAGTTCACACCCATAAAATTGACTTCAAATTTCCACCTTGTTTTAAACTCCCTGGCCAAAAACTTCCCTAACCCAAACCAGATGGGAACAGTTCACCCAAACAATTTTGAAACATGTTGACCTTGTACACATATTATAAAGTAGAAGTTTAGAAAAACTAATCTAAAGTCCTATTTTCGATTCCTCAAGGTATGTCAGTGAGAACATTCTATAGCCCTGCTAAGGTCACATTTATGTAGGTTGGAAAATCTAGAATATTCCTTTCTTTTCTCTTTTCTATTTTTCTAAACCTGTTTTCTTTTCTCAAGAATCACCCACTGGCCTCTATCCTCCCATGTCTTTAAAGAGGGCCAATTAGAATGCCTGCTTAAGCCTCTGTTTTTTTCTGTGAACACCTAAGGCATTTCTTGCCTGTAATTATCTGCACCCCACACCCAGTGGCCTCCATCTTCCCATTCATCAAGAGTCATACTCTTCCAACACATAGACAACCACTTCATAGATCTAGAATTCAATCTCATCCACATTCAAAAAGTTGTGGTTTCATTATTTCCTCATTAGTGCGTTCAGTGTGATGGATCCACAAGTGCGCTTGCTCCCTGAAACATCTCTCTTTTCCTGAAGGCTCAGAGGAAAGTCTCATTTGCAAAATGAAACTGGAGTTTATAAGATAATACCCCTTTTTATTCATTGCTTTATGCTTAGTTGAATGTCTGAAGAAAGAATTTTAGGGAACAAATATTTACTGACACACAGCACTAAAAAGAGAAGGTGAGTCTTTTACTTCCTGGTATGTGATTTCATTTTGTGGAACATCTAAGTCAATGACTATAATCAGAGATGTGTGACTCTGAAAATAATAGTAATAATATTTTCTACTAAAATATACTACTGTTACCATAGAAAGATGAAACTTTTCAAATAGGGACTGTACTCCGAAATTGTAGAAGATACCAACTAACCACAGAGTATAAAATATTTCTGTGTCTCTCTCTCTTCCTTTCTGTAATTCTAGAGGTCTTATTACATCCCATTCTTGAAATCTCTTCATATTTTATCACCTCTCATTTGCACAAATCTAACTCCTACCATCTCTTGCCTGGACTTCTGATAACCACCTAAGGAGTCTTTCAGCTTCTGTTCTTGCCACCTACCCTTCAAAGATCAGCCAAGGGTCTTCTTAAAGGACAAATAATAAGTACTCTGTAGGCCTGTGGTTCATATTGTCTCTGCCATATCTACTGAACTCTGAACTTAACATGAAGCCACGACACCATCATAAAATCAACTGTGGACAATTTGTAAAGAATATGCATGCCTGTAGTCCAATAAAATTTGATTATACCAACTGGTACACAGCCCATTGACCAATTTGCCAACTCTTGTTCTAAAACTAATTTTGTAGAATGTCTCTGTCCTTTCTGAAGCCCCCTCGGCCTGTGAAAGGATCTAAACTCTTCCCATGAGTGGCAAAGCTTGGCCTCTTAACTTGCTTCTTGGCATCCCTAAGCCTCTTATCTCTGGATCCTTGACTCTGAGCGCTCTGGCCTCAGGCTGCTGCTGTCTCCCTCTGCATGGGATTTTCACTGGCGTCCTCTTTACCTGTAACCCTTGCTGTCTCCATCATGGGGACAGCATACATCACGCCGCTGTTACAGTTTCAGTTTTGTTCTTACTCCGTTGTGTTTTAGCAGAAGTTCTCTCTATAAAGAGATTTCCCAGGATGTGAAAATTATTTCTCTCCTATTGCCTTACCACAGTCACCCTTTACCCATTTTACAAATTTATTTTCCTTCATTGTCCTACTTTGCTTATTTATTTAGGCATGTGTTCTGTTTTTTCTGAACACCGATATCTGCAGAAGTGCTTGCATTGTGATTAGTCTACATTTAGTGGCTGCTGAGTTAATGAATGAGTATAGTGTGTTCGATACTAGTACAAACCCATAAATGTTAAGTGTTAATGGAAGACAAAGAATGATTCCTTAAAAGCATAGTGGGAATTGTAAGAAAATGAAGAGGAACTATTAATATCTTATTTGCAGTATTAACTGCCAGTAGTAGAACTAATGCAGTAATACCTCAGTTCACAACTGCTTCTTTTTGTGAACAATTCTGTTCACAAACAGAAGCTTTCAGCACAATTTTGCTTCCATTTGTGAACTCTGCATTAGATGACAAACACAACCATGGCCAGCTTCCCACACAAACACAAATGTGGCCTTCTTCCCAGAACAGTGGAACCGATTAAATTTATGAACTGAGCCACAAAGCTTCCTGCGCAGCATAATGTACATCCAGAGGAAATTTAAATGGGCTGTGCTCCAGAAGGACACTGAGATTTTGGAATGGCATGGGGAAACTGCCATGGTGGGACATAGTGTTCTCATTGTGGGACAGAACATATTCTGCAAGCAGTGGTTGACACAAAAACCCAGGTTTTTTCAGGTATATCTTTCTATAGTATATCATTAGTTCAAATATGCAAACATTAATAAACTTATGTAAAAGTACACAAAGTGATTATTCATAAGAGAAATACCAGTGGATTGTTCGGTGATATACACTCATCAGAATGACTCCAATGAGAAAATCATTGTTTTACTTTCAAAATGTATATCTTTATGTTTATTATCAAGTAGAGGTAAGGATAAGGAGTTCTCAATTCATAGTAGTGTAGAAATTGGCACAACCACCCTAGAAAACTACTGGATAGGATGTAACCTCTAAACACAGACATACCTTATGTCTCAATCATCCCATTTTCCATATATACCAATAGAAACACATAACATATATGTTGTGTTTCTTTTGTCCTCAAAGAAATGCACGTGAAACTTCATAGCAACACTATTCAAAATAGCCAAAATGGGACAACCCAAAGTAAGTGATGGAATATTCATTCAGTGAAGACTGTATTGCAAAGAGAATGAAAACAATTGCTACATGCAACAGAACTTTCATAGTTCACACTGATGAACAGAAGAAATCATGTGATTTAAGAGTCAATATGCATGAATTCATTTATATAAAGCTTTAAAAATCGGCTAGAAGTCAATGCACTTTTTAGTGATGTTTAGGAAAGACGTTATTTGCCTTTCCATTGCTGGGACAAACCTTGACCCACACTTGTACACAACTTGAGGGAGCAAAAGTTTATTGGTTCCTGGGTTCACAGGTTTCAGTTCATACTTTGCTGTCTCTGAGGCAGAAGGATCATATCATCGCTGAATGCAGAAAAATCAAGAAGAACCAGAAAGAGAGAGAGAGGAGAGAGGAGAGTGGAGAGGAGAGAGGAGAGAAAGGAGAGAGGGGAGAGGGGAAAGAGAGAGAGAGAGAGAGAGAGAGAGAGAGAGAGAGAGTGAGAAGGGAGGGCTGCGGAAAGAGCTAGAAAGGAGAGCCTGGGGCAAGAACACACCCTTCCATGTTACACCCTCCCCATAACTGGGGTTCTCCAATCAGACTGCACTTCATAACAGCATATTCAGCTATGAACTAGTCAGTGAATTAACCCACTGGGGAAGTTAGCACCCCCATATTATCATCACCTTTCAAAAGCCCCATGTCTGAATCTTGTGGGGAATATTTTTGATCCAAACAGGAGGAAGGGAGCTTTTGCAGCATTGATAATGTTCTGTTTCCTGGTCTGAGTGCTGGTTTCACAAGCCTGTTCACCTCCCTGTACATGAAGGCGATCTTGCAGCAGCAGGAGAGTGAGGCATTAGTAAAACGTTCACTTTGACAGTGGAATTGGTTAATGGTTTCCCTCACTATCGTAAACACAGAGTTCATATGTTCTCTTTGGTTTCCTTCCCAAAACTCCTACGCACTCCTGCCCTGTACCAGATACTTAATAAGTGCAAGTGACAGCACCCTTAGGACCAACAAGACAGGTGAGTGTACTACGGAGTGTTCCTGCTGCCTGACACACAGATCTGGATCGAAGAAATAACAATCTGACCTTAATTAATCACACTGAAACTATCACTTGCTTTTTAATTTTTCACCAAAAATTTCAAAATTGCAACAATGTAAACAAAGTCTTTGGTGTCATTTCTCCACAGATGCATTCGTAAGAGGGTTTCTGATGATCCCTCTGCTTCCCCGGCAGAGGCATTACCCGTGCTGTCTTCGCCGAGTCTATCCCCTGCTCTGTGCCATTTATTGTAACTAATTGGCCTAGGCTGCATGAGATCCCATTTAACAAAACATTTGATGGCTCCTCGGGTTGATATATGCTTCAACGGGCTCCCTGAGTGTCTAAGGTTTTCATTAGTTTCCAGAGCACACTGAGTTAATTATATCGTGCAGGGGATTTCAGGTTGAATAGTCAGTGAGAGAAAGGAGTAAACATGGAGATGCTAGAGAAAAAGAAAAACCATTTCTTATTTTGGTAATCTTCAGACGTTATTCTCAGCATTTGAGAGACCTTTACTGCAGGCTTTCTTGTGGGTAAAAAGTTGATGACTTGGGAGTGACTTACTAGATTCAGGTGGCCCTTCAAAGAAATAAAGCAGGACCTCACCCCTTGCTGGAATGAGTAATTTGTGGTAAAACTTGAGGAGCTCACGACAATGTATTGATGGCGTTCTTTCTTGAAAGGTCAGGAAAAATGAAAGCTAAATAGCAAACACAGTTTAGACCATGCTATGGCTCTGAGGTCCATGCCCTTTGTCCCCTGGGAGTGTGGGATACAGCAGGAGGAAAGATTTGCTGAAGATTACAGTGGCATTCCTTCTTCCTTGTCCATGTTATCATATTAGGGAGGAGAGAGGGGGCATTTCCTTCTGAAAGCAGTGTTTTCTGAAGTCAGTTGTACTGCTGGAATCAGTGAACAAGCAAGTTAGCTGTTAGCACTTTTTTGGATCTAAATTCTTACATCTAATGGAAACATGCAGCCTCCCTGCCTCATGGACTTCTGAGAATTGTTGGGCACTGCAGCAATGATGCATATGAGATGAATCTGGAAGGGATCTACCCCTAATCTTTTAGTCCTGAGCAGAGGCCCAAGTGTTTGGATATAAGAATACTTGTCAAACAGTATTCCTGAATTCCAGGACTGAGCTCTGTTTTGGTCTCATCCACAAACGCATCACTGTATTTTATGTTTATTAATATGACTTTATAGGTTATGCATCCATTTTAAGGAATATTAAGTCCACGAACTTAATTTCTTATACTGAGGATAATGATAATTGAAATACTATTTTTTCAGTCATTTGTATGTAGTATGTACTTTGAGTACAGGTACAGATATGATCATCAACTATAAACATCAACATGGATATAGACGTGGCATGACTTATATACAGATATGAAATATTCACATAAAGGAGGGCTTGATATAAAAGGGAGAAAGAGCCAGAGTAGGGAATTCTGATATTTTTACAACAGGCCTACCTCTCTTTGTTGGTTTTGACAGTTGATTCTAAACTTCTAAGGATTTGAGGGAAAAAATTGGATTCTACACATGTGTAATAAAGAGAGGGACTCGGAATATAAACTGAAGGCAAAAGTAGTATATTCTTTATGCATTTCCAGCACTTTCATATGACTGATAAGTGATTGATGAATCAATAAAAGAATAAATGATATTTACATTCATCCCTTCTGGGTACAGAGTGAGGGAAACTCTGTGTTTCATCATCAAAAAGAGAGGCTACATATCCAGCTTCCTGCTTTGGAAGGTAAAAGACGCAAATTGCATCTTCTTTGTAGTGTACGTTCCCAAAGTAATAACCGTGTGTTCCTACAGTTTTGTGTTGGGTGGGAGAACAGCGCACTCCCCCAGCACAGGGCTGAGAGCAGCTATTCTGTTGGAGAATAGGACAGTTTACAACAGGGATGTTTGCAGTTCAGCGCTATCAGCAACTGCAGTTTATTAAGACCACCATCACAACAAAAACAAATATTGACGACGAATATAAGACAGATGATTTTGTTTATCTCAAGTGAAAAAGACAAGCAATGAGACCCCTGGGAGCCCTGAAATGAGAAACTTCTAAAGCTAATTGAGATATGATTAAAAAGATTGCTGTGCTTTATTGCCAGCAGTCACTGAGTTTAGTCATTAGGTTCCCCAGTGTTGGAGCAATCAGGCCAGTTATTATGGCTTTCTCAAGCAGCAGAGTATCTCATAGTGCATATATTTTCTGAAAATGATAACTTATTAAAAGAGTAAGTGGGGTTTCTGAAACAAATTCAATAAATATATTTTAAGAAATTTCTCCCTTTGGTAACATTTATCATAGACTCAGATGTATCACTTGAATTCTATGTTTTTATATAGCAATACTGTCCAATATGAATACAATGCAAATCGCATGTAAAATCTTAAATTTTCTTGTAACCATATTAAAAATGTAGAGGTAAAAATTAACTTAAAGCATATTTCTATTAATCCAAATGATCTAGAATCACATGCAACTCAATGTAAAATTCTTAATGAAATATTTACATTATTCATTTTGTACTAGTGTTTAAAATCTCTGGTGTATTTTGCACTTAAGTAGTAACTCACTTTGATAAATCTGATGCAGAGGCTTAAATATTGCATGGTTTGTCCTATATTAGAACCCAGAATATATATATATATATATATATATATATATATATATATATATATATATGTTAAAGAATGCAGTAAAATATAGATAATAGGAAACAGGAAGATAGAGCTTTTACAAACTAGATGAGGATCAAGAGATGGAGGAAGGCAGGAGGGATACAAAAAGAATCAAAATGTAAGATCACTCCACACAATGATTGTTATCATTATGCACTGCACTGCAAATGCATGCTGACTTAAATATATATATATATATATATATATATATATATATATATATACACACACATACAATTGATGAATAAATATATATGTCTAACTGTTGTCTAGCCATGTCATGCTCAATGGGCAGTCTCCGCCATACTAGACCAGCTACAAATTTCTCTCTGCCTGGGTGTTGTAAAGTATCATTTATGCATTCTCTATCTTTTCAGCTATGGCACTTCTAAATTTCAAGCCTATATTTTCTAGGGTTGCTTTACGTGCTCATTCATGGAAGAAAAATCTTCTGTTGATAATATCTCCTTGTACTGTAGATGAAAGAATGGTCTCATCCTAGGAAGTATGTCATAGTTTCCCAGGAAACCATTAACAAGCAGTGTTATTTATTTTAATTAGGTTTTGATTATCCCCCCCCCAAATTATTATTCAGGGTAAATGTCAGGCTGCACATTATCCAACTTTTATAGAGGCTACATGGCAGGTATTGAAAACTGCATAGTACTCACTGAAGAGAAACAGAGCTACCATTTATCACATCATTTTTATCAAAGTGTTACTTAATACGTAGAATGCCTCGTTTATGTTGATACTTTCATGTAAAACTCCTGTCAGGTAAAAAATTTGGAATTTCCCCAGTTGCAAGATGTTTGATCATCTATATGATATCAGTAAGTTACCATGTAAGACAGTCTGTATATGAAAAAAACAAACAAGAAATTTCATTCTGATTGAAGTAGGTTATTAAACTTACTTGGGGGCAAAATATTTTGTTTTTAATTCTTATTTTTGTTGGTACATGCTTCCAGTACATGATGACTGTATCGCTTGTGGGTAGGTGGTACATAAACATGACATATTTCAATCATGTTTCCATCACTTTCCCTAGCTCCCCATTCCATTTCTTGGTCCCCTTTGCAAAAAAAATCTACCTCCCTATTTTTTAATATCTGTTTTTAGTTTAGCTCTTTGCATTTTTTTCATGAGAGAAACAATATCCCACAGTTGTTTTCCTGGTATATTCAGCAGGCCTTGAGGTATTTATATAGCAATCAAGAAATCAGGTTTGCAGACAGGGGAGGTGGGGGAAGGAGTTACTCCTTGTCATTGCCATATGTAACCAACTAGGGCTCTGAGCATAGGCAGCCACAAATATGTCAACTATAGAGGAAAGGGTTCTCTTTGCCTGGTTTCTAATTCTTTTTTCTTCCTTGCCATCCTATGTCCTCTACCTCCCTCTTTACTTCTCCTGGGAGACCTGCAGTTACGATGCAGCAGCAATGGGACAACAGATGCTTAAGCCAAATGTGAAATAGTGTCATATAATGTGCCTGGGCATAACATGTTGAAAGAATACAAAATAAGATGCACACCACATTGCACATGGAATTTTATCTTGAAAAACAATGAGAGGTAAAGTGTCCAGTTTGTCCCTAAACAGTTTGTTTGACGTATTTGGAAGAATGGGAGGGTGTTTTGTTTTGTTTTTTTTCATAATATCATTGAATTCAGAGATTCTGCTAATTAGAATTATTTTTGTAGAGAGTACATGCAGACAAATAGCATTAGAGGGAATTAGGACAACAGCATATTTGTAATGATGAACTGATGTAGAAGCTCAGATACATGGTGTTGGCTGTAAGTAAAATGAAAAAAAAAATAAAAAAGAAACAATCGAGGAGACATTTCCACATTTCTGTTGTCCTTATGAAGTGACACAAGGGTGAGAGACATTTTTCTTGGCTCTCCTTGGTCTGTTTTGACAGCTAATATAAATTCTACATCCTTTCATTCACAGTCCACACTATTAAGACATACACACACAGTTCAGAGACTCTTAGCCAATGTTAAAGTTTAACTAGCTTAAGTATTTGTTGTTAAACTCATAACTCCATGGACCTTAGATTCTATAGTAATGAAGGATTAGAATTCTGCAGTTTTGTGTTGAAAAACAATGTGGTTGTATTACATAGGAGAGTGTCCTGAAGGCATAGAATCTTACAAATGAACCACAAACTGTATTAAACATGAATGAACCATAAGAGCTCTTTAAAACTCAAATTTGGAGTCATTACCATCACTTTGAATTTACCCTACTTATGTTGATAATTAAAACATGTTCACTGAATCTCACAAATGGGAACAATTACAGAGTTATTGTCTCCCAATGAAGTTAGCACATCCGTCGTACACACACATTTCAACAGCGGTGGACATCCTGGATCTGGGGCGATACTAGTCTTGGCATGGTTTGCTCTTCCTTTTGTCTGGAGGAGGAATAATGTGCAACAATTGCCCGTACTTTGGAGAGATAATTCTGCTTCCTCCCTGCTCCACCTCAGGGTCATGGAAACTTCAAACTTTTAATTCACAAATGAGATTTTCACTGTTTTTCAATCAAAGCATAATTTAGGTTTTTATGTTTTAGTGCCTGATTTGAATAATTTTGAGATAGATGGTGTCTATTTAAAATCAACAAATTATGCATGGTGATATTGTAAATGTAAAAATAATGAGCAAATTAATATATCCAAAACAGACACATAAAAATTAGCTCTGATATAATTAACACTTTAAAAGAATAATTAGTTGCCAGATGATTGAAATCGCAAATGTTTTCTTATTCTTCTCTTGTAAAGAAAAAACAAATGTCAACAAAAACTTGAAAAGAGAAATCACACAATAATTAGTAATGCTTCATGAATTATAAGTCATTTGAAATCATCTAGATAATAAAAGAACAGTACATTATAATAACCCAAAGTTTATATCATAATATTCTCCCCTAATACATCTAGTGAATAAATTAAACTGAAGATTTAAGGGTAAAATTTAAGACTGAATAGTCTGCTCTAGTTGGACTCTTTTGTCAGTATGTATAGGTATGTTTTCCTTATAGCAGCAAATCCCAATGAGTAATAATGATTGTTGTTTTAATACAAATAATTTCACTTGTGTATTTTCTAATAGAAGGTAAATATAAGGAGCTGATCACAAAAACTCAAGGAATAGCATTGAAATAGTTCATGTATGTGTGGTTTCTATACCCAAGGCTCCAAAGTCTCATTTTAAAAAGTCTGAGGACATACAGAGAATGATGAGGGAGGGACCACAAGCTTCTCTGGTCAACTTTTATCAGATTGGGTATGAAATTACTTCACCTAGGAAGCTAGACACATTTGCACTGTGTCACTTTTCTTCCTAGTTGAATGCTTACTCAATTTTCAAAAAATAAAATTATAATCACTGCTCTTACCAGGACTACCTCTGTGGACACCATTCTGCACTGCCTGCCTGGTACATGCCTTCCATTTCTGTGTAGGTTTTTCTATCTAATTAACTCTGAAAAGAAGCAATCTTGTACCGGAGGTTAGACGACAAACCCAAGGGTCTTACGTCTTTTGCCTACAAGGGTGACTTGGGACTTTGCAGTGATCGCAAGATCATTTTGCAACAGCTAGGAAAAGGGAGAAGTCGGCAGTCTGAAGTGGGAAGAGGGTGCCTTGGCAATCTCATCTCTAAGGCAACATTTGGATTTGGAAGAATTTATCTTCTCTCTGCGCCAAAAGCGACACATACCATATCATGGGAGGGTCTCAGGGAACCCAGAAAGATGCATATAAATGAAGATAGCCAGACCCTTAGGAGCCTGAAATCTCCCTTGACACTAGCAATAAATGTGAAGAATTTCAAAATAGCCCTACATCAAAACTTGAAATCTGTGGGAAATTTTTGCAGCAATTTCTAATCTAAATATATGTGAAGGCATCATTGACATCCCTGAACTGTGAGTAATAGGATCGCTATTATGTCTGGTTATCTACATGCATCTATTTTTAAATATAATATAATTTTCATTTTCAGCTAATGCATGCCACTGCTGCTTAATGATAGTGATGAATAGAATATTGATTGAAAAACAATGTGGGAAACAAGTAATTGATAGGGGTGGAAGAGAGGTATCATTTTCCATCTTCATTTTTACATAATAAGTACAGATCTCTTTGCAGCAATAATACAGATGAGGCATAATCAAGGAACTGTAATATATGAATTAAAGTTTAATTAGAATGTCTGATGCAAAAGTAAATATAGCCTTGTGTTATAATCTTGTATTACAAATGAATTTGATGCATTTATCATTGAAGGAACAAGAAGTGTCATGCATAGGAAGACAGGGACCTCTGGGTAGTTTTTTGGCAAGAAGTTTAAATGTGTCTTTCAATGTTTCTTATACAGAAGGTGTATGCATTTGTGAGATCATGATATTCACAGGAATGTATCCTTAAGAGTCTCATTTAAATTATATATATTTTAAAAGGACTCAGTAGTCTGGGAAATGTGTGTCTCTGTGAGCTCAACCCAGAAAGGCACACCATTTGCTTTTAAGGTTGGAGTAGTTTTCTGACAAGGCGAAGATAAAAGGGAAGAGGAAATGTGCTAGACACACTGCTCAATGCCCTCACAGACCTCTTTATCCATCTCACTTTGATCCTCCTTCACACTAGAGCTGTGCTTTCTTTTTGCTGTCTGCTGTCTACTTTGCAGGTATGATTCAGAATGGCCTGCACACACTGTCACGCCTCTGTTGTGTGATCAGTGCCCGCAAGGGGAGCAAACAACTGTGGGTAGAAAGTAGAATACTTTCAGTATGGGTTTTTCCCAACCAGAAGGCTGAAGTGGCCTCTGAATGGCTTTCATAGTGGTGATAGAGGACATTTAAAATATGATCCTGTAGTACTTGTGTAAGATTTTGAGGACAATGTTCAAGATTTTTCTTACACTTATGCCATACTTACTAATGCTAAATACATGAGGATAAGTTCCATTCTCAAAAACACGGAGACCAACATAAGCAGCGCCATATTCCTTTATAGAAAATAGAAGATTTCATAAAAGAAGTAACAAAAAGACAACTGAAATAAAACACTTTGTATTTATTTATAGAAAATATAATTTAATTTATATTGTTTATATCTCTTTATCTGGTTTCACATCGTGAATGACCCAAGAAACCTTTAAATCATTGTAAATAAGGCTTGATAATATATTTTTGGAAAAATATGTTTCTTCTTTAAAAAAATTAACATGGAGACTTTATTTCTGGGAAAAATTAATGAACAAATGTATTATTTTTTTCCTAATTTTTTTATGACAATGTTGCTAGGATGGTATACTCTAGAAAACAGGTTTGACTAAGCATTATACTTCTTTTGGATAAATTTCAGACTATAGAAGATGCTTATATCATGATTGCTTTTCTGACATCAGTTCTCCCTTTATCCTTAAACGGAAGTACGTTTTAAAAACTACTCAGAGTTATACAGTGTTATTACTCGAGACAGCTCAGACAACTCACCTGAACCATGCCCCTGCGACTGCTCATATCTCAAGAAACGATACACCTCCTGCTTGTGCCAGATCATTATCTTCTTTTCTACCCTTAGGGGAATAAACTTGATATATGTTATCAGTGGATTTCTCATTTTTATTCTCTGCATGTAATACAATGTATTCTAAATTAAGGGACCACCATGCTAAATACATGAGGATAACTTCCATTCTCAAAAACACGGAGACCAACATAAATCTGTGATTGATGGAATGTCTGAAAGCATTATATACCTTCATCAACATCATCGTCATCATAATTGTCATCAGCATCCTTCAGATTTTTCATATATTTTGGCCACTAATCCTTGGTTCAAAACCTGCAATACACTCTAAGAGTGAGTATCTCTTCTGAGTTTAAAGAACTATTATCCAAATTTTCTGTAAACACCATGACTAGTAAAGGATAATTTCATAGTATTTTCCCCCTATGTATTAGTTTCTTAATAGCTTCTAAGTCATTTATAGCTATAGCACTTCATATTATTTTTAAAACCAAATTAAAATCCCCACATATTTACTTTAAAACAAAAGCAGAGATCTGGTCAGCATTTTTTTTATCATGGTTGACTTTTTTTATTTAAAGAAAAAAAGAAAAAGAAACAAGACAAAACAGAAAAAAGGGTAGAGGAAATACATTGTTTTGAATAAAAATATTAATACTAAGAAATTACTAGTTGATGAGTTACATATTGTCCTCTTAGAAATTGTTGTTCAAGTTACAAAATCAATGTGTCAAAGGTGCACACATACTCAGTCACAGTGCAAACCATTCTGTTCAATGATCTAATGAAAACTTATTAATATGGTCATCTATTTGACTTTTTTAAGAGACCAACACTTTCATTCTCAGTGATTCTCAAAGGCATAGAATGGAATGTGGAGTCTGACAGAGAGGACCAGATGGAACTTGTGTTATGAAAGGTCTTAGCAGAGTTCCCATTCTGTGTTAATACTAAAGAAAGAAAAATAAGTTTGTATTTCATTGATTCTTATATCCTTATTAAAGGACAATGCACATTTCTTTCTTACCAGCTTTGATAAAAAGTATAGTGAATGTTTTTTTTTTAAATTTATTACAGTAAAGGACTCATTGCCATTAATCTACCTCAGAATACTCTCCTTTGCTTTGAACAAACCTATCCCACTGCTCTTGCTACTATGGGAAGCAGTTCTGGAAGTCCTTTCTTGTATCTTTAGTCCTGTTTCCATGCCTATCCTGATGTACTGAATTGATTTGAAATATCTACCTTTCACAGTCCCTTTGACTTTGAGGAAGAGCTGGAAGTCACATGACACTAGATCCAGCTACTACAGTAGGGGAGGTAACGCCATGATGCTTCTCTCCTCGTGAAGCCTGCCTTTCTGTTGGATGACACTTGGAGCAACATTCACTCTAATTTTGGATGTTCATAAAAGATGACATCCAGAACTGCTCACAAAGTGGCGAGAATGATGGGATCTATGCTTTGAAAATGAGAGGAAATATTTTGAGGGGCATTAATGACCATGTCTTTTACTGTAATCAATAATTTTATTCAAAAATTCACCAAATATTTTAATTACCTCTGTGTCTTCCACATTAAGAGTGATTATGTGAGGAATTTTCTAGTTCATATAAACCTTGCTTTTGTTTGCATATGCCCTCCAAAACCCCCAACAGCAACACGTTTTCTTTGTTTATAAGTACACACACATATTCACATGTGCAGGCACACACACACACACACACACAGACACACACAAACACACAGAGGACAAAATTGATTCAGTGATTTTTAGTAGAGATTCGATGACATCCTGGCCAGTTGTCTAGCTGCAAGTCACAGAATAGATGGTACAAGAGGTAACTGCTATCAAAAATGTCCTGTAGATAACTGGGTATGGTAGTGATATGGTCCACAGTACCTCCTTACTAACTGAAATGAATGTAACTGCATAAGAAAATTTTGAGAGCCTCCAACAATGCACTTTTTTTCCCTTAACAATGGTAAAGAGAGACAAACTAGTATGATGTGTTTTCTTCTTTCCTTTCAGCATGAACTATGACTTCCCTAGGGTGCCCTTGAGCAATGAAATTGAAATATATGGGAAATATACAAATGCAAATGGCTGGTTTTGTGCCTGTTCAAACGCATAGGAAACTTATTTTTTTTATAAGTGATCAATACATAGAAACTATTTCTTATTTCTTCAAATATAAACCAAATGTCTTCTATTTGCCCCTTTTCTCAATTCTGGGGTTCATAGTACATAGGGAATTCCTTACTATATGGAATTTATAATCTAGAAGGGTGTGAGGTACAAGTTAGAAAGGCAGAAAATCAAATAAGTAAAAAAAAAAAACGATATAGTTTGTCATAAGGTAGTGTACTATGAAGTAAAAATAAAGCAAGGAAAAGGATACAGCAAATCAGGGAGAGATTTTCAGTGCATAGAAACCCAGGAATGAATTCATTGAATTTGAATTAAAGACCAAAGAAGAAGAGATGAATTATGTTATTACCTTCTATTTTAGACATCCAGTATCCCCTTTAAAAATGTCCTAAGTCAACTGTATTCAGCAGTCAACACAATACTGTAAAACATTTTTTAAATTACCGACCTCCACAGAGTACTATAGCAATGAGGCATTGACCTATGTTGCTATGGTCTGATTTTAATTATATTCACAATTCATTGTTGATATACATTTTCAATAATGTGTTCAGGAAACCTTGTGCAGGAAAATGATTCTAGATTAGAGTATATAAAAGAATAACCACCTAAAATAAACATGTAATGAAATTACATTATTTGTTTCATAAACATTTTAATGTCAGGCTATTTTAGTGGACAAGTGTTTTATTAAAGCATAGCACAACGATTAAAGATAAAGCATAAAAAGAGAGTCAAGGTCAAGAAACAACATTTTCTAATTAAGATAGCCAGATTTAAGACAGCTTTTTGCTGAGAGGAACTTAAAACATGATTGGCATGATAAGTCAGACTGAAATTTATAAACAGTTTAATATTACAGTTGCTTTGTTGAACCCTAATAGTATCATATTTGGTTAACAATATAAATTCTTTATGGGATAAAAATCTTCTGATCATATTTCAAAGGTAGTAGGATTCAGGTTGCTAGTGAGATTAAGTGATTTTAATACTAATTCCAAAGATCTAAAATGATTGCAAAATACATTCAACTACAAAAAAGAGTTAATATATAGCGCCAAAATTTACAATGTGGAACACTGTGGCTAAACTTGAGGCAAAACTCCAGGAGGCCATTTATTTTATGTACAAAGCTATCTCTTTTAAAAGAGAAAGTCAAGTTAATGTCAGTAGCGCTGTGAAAACAGTAAGCAACAGTTTGCTCCCAAAGTTTAGAATTAGAAAGAAAATCATGTTGTTGACTTCATAATTATTCAGGAAGCAAAAATAGTTTATATGCATACTAGATCATGAAATGAGTTTATATTTTTAAAAAGCAAAACAAAAAATAGGAATAATATACAATTTCAAAAAATAGTAGGAAATTAGCACTAATATATTGCATATTGTTATCTTACGAATAGTTGTTCAAGTTACAAGATCCAGGCACGAAAAAAAATGACCAAACAAACGAGGAAAGCACAAACTGTTCTTTTGTATAAACCAGCAGAGTTCAGGATTATAGCTATCTCTCTTATATAGTGTATGAATGCATGCAAGCATATATGTATACTTATATACATATGATCTTTTCCCTATTTCCTTCCTTCTTTTCCCCTGTCCCAGTTGTTCTTTCCTTTTGAGCACTTTCTTTCCCTTTCATTATCACAATATCTGTTATACATTTTGGATCCTATTATTCTTTCAGTTTTTTTTTTTTTACACTAGGGAGATAATACATTCACTAATGTGAATTTGATTTATTTAACTTTTGAGTATGGTCTCAAGTTGCCTCCATTTACCTATAACACCCTCAAGATTGTCCTTCTTTACAGCTGAATACTATTGCATTGTATAAAACTACCACACCTTTTTTTTATCTATTCCATGGTTGATGGGCATGTGTGTTGTTTTCAAAATTTAGCCAATACAAATTAGACTGCTATAAACCTGGGTGCATATGCATCACTGTAGCGTGGCGTAACAGAAGCTACTTATTTAACTGCCTTAACTATCCTGTATATTTTCCTTTTACTCATTCTTCCTTTTTCCTGTCACAGTTTGTCCCTTCCCTTAAACAGTTTCTTCCCAAGTCACAGTATCCATTGCATACTTTTTGTACACTTTCGCTTGTTTTTAAAGAGAAGAAAGAAAAAACAGAAAAATCAAGATGCAAACAAACCTCAAAAACAACAAAAGCAAAATTGCAGCAACAACAACCAAACAAAAATAGCTAGATAGGTTTTCAAAACAAGACGATAGTAATTTAACAATGGTTGTTATGCTGCATATTGTTACCTTCAAGATGGTTGCTCAGGTTACCAAAAACAGGAATAAAACAAAACAGTAAACAAAACAAAACAAAACATTGGATTTCAAAAACAAGACAGAAGGAAATCTCCCCACAGTTGCCACAGTGCACACACTGCCATCCTCCAAATAGATGCCCAGACCACCAGCCCCAGGCCTGCGGAATCAATCAAACAATTTAAGGATCAAGCTATTCCTTTCACCTCAGTTGCTATCTTATCCTGAGTCCTCCAAATCAGTGGGTTGCTATGGGAAGGAGGAGGTGCTTTTTTGGTTTCTCAGCCCATGCCCTGGGTGGTTCACGGAGGACAAGCTTTGTCTTCTTGCTGAGTAGTCTACTCCCGACCCACACGTCTGAGCCCAGTTGACGGGAAGGCATGCTTTGTCTTCATTAAGCTTTTCTATTTTGTTTGACACGGTATAGATAAAAATATTCATTCAGAATCTTCTTAATCCTCCCCCCTACAATATTTAGAGCTCCCCATTGTGTTCCTTTCTCCTTGTTACAATGCTTCCTCAGCTTCCTTATTGCCCTTGTCACATGTGGACTTCTGTTTGTCTTGTCCTTACTTCTCTTGAAAAGTTGGAATCTGGGCTTCTGTGAACTTCCTTCCAACACAGAGAGGATAGCCTTACTTAGCTTTAATCTCATCATGTCTCTCTTTACTGCCTGCAGTTTCTGTGTGTCCATCTTGTTTTGCAGAAACAGCATTATAAGTGGGTAAATGAAAATGAAATAAAATGAAGATCATTAGTTTTCCTTTTCTACATAAACCAGTGGATGTTTACTGAGGCACTCTTATTCTACTTGCCCTGCTTGTAGTATTGAACAATGTGACCCATATATTGAACTGTATTGGTCTTTTTCTCATCACTAGACTTCCAAAATATCTGTCTTTCATTCACTTATACTGTTTTATCGAATGTAATTCCTCCCAATGTTATAATTTCCACCACTTAAGAAGAACTATATTTGCCATGATAGTATTTTCATGGCAATAAGAACAGAATCAGAAAATGAAACAGGACATTAAATATTTAAATATATAGTACAATATTATGGATAATTTATATTATATATATATATAAACTCTAGAACACAATATAATAAATGTCAAATTGTCTTATGAGATACTTTATTAGTCATATTATGTTTCAGAACTAACTGAGCCCATGTTAGAGTCTACTGACTGTTTCATAGGAAAGAATATGTATTAAATTTAACATTTGATAGAAAGAAAGAAAGAAAGAAAGAAAGAAAGAAAGAAAGAAAGAAAAGAGAAAAGAAAAGAAAAGAAAAGAAAAGAAAAGAAAAGAAAAGAAAAAGGAAAAGAAAAGAAAGAAAAAGATTTAGAGATACTCATGCTTTTATTTGTGGAACTGTTTTTTCAGACTGAAACTTTGGAATGGAATTTCAGAGTAGGGAAATAGGGGGCTATAATTCCACCTAAAGGAATTATAAGGATCCTAAATCAGTTCAAATTAAGCACTGTTACTTGCATTGTTGTATTCAGTTTATCTCATGCTAGCCTTACTTCTCTTTTGATTACCTTTTTAGATATGCAGAAACCTTTCGTACCCTGAGTTAGCTCATTGCCAGGTAGGGAGTTCAGGTAAGTGGAAACAAAATACGCATTTCAGAATTCCTGATCCATGTTCCTATGTTTATGCCATACTTCAAGGGAAGGTTATAGATACTAACCAATTAGAATTTCAGAAACATTTTTCAGATGTCTTATAATAACCTTGTGAGCAAGATGGACAAATATGACCCAGATGACAAGGAGACAGGGATTTATGGCCGCTGAACAGTTGTGCCTTCATGGTTGATTAATGTGTTGACATCGAGGTACACATTGAGGTGCAGTGTCATTCCTTTGGCTGCCATTTAGGGCCATGTCTTTCTGGTTCTTCACTTTTATCAAAGACTTGCACAATGGCAAGAAACGTACTCTTCAGATTTGTGAGTAATTATACCAGTTTGGAAAAAATTAAGACAATGGGGACAGAAATAAATATTCAGGTAGTACTTCCAACAGTCTCGATGTATGGTACAGATGAAAGCACACCAGAGGAATGTTGTGAATGAGACTGACAGCCCACACTGGGATATACAGCCCTGTATACTCCATTGAACTAGATGCTTGCAAGCATGTTTGGCTGTAGAGCAGCGGCTGGTAGAGCTAACTGGAAGGAGAAGTTTAAGGTTGCAACATGGGATTCCACAGAGAATATGCAAAGGGCCTGTGGTCTCAGAAACAGAATAGAGTTGCAGAAATTAAATCACTTGTAGCTGGCTGTAAGAAATGTGGAAGGCAAATGGTGAACTAATAGTTGTAGAACACATTCCTAGGATGTACGCTGAGAGTGGGGCTCACAGATAATGTTGGCAATGGGAGAGGATGTGCTTCCAAAGATAAGAAGCTTCTCATCTGTGGGATACTCCAAAGTAGAGGACATTGGTATAGATGGCACAAACCACTTAATGTACCTTTTGGAGACCAAGCACCCAAACTGCAACAACAGCAAATTTATTTATTGCAAAGTGCCAATGCTGCCCTTGTGTGCCCTGTTATTGGATTCTCAGCAGATGGGGCGACACTGGGACAACTTGACTTGTGTGCAGACAGAGAGGACTTATGGGACATTCATCCCAGAAGCTCACTACCACCTAATTATAGTGGGTGAAAGACGTATAATACTCTAATACTTACAGTAAATCTTTTGCTTAGTTGTCTTAAGCCTCAGTTTTCTAATTGTAAAATATGATTGAAACTGTATATATATATATATATATATATATATATATATATATATATCTTGATAGATAAATGACAACATTGCTTAAGTGGAGATGTTTAAAGTTCTTACCTTAAACTATTTAACAGTACTCTAAGATTATCTCTGTCAATTTTCAGTATCTTTACTGTAGCTCTTGCACTCTGTTTTCAGTTATGTCTATTTGTAGCTCATTTAAAATTCACCTGTCCATGACTTTTCTATTTCGTTACATTTTTTTCTACACACCAACTCTTTGTATACCTTATTTTGATTTTAGTGATTTCTAGTATATTTTCACTCCTTTCATCTCCATTGTTTCCTTCAGCTTATTTTCGTAAAGATATTAAGATTTTGTTTAATTCTGTTGCTTTTCCTTTTCTAAGTAATAGATGCATTTAAAGTTAGGAATGTCTCATTACTATTTTGACCAATATTGAATATTCACCATTACTCTCAGAACTATTTCTAAAGTGAGTTTATTTCTTTCTTGACCAAACTGACATTGCTGATTTGAAGGATTTTAAAATTTTTGCAGATACTTAATGACATTAATTTTAATGTAATTTTATTGTATTTCCACTGGTGAATTAATTCTTCTGATTTTCCATCTATTAAGCTTTGGAGATTTTTTTTCCCTTAATATCTTGCACATATTTAATATATTGAGCATTCTTGGTACAGATTTATTTCCTGCTTGCTGGACTTTGATTCCTTTTCTATTGTTTCAACCTATTCCAGGTAGTTCTCAGATTTTGTTAATGTATTGGTCACCAGATAAAATTTATGCTGTTAATTTTCCCTTATATGGTACTTGGCATTGTGGACCTCTTCACACCCTTGTCTTGAAAGGCCAGGCTCTTTACTTTTCTTCACTTTGCTTTCTCTTCACTATTTTCTTTTCTCCAGCTCAATCCAGATATCCATGGACACCGTTTCTTCCCAAGAATGCTGCCTGTAGCCCTAAACCATGACCACAGGTCTCTCCGTCCACACTGCCCCAGTGGACTTTTCCACTTGTGTTCCTAGCAGGACTTTCAGATGAGTATGCTTACAACTCAACTTTTTTGTCTTATAATTTTCCCCAATCTCTTCTTTCGAGGTTCCACTTCACTTTAATAAGCAAGAAAAACAGGAGTTGTCACCCTAACTGACATCAAAACTGTCAAATTTTATAACCGTGTATATCATACAGATCTGTTTTCTCCTCTTCACCTCTCTAGCTGAGAATTAGTTCAATGTCATAGCTTTCACCAATCTCCACCTAAGCTCAGTCCATCAGCAACACTGACAAGCAAGTCCTCCCTTTACACCCAGATTCAACTCATTGTTCCCTGGGAAAAACCAACCCTAGTCTCCAAAGGCTCCTAATCCTTTATGGAATAGAGCTCTCTAACTACTCAGCATTGCTGCCTTGAATTTTCTGTTTGTAATTTGTATCTTTCAGCCTTCAGCCTCAAATCTCACCATATTTCTTCCTGTTTTTAATATTTCATAGTCACTAAACCTTGAACTGTTCTCTGGAATTCTATACTCAATGCTTAAAGTTCTTTCTTCTGCTTGCAATATCTCTTCCTTTGGCTTCTTACTTGACCTAGAGACTTTTTTTTATCATCTTCAAAACTTTTTTGAAAACACTCTTCTCTCGGACCCTAGTGCCCCCTAATCTTGTCACTCCGTAATTTAAGGCAATAAATTTTTATGCTAGGTCTTTACCTTGCATATACTCCTTACCTTGGTATTATTAGACATTATATTTATTGCAATTATCAATTTAGATGCATTTCTTCTTTTCTATGCTGTGCAATTTTTAGATGAAGCTTTTACTCACATCTGATTTCACAGTATTTAGTTTACCATCTGTCTTACAGTGTATTCTGATAATGTTAAAAATATTATTGTGATTTCATAGTTATTAATGATCTCTTACTGGTAGGATAAGCTTCTTTCATCTTATGTAGTACTTATTGCCTTTAATTCTACTTTGGTTTTCCTATTACCGGCCATATTCTTTTTTTCCATGCACTACGAGCATCTCTGTGTTTGAAATGAGACAAGGAAAATTTTCGTGTTTAATGTAATAATTTCTACTTTTTGATCTTTTCTTATTAAATAATTTTTCTTTGTATCTTTTTGTAATTTAAAATCTTTATTTCCTTTTCATTTTTAAGTGAAATGTGGCAAGTTTTTTTCTATCTTTAAATGATTTCATACTCTGTTAGTCAGTTTTCAATAATTGACACATTGCAAAATTGTATAGACTATTGCTAGCTGTGTGTATTTTTATCACCTTTTAAACCAGAAAGAGTTTTTTCTCTTTTTGAGCTTAAAAAGCCCAATACAGCCTCCTACAGCCTTTTTCACTATAATTAATTTAGTTTTAACACTTTTTAAAATTACCTGATGTTAAGTATCAATAGTCGCTCTTTACTTATTTAATAGTAGTAAGCTTTTTAGTTATATACAGTATCTTGAAATTAGTAATGTTTTCTCTGGTAGCTACTATAATACTTGATATAGATTCCCCAAGAAATAATGGCATAAATATCTTTATTGAATTTTTCAGGTCTTTTATGGTATTCTTATGGTGGAAGAATGTCATGTTTTCATGTCTAAATTAAAACTACCCCAGTTTTTAGTATATATCATTTCATTGTTTTTATACATTTGCTTTTTCATAAAATATAAACTATTCAAATTTCTGTTTCATAATAAACTATATATATTTTTTCTTAACAGTACATAGAATATTGTTTTTCATTTGTGTGAGGTTTTTTGTTCGTTTTTTCTTACTGAAGCTTTCAGTTGGATTCACTTGCTGGTTATTATAAGAATCAAATGTGCTATTTCTAGTCAATTAGTTTTCAGCTCTGAAGTATATAATCAATCATGCCTTTTTTTTCCTTTAGAATTTTTATTATTGGACATTGAAACTCATTCTCAATTCCTCAGACATATCGGTTTCTTACATACTTTTTCATATTTAATATTTTGGTCCTGGATTTTTCCTAATACTTAACCTTAAATTCCTATTAAAACATTTTGTTTTTATATTTCCTGACACTCTTATATTTACAATAAGATATTTTTATTTTATTGTTGCTTTATCATATTCTGTTTGGAGATGGTTAATTTAAGATTTTACTCCAAGAACTTCACCACTTTCTGACTTTTGGTCATCCATGACTTTTTTCTTTGATTTTTGTCTACTTTCTTTAAATTTACATGTCAATTTTCGACCTGTTCTTCTTTGAGACTAGTGCGTACATTTACTGAGATTTTTTTTTTATAATTTAGCATCATACTAAGCATCACAATTTATTTTCAATTAGTTTATAGTAAATGTTTCAAACTTAATAGTAAAGCAATATAACAAAACGTGAAAGAAACTGTTTTTAAAATTTTTTAAATTTTAAAATATTTTTAAAAATATTTTATTTTAAAGAGAAAAAGACCATAAAAACAATAATAGAGAATTTCAAAAGGAGATAGTAGGAGATTAAAATTGATTAATATATTTCATATTGTTATCTTCAAAGTAGTTGCTCAGAATAGAAGATATAGGCATAAAAAATTGATCAAGCAATGTAAGTACAAACTACTCTTTTCAGCGAACTAATAGAAACTACTAGCATAATTATCTTAGCTAGCTTGTGTGTGTGTGTGTGTGTGTGTGTGTATTTCTCTTCGTTCTGTTCTCTGACCCCCAATTCCAGTTATTTTTTTCCTTTTGAGTGTAGGCTGATGCAACTACTGTGGAGATTACTCAAAAACCATTGTGGAGATTACTCAAAAAGCTAGGATTAAAGGTCCCGTTTGACCAAATATTACCCTTTGACCCAGATATTATGCAGAAGAATTAAAAACATCATACCACAGTGATATGTGCATCCATGTTTGTAATGGCTCAATTTATAATTGCAAAATCATGGAAACAACCCAAATGCCCATCAACTGAAGAATGGATAAAACGATGAGCATTTTTATACAATGGAGTGCTGTTCAGTTATAATGAAGGATAAATTAGAGGCTTTTATAGGTAAATGGGTGCAACTTGAGACCATACTCATAAGTAAAAGACCATACATACTCACGTGTGTAAACATTGTATTGTCTCTGTAGTGTAAGAGACTGAAAGAGTAAATAAGATCCAAAAGTACATTGGATATTGTGAAAGGAGAAGAAACTGGGTTTTTTTTTATTATTTTAAAGAGAAAAAATGATAAAACAAATTATACAGAATCTTAATACATAGTAGTAGGTTATTAAGAATGGTTAACAAATTGCGTATTGTCATCTTCAAAGTAGTTGCTAAGATATAGGCTTGAAAAATTGATCAAACAATATAAACACAAACCATTCTTTTCAAAAGAACTAATAGAAATTAGTAGTATAATTATGTATTTTTAATATGTGCAAGAGATCTGATTTCTAAAATGTATGAACATTACCAAGGTAACAAATCAAATGGTGTTGCATCTTAAAATGTCAGTTGGTCAAAAGTCACTCAGAAATTCTGCAACCTCACTAGTAATGAAAAAAATTACAAAGTAGAATGGAAAACTATTTTCTTTCCTAACAAACTGTAGTTGATTAAAAGAGCTACATTTTAAGGAGACTCTTGAAAAATAAGCATTTGTAGGTGTTATTTTTTGAAATGTTCTAATCTTCTGAATTGCAGATTTGTTAATGATATTCTGTATTTTTAGTGCTATTCTGAACTCTTTAGATTTTCTACAATCAGGCACAGAAAAATGTAATTTTTAAAGAAGCAGTAATACAGAATGAAAAAATTCAGATGACAGAATAATAGATCTTGTGAAATGACACATACTACAATTAGATGACACATACTACAATAAATAGAATTTTTTAAAAGGTAGAATTTAATCAGTGACTTTGAGGATCAATTAAGTTTTGTCATAAGAAACAAAGAAGCATAAGTTGAGGGAAAGCAATTGACAGATCTAAATATCAGAAAGCTTGTTGTTTCCAAGGTAATTTGTCAACCAACAAGCTAAAACTATAAGAAGCTACTGCTGAGAAGCAGAGTATAATCTCTCTTTTGATGAGAAATACCAATACTATACTATTTTATAAAATATGGTCATGTGTCACTTAATGACAGGTGCATTATGAAGAATTTGATGTTAGACAATTTCATTTTTCTGAGAATATCATGGCTCATATTTACACAAGGCTGAATGTTATAACCTGTCCAAACCTAGCCTGCATACTTTTGCATATTTTCTCTGTCCTTTCCCAAAACATTGTTTTGCAGTGCATGACTGTAATGTAAATATTCGTACCAAAAATTAGTATAGCATAGTATACCAACCTAAGAGCAATTTCCTCAGGGTATATTTTCATAAAGATAAAAGTTACCTTATGGTAGTTGATAATTTGTATTTGAAACCAATTTGTGGTAAACTGAGTTATCCCTGAAGCAGAATGGATGCAGGGTGAAAGGTATCCCAACTGAAATAGCAAACTTTAAAAATAAACACACCCCAGTATAGCAAACATGTCATAAACAGATTAACTTTAAAGCATAGTTGTTGATTTCATTGACTATAATTATGAGCAGAACTAGAAACCAACATGATTAGTTTTAAATGATTCCAACTAACCCCTCCAATCAATCCCTGTGCGTTTGAGGTGAGTTTAGCTATTTGGCTGGCCATGCATACTGTATCCATTCAGTAAGGACTTAAATTCCTCTCTGAACAACTACAGGTGTGATTCCAAGGCGAGTCAAATGAAAAGTGGGCCGGTCAGTGGGCTTCACAGAACACACCACAGTGTCTTTCCTAGATGTCTAGGGAAGCATAAATGAAGGGCCTTGGTCTACCTTCACTTCTACCTTCACAAAAGCAATGTGTACAGGAAAAAGAAAATAAAGCAGAAACTCCATTTAATTTCTATCTTTATGCCATTTACACTCCCAGTCTTTTAGTCTTTTTTTTTTTTTCTTTGCAAAATAAGAACTGCAGACTTGGCTGCTTTACAAGAGCAGAATATTGTTTTGTGGGTTAAGGTTTTTTTCAAAGCATAAAATTCCCAGGAGTAACAGAAAGCAATTCTGGCTGGCGTAGACATGAACCTGTACATATTCTCCTCCTAAAATCAGAGGAATGAGAGCATGTGGCCTCAGCACCATGAGAACAGGATGGTGCACCTCATTCTACTGTGATAGTCATTTGGTTTGGAGCTTTGAAAATAAATTATTTGTACTGTGTTTCACAGTTCCTTCTCCAGTGATTTTGTGTGGAGGTCTCTGAATCGCTCCTTTGTTAGATATTCAGACATAAACAATACCTGCCTTGCTCATATGGTTAGAGAGCCACTAAATTTTAATAGGAAGATTTCTCTTTCCCCCAGATTTTGGCCTGGTACCTTCTTTTTGTGTAATTTCCACTCTGTCCTCTCACTTAAATTCTAGCAACACCATCCTAGTTGTGTGGGATGTATGTGGTTTGGATGCAGTCTATAATCATTCTCTTTCACTCTGTTTGCCCGGATAGTATTTTTAGTATGCTGTTAATCAGTTCTGTTGTTTTCCATGCGTATGCTGATCAAAAGGGTCCAGGAAAATGCATCAGCAACATTTTTGAATATTTTTCTGAGTTAATCCTTATCTGCACTGTGCACTTCACACAGTAGATTAAATGCCTTGTTCAGGAGCTCTGTCTCTGTCTGTCTCTGTCTCTCTGTCTGTCTCTATCTCTGTCAACTCTAACAAATTGCATATTTCATATCAGGCAAATGCCATGCTTTCCACAAAAGAGGTGAGCTGTTGCTTATCTGTGTGTTTTAAATTAAACAAAGAAAAAGAAAAGCCCATGGCAGCATTTATGAATAGAGGGTTTCAATCTTCTACCACTGGCTACATGATAATTCGAGCTGCCGCAGCGCTCAGAAAAGCCAACGCAGAGCTAATTGATATGCTTGGGCAAGTTTGATCTGTGTGCTGTTGGGGCGCTGAGGGTCCTCCCGCTGCAGCATTGCAGTCTTGAAAGGGCACTTGTCAGTCTGGGTGAAGAGTTCCAGAAACTCTTTCTCTCCTGTCATCCCTGCAGGACCTGTGGACCTACAGGCCTGACTCATGCCAGTAACGGCTGCGACGTTTATGGGCCAGGCGGCATGTCTTTATAGAGAGACAATTATGGGCATAGTGCTGAGGCAGGACTGAGGCTCTGAGCACAGGAGCTGTCATACCTACTGCTGAGCTTTGTGAATTAATGGAGGGATTCAGCAGGTTGTACAACATTAACTTTCAATTGTCAGTTCCTCAGTGAGTGTCCAGCAGTCAAACCTTTATGCCTTTTCTTTCTTTCTTTCTTTCTTTCTTTCTTTTTTTTGTTTGTTCGTTCTTTCTTTCTTTGTCTGAATTTCGAAGAATAAACACTTTTTAGGTAGCCTCTTAGAATCCAAAGCAGAAGCCTGAGAATTTCTGCTTCTACTCTGGTTGGCTTTGGTGATGGCTCATGGAGAACACCATGAAATGTTCTTTATACAACTTCACAATGACTGAAATAGGAAAGACCTTGTTACTGCCCTAACCTCACTGCCTCATTACCTACTGTTGGTGGGTCATGTTCCATGTCACCTCAGTGAGGATTTTTATACATTTAGATAGCTCCATTGTTGGCATGATACTCATACAACTGGCTTAATATTGTTGTTGCTGTTGTTGGTGTTGGCATTGGTGGTGGTAGTGGTGGTGGTAGTGTGTGAGAAGGAAGGTATAAGATTCCTCCTGGTCCTCCTGCTTATCCTCAGTAGCACAGAAATGAATGGAATGTGTTTCAGAATCCTGGGCTAAAATCCTCAGCATGTAATAGGAGACTGCCAGGGTGGTTGGCTGCTTCATGACTTCACAACCTCCTTGGAAGCCAGTGTCTGTTAAGCATTGTACAAAACTTCTGGCACTTTTAGCTTTGATGTTCTTATGATAGATGAAGGTTTATTATTAAATATTTAATAATTATTTAATAATTTTCTACTCTCAGATTCTCTTCTATTCTCAAATTTCCTAATTTACTGCATGAAGGCTTTTTTTTTTTTTTTGAGGAAAAGATAACTTTCCTCCAGATTTTTAACTGGCACTATTCATATTAGATTTGAAGAGAGAAGATTAACAACAATTATAAGCTGTTTTCAAGGTATTCCATGTAATTTAGAATCTTAGCAATGGAACTGAGCCATTGCTTGGTTCCCTTTACCCTCCTTAGCAGTTTATTCCTGATTTTTTCACCCATCAACCACGACACCTTCCAACACACCCATAGTCCTTTCTCTGTGTTGGCTTTAGAATAAAAACAACTTACCCAACTAAAAGAGATGAATAATTAATCACTATTCCCACTGGAAGAAGACACATATGGCTGAGTAGCAGGGGGCACTAAGAAAAAGAGCTGTCACAGGGTGCCCTTTCTTCCAAAATGTTAAAGAATGCTTTCTGCCTATACTTAGAACCAGAGCACCAGTAGGTAGTGATAGCAGCAGCACCCCCAGCGAACCTAAGTAAGAGGAAATCTAGAAAAGCATGGAATAAAAATAATTTTTGATGAAAAAGGCTTAAATAAGTAACTACTATTTATATAAACTATGACTTGTTAATATCCATTTGGATTTTTGTTCCCTGACTTAATTGGATGTTAGCATTTTTTTTTCTTTTTTTGTTGTTGTTTTTTGTTTGTTTTTTGTTTTTAGCAGTACTGGGAATTCAGCCCAGGGCTTTCTTCCTACATTTCCAACCTTTTTAAAAATTTTATTTTCATATCAGGTCTCATTAAGTATCTCAATTACCTATTCTAGGCTTGAATTTATAATTCCCTGCCTCAACCTCCCAGAGTACTGAGATTATAGCCCTGGGCCACCGAGCCCTCGGTTAATGTTAACAATTCTGTGAACTAGGAAATCACTTCAGGGGCTGGGACCAACTTGACTTCTACAAATACAACATAAGTATGGTGCAAACACATTGTACAGATCTTCAGACACCCCTGAATTGATGGCGAGGAATGAGTTAAGACCTATAGGACGCTATACCAAGCATTTCCTCTGGAATGGATAAATGCAATTTTATACACATATAGAATTAGCTTTCTAATGTATATAGGTGCTTTTGTGACTGATATAATACAGAATCATTTTAAAGGTAGCTTTTGCTTATTTTGCCATTGTCCATTGTCTCATTCAATAGTTTCTGAAGGTATAGCATGTAGAGAATCCAAAATATCTTTGCCACTTGAAGAGATGTCCACTGCCAGAAGACTGAGAGCAGGATGAATGGGGAGGATCCAGATCTAACCTTTATGGTGTAGTACAATCTCCCTTGACAGGGGATTCTATAAATAGTACCCTTTTCTAGTGATTGAGAATGGGCCAGCTTCTCGGGCACCCGTGCAGGCCCTCATGGTCCATCTTGCAGGAGAAGCCTCATGTTTGGCTCCTACTGAAGAAGCTATCAGCTACTTCTTTCTGTGTTGGAGGCAGAATGAGTTAATATGGATTGTATGACAGGAGTTTCGCAACTCTGGAATAGCCTACTGCCATTTGAAGTCTAGCACGAGGATTTGATCCCTGTTCAAACAAACACCCTGGGAAAAGATTAGTGCTTCATGTTTGAATCATTATTTAATTTATGATGCCAATACCAGGGTTTCCAGCATGTACTGTTGAGGTGGAACAATAGTCTGCTAAAATGGGAAAAGAGAATGTAGGATTCTAAAACCTGTGAAGGCAGTTCCTTTGCTCCTGCTTTTGGGCTCACATTCTGTTCTTCCCTAAGTTAAGCCATGGTAGTGAACACTTACAGATCTTCCAGAGCAAGATTCTTTTCTATGAGAAAATATGGTTTGTGATGGGCATGCAGTGCTCAGCACTCAACAATAGGCTTTGAAGAATGGGGTTTTTTGTGGAAGTCTAGCAGAAAAACCTTACATTATAGAATCAGGACATTTGTGTGTAGGCAAGATGTAGTCAAATAATTATCTATTATATCACTTTTCTTCCACCAATAACTTTGTGTCAGAAACTTTTTTTTTTTTCTGTGATGGAGAAAAATAACTTACACAGTACTTCTGGTAGAGGATCTGCATGTGTTTACTGACATATTATCTCTCTCTGCACACACACACACAGACACACACATACACGCACACACATGTGTATGCGTGAATTCCTTCCAAGACAATTTCAGGAAGCTAAACTTCACAGCAGTTATCATGGGAGTCAGTGGGAGTCTTCTTTGCCTCCACCCTGCTGAAGATGAGTCAACACAGGTTTCCTAGCATGTAGAGCAACTCGCTAACTCTTGGTGTACAACTACATTGCAAATTTCAGGATGTTTCTAACCTGGTCTGTAAATTCCAGGAGCGTCTTGCACTTACTTTGAAAACCAAACCACTCCAACTCATTTGCTTATGCTTTGAGAGAAGCAGAGCCAGTTAAGAACCATACTATAGCCTCTTCTCCAAGTCAAAAATATACTTGTAGGTGTCCCACATAGTATGTGGATTCTGTTGCACATTGGAATGCCTTCATTATGGTGATGACATATTACCCCGTGTCCCATTGCATTGTGTTCCACTGTGTCCCCCTTCAACTCTTCATTTGTCAGCTACCTTTATTTACAAAATGTGTAGGTACACTAAATGCTAGAATGTTCTGTTTGTTCTTTGAAGCCACCAGATGCCAAAGCAGGATGAGAATGATGCTTAATTTTACCCTGATTGGGTTAATCTTTGTAGGGCTTTGTGTTAAGAATTGGGTTTTCTCACTCTTGAGGGTGTAACAGATACCGGAGGGAAAAATGGATCACTTTTCTTTCCTTTATTTAAACTTTCCAATTTTTTCAGCTGTACTTGGGCTTTCAAAGTGCTTCTGATAAGCTGATGATTTTGTTTTAGGGGCTTGATAGGGAGTGGGAGATTAAATACTGCAAACTGTGAGCACTAAGCTGTCCCTTAGGCAAATAAACAAGAGCACTTCCGAAGAGATGTAAAATTGGTTTTCCAGACTTAACTTCCACAACTGGTTTAATAAAGCTTGTAAAAATATACTCTAATTGCTCTGTGGCACTTTTTACATTGCAAAGATTCTACTTCAAACCCTTTATGACTCCCTTGTTCTACAGGTAGATGTTTGTATTATGACAGATATCTCTAATTAGCTAAACAATAAAAACCAACCAAATAATTCCCTGCATGGAAATGAAGCCTTCTGGACTAAGTGCTGGATGCCAGCATGTTTCTACATTGTTCCCGGTCTTCATGTAGGTCCACATATGTTCATCAAACACATAAGCAGCAAGTGTTTGAAGTCTCGTTCAGTTTGACACTGGAGTCCAGAAGTCAGTGGCCTCACACTGATAATACAAGACTGGAGATGCTAGGGGCCAGGTCCCTACAGTCTGTCTACAGATTGCAAATGGGGGACCTGGGCCTTTGTGTCTTCTCTGAGACAGTCCTACTGCCATCATCAATTGTAGCTTGGAGCAACAAGGTGAGTCAGTAACCAAGTACAGGTGTCTGGGGCATTGCAACATAAACCTGTTTTAAGTTACTAAATCTGTGGGAGGGAAGAGACACAGCAAATGCTTCTATTCCTGTTCCATTTTGGAGGATCAGAGCAAAATACACTCCCTTCATCTGAAATAAGCCAGGCATTGCCTAACAACCCGTCTTCATTTCCATGCTCACTTCTCTAGTTCTTCTTGTTCATCTCTTTAGCAGTGCTATGAATTCTGTGTCACATCCCTTGAGTCTGACAGGTTAACTCCTAGACCAGGTGGAGGCCAGCAGAAATGGAGTGATTCCATGGGGACCTGGAAGTCTGTAGACCTTTTGTTTCTGAATTCAGGCTCTTTAGATTTTTGTCTTTTGGGATGTCCATAAACCCTACAAATAGGCTGAAACAATTTCAGAGAAGCAGAATGCATAACTTTAAATAGAAAAATGGAAACAGACAATTAAAGTCTCTAAGTTATCTCTTTGGGGGCTTTGGCTGGGGGATTTTCAGAGACCCCCCCCTTCAAGATTAAATCTCTTGAGTGCTAAATTAGATCCAAGCACCAGTCTTGCAAGTCATAATTCCATGAAGCATTTTGCCGTTTCCCATCTGGGCATTGATTTCCTAATCCCAAATACTTGGTTCGTGCATATGGCAATTAAACTGCACTAACTATATTTGTTCCTGAATGGCCAGTGTTTACATGCCCTATTTTGATAATAAAACTTAATTAATAGTGTTATTAATGCATTAATTATCTATTAATTATTAATAGATAATGCATATTAATAACAGAGAGATATTAACTTATATATTAGCAGAAATTGCTCACATCATTGGTTATATTTACCAATAAAGGCAGGCCTTTTCAGCTTGAGACTGCAGAGATTTCTATTTCCTTCCTTCTCTCCTGAGCCTGAAAGCGTCCACTGCAGCCCTGCCCTTGCTTTTCCATGTTGGGATGAATCTATAGAAGCTGAGTTTCAAATCAGCTGCCTCTGCAGTGCTAGTGTTGACTTCACTACTTTTTAACCTACTGGCATTTTCTAATGGTATCATTATTTTCTAATTTCCTGTGTTCTTGTTTGCAGGATTAATTTTTAATGAGGGTCTCTCTATGATCTGAGTTCTGTGTTTCTTTCCCATGGCAAATCCTGGCTCTTTCCTCCTCATCTCTGAGCTGTAAATCTACTGATTTTGAAACATTAGACGTCCGTTCCTTGCACTTGCTTTCACTTTTGTTTCTTCTGTGTACAGCAGTCACTTCCCCAAATGTACATGCCCCCCACCACCACCATGCTCTGCAAGGTACACACCAAAGGCCTCCTTAAGTAGACCCTGCAGAGAGGCAGTTTGACTCTCCACATGTTAATGTGGGCCCATGTACGGAGGTTCATTCTGTTACTTCTCTGGCTGCATTATGGTGTATTTTCAAGCCTGTCTTTCTATCAGCAGTTACCATGCTAAAGACAACATACTTTGTTCAGTTTTGTCTACAGTTGTGCCTCACTGGGTCACATGTGGCACTAATAGCTGTGTTTGAAGTGAAATGATTAAGAAAGAGATGGACATTTCACATCTGCTCCATTGTCAGCAATGAAAGGGACATTGTTTGACTTTTATAAAAACCTCATTAATAACTCGCACTGTCAGGCAGTCAGATCAAGAATGCCTAAAGTTTGCATAAGGAAGGCAGTTTGGGTTATGCTATAGACTTATAAGAAATAGTGTGCATCCATGCTACAAAAGCAATATAAATTCTCACTGTCTATAGCTATAACTTTCCTTATATCCAGTTTAAAGTTTAGTAAGTATGGTCTTGTTTTTTAGATTGGTAGATTTAAAAAAGAAAATCCTACTTCAAATGAATCCAATATATTTCTAAATTTTTTTAATTTTTTAATTTAATTTTTTAATTTAATTCAGACTTTGTAAAGTGAAATAATAATTTATCATTAGTAATGAAACACAATCACATTAACTCACCTTCAACTGTAAATTCCATTGTGGCAGGGACGTAAGCTGCTTAGGAGGAACAGGTCTAGAATTGTGCATTGTCTGACTCCTGGATCATCATTCTCTTAAAAGAACTTAATGCTATCATGTGGGAATGCAGCCTCAAATATAAAAGTCAGAGACAGGAAGTGCTACCATCCTATAGATGCTCTTCAAGTAATGGTCCCCTACTTCAGCTTGGCAGAGAGATAACAGGGAAAGAATGCCAGACCCCATTTAAAAATAGCTGGCATTTGTTGAACTCTTTTTCAAGCTAGGCAGCCTAATAATAAGTATTGAACAAACATTAATATTTTTATAGACAATAAGAAGTCAGTGGTATTGTTCTCACTTTATTCATGGGGCGACTGAGGCTTGGTACTAGTAAGTGACAAGTAGGCAGGAGCAGCAGAACCACGAATGGAGCCAGTTCACAGAAGCAAAGCCCTTCCCTTGCCCTCCAGTGTATGCCTCCTGTCAGGTGTGGACAATTCCCAAAAGGCATCTTAGGACTGCTAAGAGTTAATTACATCTTAATCATACCCAGAGCCAAGAGGCCAATGAAACGTTTTCTTGCTTCCTATTTAAAAGTGAATCTGCCTTTGCGATGACCTCGAAAGGAGCTTCATATGAACTTGCCCAGTAGAAGTCTGGCCTGCTCCTCAAGACAGCTCCATGCTCCTGCCCGGCAGGTCATCTTGAGCAGGAGCTGAGCTGAGGCCCAGGGCTAGATTAGTGTGGTACTGAGGAGGGCCTGGCCTTTCCCCTTAAACCTAGACACCTGAGAATCCTATGTCAATCACATTATCTTCAAGGGCCCAGGATAGTACCCCAAAGACTCATCACTCAGAGAAATCTGCTATAGATTCATGCCGAAGGAAATTAGTGTGCCCTCCTTTGATACGCTTTTCTCCTGCATTCACCTCTAAGTTCCAGCAAATGTTTGCCTGTTCATTGCTTCACTGGATTTCGGACCTGCTTTTTTATTCCTCTAGTTACATATGCTTTTGAGTTCAAATTGCTCAGCATACTTTAAAGTTCCCAAAGCACCATGAAAAATCATCAAAATGAAAAGCACTAAAATATGTAAATTGTTGCTATTGTTCTTAAGTGCTACTTCACATAAGATATGATCATTTCAAAGACAAAGTAAGATTTCTTTCATGTCAACAGTGATTATGTTTACAGCATGCTATCTGTCTTCAATACTGAGGAGTGTTACTTTTGTAAAGTTAAAAAAAGTTGTTTTGAACTTTTGAAATTTATATTCCATTTTCATTAACCTCTTTTATTCCCCTTGCTTTCTTTCTTCTTTCTATTTTTGAAGGAAATTACCAGTTTGAAGGCAATTGTCAAGACATACAGTAGTAAAATTGTAGTAGGTAATTTTATATTAGGCACTGGTGTATAGACTCTGATTTCACAAAGAAGTTTAATTCCTTTTTAGTGTAAAATGTAACAAATATTGATTTGGAAGGAAATACATTCTTCTTTGTTGTATGTGGGAAAAGTGCTTCAAAGTTAATTCTTTAATACAAACAGATTATAAGTTGGCACATGGAAGTGCATATGCAAATTACATCAAAAGTATTTTTCTTATCTCTAGGTAGTGCTTAAGACAATTCAGTTCTCTGCCCTACTTCATGAAACTCTCACCCACACCCCTGGTAGAGACAAAATTTTTGAAGTTTTATTTTATTTTTAATTTACTCCTGGGACACTATATGATGTTTGATGTGTGTATACATAATACGATAGTCAAATTAACCTACTTAACATACCTGGCACCTCATATATGCTAAGAACACTTGAAATCTATCTTCAGCTTTTTTAATTTTTAAATTTTTAATTTTTAAAAAAAATTTTAAAATTTTTAAGATACGTAAACAGTTTTTAATAATGCCATGACCAGATTCCTTTACTCTAAGTGACAGAATCAGTGGGATTTCTTTGCAACTGAATTTTTTTTTTAATTTTAAAAAAGCAAAACAGAAAAAAAAGTATAGAAAATTACAAAATTTTAAAAATAGGAAATTAACACTAATTAATATATTGTGTATTGTTATTTTAGAAGTAGTTGTTCAGGTTTCAAGATTTAGGCACAAAAAAATGATCACACAATCAAAGCACAAATTGTTCTTCTGGATGAACTAACAGAGATTAGTAGTATAGCTAGCTATCTTGTATGTGTGTGTGTATATATATATATTTACATATTCACTTGACTTTTTAAAATATACATACATTATGATTAATTGCAGTCCCAATGCTATGCAATAGGTCACTAAAACTTATTCCTCCTTCTAAAGTTTCATTCATACCCTCTCCACAACATTTTTCTTTTCCCCATCTTCTAATCTTCCTCTCAGCTTCAGGTAAGCACCATTCTATTACGTATTTCTGTGAGTTCAAATATCTTAGGTTCCACATAGACAGTATTTGTCTTTCTGTGCTTGACTTGTGTCATGTATATATAATATCCTCTCAGTTCAATTGTGTTGTGGCAAATGACAGAATATCCTTAAGAAGAAAATTATATTACTCTGGTGGTCACAACAAGGGGGAAATTGAGATGTTTCCCCTTTGTCTTTAGGAGTTAAAAAAACTTAATGCAGCTTTGAAATCCTACCACTTCTGCAGTCAGGGCATTTTGTTCTAGTGTACTTCCTGCTATCTCTTTCTGGAAGCGTAACAACCAATCTCTCAGGAATTTTTCAGGCAGAGATAAGACTGGTGATATGAGCCTGTGAATGCTTCTTGATTTGTGGCCAATGTAAAAACAAGACTCCAGGGACATGAGGTCTCAGCCCAGAATGGATCTGTAATCATAGCACAGCAGGTCCTGGAACAACAGAGAAGGAAGCTCCTGAGAGTTACAAAGCAAGCAGTAGAGTGGGTTAAAGACTGGCAGAGAATTTTACAGTAAATGCTTATGCTTGGTTTAGCTGTCACCTTCAAGAAAAGAAAGCAAGGTTTCTCAAAAATGTTATGCAAATGCAAAAATGACCTAAGTAGCATTAATGAATAAATCCATATTCTTGTTCGAAGTCAGCTCCTGATGGGTGAGTGAACAGACGAAATGCAGATCAATTTACGTGTTGCCTGATTGGCGACCATACTAATTGTGATTCATAATTGTCATCCACCATTTGTGCTATTTGAGAGCAATTCTGAGTGCAGGTAATTAGGGTAGATTGTCCCTGCACCAGGAAGACATTGCATAAATCCTTCAGCTGAGGTGACAAGCTATGAGTAATAGACTGCACCTTGGAAAAGATTTATATTTGAGTCCCAGCTATCTGGAGTGCTTTCTACTTTTCATTTCTCAATAACTTGACTGGAATTAAGGCAGTCAGTTATTTCCCAAATTCTCCATTTCCATGATAGGATAATCAATAAAGGACAACTATTAATTCAGAGTCACTCTGATATACTGAGACTAGACAGTTTTACTATGATATTGATTACTCTTGTAATTCACCACTGAGGGGGAGACACTTAGGAAGTCATTAGAAATAGGTTGCTTCTTAGTGATGCAAGTTCACTTTTGGAAAGAACAGAGGCTTTGATGTCAGGATCAGATCAGCTGGACTTGAATCTCCATGACACATGGAGCAAAACATGATACCGTTTCACTAATCTTACATCACTTGTAGGATAAAATCAAAGCCAAAGCTGTGAGACAACTCTTTAGTAGTCCTTGGAATGGAGTCCAAAATGATTCTAGGCCCCTCTTCTTTCCCGTCCTTGGATCCAAATTGGTCTCCAGTACTCTTCCCATGCCTGTTCTTTTCGAAAAAGGTTTGTCATTACCACCACACAGCATTTATCAGCTTCCAATAACTGTTTTAGTGATAAATATTTAGTTTTAAATATTGTCTACCAAGACACTCATTCTCTTCAAAGTCCCACAATTTCCCAGAAGGTATTTCACATGACACATTTTGTGATTTCTAAAATTAAGCATCTGTCAGTAGAAATCATGGACTTCATAAATTACCTGTATTCCCCCAAATTCCAAGTTACAGTATTGTCATTAAACTTTGGAATAATTATCAAACACTTTGTTACTGCTTGCTGTCATCTAGGCTATTGGTGAATCCTACAATCCTCTGCTTTCTCATTTTGTTAAAAACTACCATCCTTATTCTGTGTGGGTTTTCTGACATAGAATGGCAAGGACCATTGTCCACATCATGGTTTTACTAGGGTTGCTGTCCTTTAAAACATTTATACTTGCATTATAAGTAATAATTGCTTCTGAACTTCTCAGTAGGCATTTCTCAAATTAATTGATTACTACCAATCATCAAAGGATCAGCTGCTCTGTTTTGAATTTCACAAATGTATTGGCTTGCTGTTTAGTATCTAATACAATAAACCCAGCTTTACCACAGAGCAGACCCTGTGATAATAAATATTCACCCTCTCTTCACTGTATCAGATACTTCTAAGCTTGCAAAATGCTAGGCTTTGCATGTATACAAAAAACAATAGTTTTATAAAATTGTGTTTGTAATACTATCTTTTGTTACTTTTGATGTTGCTTAAGTTTCCAACATGTCCTTTTAAATTTAATTTCTTGGGCTGAGAATTTAGAAGTTATAAACTGCTCGCCCAGCATACGCAACATTTTGATCCTCGGCACTACAACACAAAAACCAAACAACAAAAGATGCTTATCTAATTTTTTAAATGAACCTTGACAGCTTTGAGAATATATGTATGTCTCACATGTAGTATTCTCTCTACTAGATATAAATTAATGCAACTTACAGACTGAAAAAATTCAAGAATTTCTGGCATGTTGATTTCAGCTTTTATGAATGTAAAACTTATTTTTGAAATGAATATAAATATTAATCTGTAAGACACACACACAGGTTAGCTTTAAGCAGATTAATGACAAATCTGTCTTAACAAAGCCATTGTGCGAGGTCGGTGCTAAAGGGTGCACATGGACAAGGCTCAAGTTCAAGGGTCTTCACTCTGTAAACATTCTACATTTGTGCACGCGGAGGCCAAGGAGATGGTGTGAGTACAACACCCACGGGTGGACTTGGAGCCAGCTTGTTACCCTCCCCTATACTCTTGTTGCTTTTTCTGTCTTCTACCTCCATGAACTGTTTCCCCTGTGCCATGCTACACTGCCTTGAAGTTGTCTGATTATGGACTAAGGCCTCCATAAACTGTGAGCCAAATAAACCTTTCCTTCCTTAATTTTTTACATCAGGTATTTCGTCTCAGCAATAAGAAAAAAAGTAAAACAGTTACAGTTAATGAAGAGTGGTTATAGGTGGGAGTGGTGACACTCGCCTATCATCCTAATGCCCTGAGAAGGTGAGTGAGGAGGACTTCAAGTTTAAGCCCAGTCTGAAGAATTTAGTAACTTAACAAGACATTGTCTGAAAATAAAAAAATTGTATAAAGGGGCTGAGGATTTAGTAAAGGCCCCTGTCTCCCATTCCAAGTACAAGGAAGGAAGGAAGGAAGGAAGGAAGGAAGGAAGGAAGGAAGGAAGGAAGGAAGGAGAAGGGAAGGGAAGGGAAGGGAAGGGAAGGGAAGGGAAGGGAAGGGAAGGGAAGGGAAGGGAAGGGAAGAAAGAAAGAAGGAAAGAAGGAAAGAAGGAAAGAAGGAAGGAAGGAAGGAAGGAAGGAAGGAAGGAAGGAAGGAAGGAAAGAAGGAAAGAAGGAAAGAAGGAAAGAAGGAAAGAAGGAAAGAAGGAAAGAAGGAAAGAAGGAAAGAAGGAAGGGCTAGATCTGTAGTTGAGTGGTAGAGCACCTATAGGAATATCATCAGTAAACAGATATACACACTCATACACATGCACACTGAGAGTGGTTACATATAGTTTAGAATTTCTCTAGTAGAGTGCAAAAGACAGGATTTCTTATCCCTCTTATGTTAATCCAAGTTATTTAATTTATATCATAAACTTTTAAAAAGTAAGATGGGTATAATTTAAATCATATACCTTCAAAAAGCCAATGCAATCAAAAAAGAAAGCTTTGCCTATAGATAAATATATGCTCCAGCTTACATGAATTATCTTAGTTGAGGTAAATCTTTCAGGCAATTATTGTTCTATCAAACAAGCATTCACAGTAACAAATTATGTGGTACCTTTCAGGTACATAAATACAGAATTACAGAACAATTAATGAAATTTAAAAGTATCTCATCTAAGTTTTATGCTGGTCCTTGAATGTAAGTTCCTTGGTATTATCTCTAGTGAGAGACTATTTAGCTTATTTTGGAATGGGCCCATGTCTCCAAGAATAACACCTTACTGTTCTCAAAATATTTCATTTTTCCACAAATTTAACTTTTTTCATAGAAGCATTTCATTATGTGTTTAGATGTTTATGCTTTCACTCTTAAGTTTTTACAGTGTAGTGAATACTAAGGATTTATTTCTTCAAAAAAACTATAACCATGCATTCCTAAACACTGTAAATATATGGTTGAACTATTAATACATATCTTTATCAATTACATAGTAAAACAAATTTTCAAATTTTTGAATACTAAATTACATAGCTCAAGAAGCATATAAAATATTAGATATTTGCCCAGCTCATTAGCAGAATCTAATATTTTGTATGCTTTCTATTTTTTTATAAGATGTTAGGAAAAATAAAGGGGAAAAAGTCATATTTCCAGGGTCTGGAGATTTAGCTCAGTGGTATAATCATCAAACTGGCATGCTCAAGGTTGTGAGTTTGATCCCCTGTACAAAATAATAATAGTAATAGTAATAATAATAATAAAGAAAAGGAAAGGAAAATCCCTTGTGGTGTTACTGTTAGTAAGGCATTCAGTGTAAAAAAAAAAAAAACAATTAAAAACTAAGTGACTCTCTTTAAAATAAAATTAAAAAATAAGTGATAAACAATGTCTCATAAGTATGGAAGCAAAGTTCATGAATTTCAGAAATTTTCAGATAAAAAATTATTTTAGTTGTAATAACAAAGCATCTTTACCTTTTAAAAATATTTACTCAGTTAAAAAGTGTATCCTAAACGCTATGCACAAGACAAAGGCACATTTCACTGAAAATACTTCATAGCCCCTCCCCACCATTGTTTTTCAGGTTCTAACTATTAAATTGTACCTCAGAATGCAAACACTAATAAGTTAATTAAGGAGCTTTTTTTGGGGGGGGGTCTGGAGACATGAAGACATGTGTTTCTGTAATAGTGTGCAATTTCAGAATGAAACTTTCTTATAAGAACATAAAATAAGCCTTACAGAAAGACATTAAATAATCACCATAAGACTTGGTAATAATTAAAGTAGAAAATCAATTATTAAGCAAGTCTCACGCATACTTCAATGAATATAGGAGATTTAAGTATGAAATGATGGCCAAATAGCCACATAGGCTCCAAAATGTTTAACAGGACCAGTGACAAAGTAAACCACCTAAGATCTACAGTGTTCTTAGTTCTTGGAATCTTGGGTCTGTATGATACTAAAAATATACAAATATCATGCTGGTTATATTGGCACCTAGTCCTTTTAAATCTCTTTTATGTCAATAACATTTTGTCATGAGAATAGATTTAAAGACATAATTCGCTGCTGCATAATTTCAGGAAAGGCCAATTGGTACAAATGATAAGTACATTTTAAACACTGAAAAGTGAGAATCTTTGTCACTGATTGTCCAAATAGGTTGATCATAAACACAGAGGTTGTAATTTTGCCAAACTGGTAGCCTGGTAAAATCTCTTTCAGTACTCATATAGCAACTTCCTTGGACTTATTCACCAAGCTAAAAGGTTGGCTAATGTATATGACAATTTAGATCCCATCTCATGGTCTACTTCCAAGGCAACAGCATCAGGCACCAGAGATTTATTGACTTCAACAGTTCTTTCTGTATCCATTGAAATCTTGGAAGATGGATGCGTTTTAAGATGATACTTCTCTGAATACAAAAGTTTCTTGGTCTTGAACTCTCCATGTTACTTTTGACTTAGGAGGTATATCATTCCACCTTCAATTCATGTCAGGCCAACAAAAACTGGAACTCTCCAAAGGCCTGCAACAAAAGAGATAGCAATACAACAACCAGATTCTTCATGAAACTCAATTTTTATAGGTCTTACACAGTCATAAACAATCTGGATGAAAGGTTTTGCACCATCATCAAAAGACCAATGGAGAATGCAGACATGCTCTTTCTCCACAAGAGCAGTGTCAGGAGTGTTTACACACACTTTTACTATTATAGTAATGTTATGCTTCTTAAGTTCCTCTACAAATTTGTTTAAGGTTGTGTTGTGTGGATTGTGTGTAATAAAGAATCTCATGTTATAGTGCATGACTTCCACAGGATCAGGTGTTTCATTCAAGCCATGCAAATTTAGATAGAAAAATACCCAATGGGGTTGTAAGAAAAATTTAAAACTTAAATACAAATGACGCTAAGACACTGACGTCTACTTCAGTAGACTCACTTGAAATTTTTAGTGCTCTGAGTATGAAGTTGGAAGTACTGGGAAGTGAAATGAAGAAGCAGCAATTCTTCAATCCAGTAATACTGAGGCAGTAATGCTAATCAACAAGGCAATAAGGTTTCCTTCAGACAGGTCAGAATGTTTGTAAAACACTGTAGATTTTGACAGCTCTGTGTCCAGGTTAGTCATTCTTATGGGAAGTGTTTGGTGGGGGAGTGATGTATTTCTGCAATTTGCTGGTCTGCACAGAAGTCCTGCTATGCCTGGCAGTAATCCTGCTGCCCTTCAGAAACTCTGTAATTGTGTGATCAGGAATGCCACTGAAAGGAGGACATTTACTCATCGAAGATTAGGTATGTGGCGTAGTCATGCTACAGTTCCCAAGCAGCAGCAGTGCAGGTCACTGTGATGGCTCCAGCTGCATGCCAGGGTATTGTGGTGTAGTGGTGGTAGAACAGTGATGCAGGTGACAGAAGAGACCCTGAACTGCTATGAAATGAGCGGCTTTGGGGAGAGTGTGATAGGCTGTCCTTTTGCCCAAGAGCCTAGGTGGAATTTAACCTTTTAATTTGATGAGAAAACATCAACATTTGTAAAATTCAAGATCTCAGCCCCAATTAACCTTTTCTTTCATGTTAGTACAACATAAGCTCCATAAGCCACAAGTAACTACAAAGAGATATCTGCCCTTGCTGTCCAATCCATCACTCAGCTCCTACTGTGTATGTTCTGAAGTGATGGTGGAGGTCTAGAATAAAAGTGCAACCAGGGATAAGCACTGTTTTCCAATCTCAATAATCAGCTTTCCATAGCTGTGAAAAAAATACTAGATGCAAACACCTTAAAGGAACAAAGAACTATTTTGACTCATGGTGCAAAAGGATTCAGTCCATGGTCCACTGGCCCATATTACTTTGGGCCTAGGATGAGGCAGAATATCATGGCAGGAAGAAGTGGCAGAGCAAAGCTTGCTTCATGGTGGCTAGGAACCAAACGGAAACAAAGGCAGAGAGAAAGAAAGAGACTCAGGACAAGATACAGCCTTCAAAAGCACAACCCCAATGACCCATTCTTTCCAACTGGTCTCCACCTCATAATAGCCAGTAGCCATTAGCTAGGGGTTAATGCAGTAATTAGATTGAGAACTTCACAATTCAGTCACCTCTCTAGGCCCTACCTCTGAATATTGCTGTGTTCAAGTATCAAGTCTTCAATTCATGAGTTTGGAGAATGTTTCATACTTATACCATAAAACTATCCAACTATCTGGTATGTGTATGCCAACTCTGGCCATTATTAAAAAAAAGGATTTTGCATTAGAACAAAACCTGTTTTTAAGTGAAATTACAAACAAGAAGGATATATATAGAAGTTTATTTAATTCTTGGAACTATGTGGGAGTTGTAGTGTGTGCTGTTAATGAATTTGTTGTGAATGTATGGGATCTGAAAATTTTTCTTTGTTAGAAAGTCAAATTAATCAATTTCATTAAATGACAAGATTAGTACATTTTTTGAAATCTGGTTTACAATATTGTACCTATAGTTAATAGTGCTATGTTGTGCATCTAAAATCATTAAGAAGGTAGATCTTATGGTAAGTATTCTTATCATGATATTTTTTAACACAGCACAGAAAAATAAAATATTGCCAGTGAACTTCAAAAAAAATACTATGGGTTATTACAAATAGTAAGTATATCATCATCAGATCAGCATGAAACATATGAAACTTTCTGCTGTAAGCATCATTAGAAGGGAAACATTCTTCAAACAATCCTGGAAAGTCATGTGTCACGTGACTGACTTCATTCTCATGAATCTAGGCCTCATACATTTATCTCCTTAAGTTTAGTTTAAAACCAAACAGATATAATGGTTTCTGTTGGCAAAAAGAACCAGTCTATTTTGGTCCCTCATTTTAGATTAGTGGACACCCTAATGGATTAAAAAAATTTCTCCAAAACACATTTTTTTCTCCCTCCCACTGTGGGGGTCACATTTAGGATCACTTTGCAATGCTTCATGGCAAATTCCGTAATACTGCTGTTGACACTGTTTCTTAGACATTAATAATCAGTGACATAATTGTCACTTTTTAAATAATCAGTATGGGAAGCATTCTGTAACTGGGAAGCTCCTGCCTAAAAAGAGATGGGCCATAATGAAGTTTCTTCTTTTATAGATAATTTGGGCTGCTTATCAGAGGGGAAGCAGCTGTGTTTTGCCCTTACTTAGAGTTTCTATTTAATGCAGCATTAAAAAAGCAACAAGTTCTCTACTAGAAAATCACATTTTGTTGAAAGAAGCAAAGTAAAATGAGATACAGTTCTCTACCAAGGCAACCGTAACAATGTGGAGATATTTAAGGTAGGAGTACATTATTCAGTATTTTGAATTTTTTTTCCTATGTGCTTTAAACTTAGTGTATATTGCCCCAGAGTAAAATTATTTTTAGAATCACTATCAGCCCAAAAAATGTCTTCCCCAATCCAGATGAATTGACATGTATAGTTAAAATAATCTGAGTTTACTCATTTGCGGAATGGCTGTTGCGACTTTATTATTGTAAGCAAATGTTAAATGCTTGTTCCAATGTATAGCTGATGCAAATTAAGCACATACTCTATTTCATAAATGGAGGGAGAATTATTGGAAACACTCTTTCACTGATCAGTTAAAAACTGATTACCATCAAAGAAGGGCCTGATTGCTAACCACCAGCTTAGTGTTTAGCTGTAACATCTGGTTGACTCTGAGAGCAAAATTTGCTGAGCTTAAAAAATGTTTATTCCAACTTTCAACTCATGCATGTATAGAACACAGATGAGGAAACATCTGATGTCCCTTGGATTTCTGTTGTTAAACAAATGTAACTCATCTTCAAGAAAAAATTTAGGAAGTCCACCCCTCCCCCACCTGATTTGGCTTCTTTAGACTGTTGAATAATAAGGACTAGAGGAAAAATAAGAAAATTAAGGGTGATTAGAGCCCTTAAAATATGTGAAGGATAATTGTGACATTACATTTCTTCCTGTACACTTTGATCTAGGTAGAATTTCATTATTTTGATTCATGTCATGCTCTTCAAGTCCTAGACCTTAAGGCTTCCTGGAGACAGATGAACTCAGCACCTTCACATTCTGTGAACTGTAACACTCCTGCTCTAAACTGTGCTGTTTATAGCTGATTCTACACATCCCAGCCTTCACGCTAATCCTAATCGTAACTGTACATGTTTGATAGAACTTAGAGTTGTCATCGTGATTCCTCAGATGACATTACCAAGCCTCCCACCCTACTGTACGCATTCGTCATTGTATCCTTGTATGATTTAGATCTAAATTCACCTCCAGAAGCTGCATGCATTCAGAAGTGAGGTTTTTTCTGGAAGTGACTGGATCGTGGGGGCTCTGTTAGTGAAGACTCCTGAAAACATGGGGTTTGGGCCTAATTGAAGGGAGTGAGTCATGGGATCATGGAATTCAATAGCCTTCAAGACCATATCTTCTCTCTGGCTCTCTTCCTTTTTCTCTTCTTGCTGTATATTATGTGGTAAGCAGCTTTTTCTTTATCGCATCCTTCCACTATGTTATTTTTGCCTCATCTGAAACACGGGCCTGCAAGCAGTGCAGCCAGGCAACCACTGACTTAAACCTCAGGAACTGTGACCCAGAATAAATCTCTCCTCTCTTTAAATTGTTGCCTCAGGTATTGTGTTACAGCAACAAAATACCTAGAACAAAGTCTGATGCATACAGGCACTCAGCAAATATGGATCGTTGAATGTATGTATGAATGAATGAATGAATGAATGAAAACCACACTGCTGTTTTACTTTCTGAACAGGCTTGTCTAAAAACGACAGAAAGGCAAAGCAGAGTAAAGGAAGTATATATCATGATATACATATGTCATGATCTTCATAGAGGAACTTTTTTAACATAAATTCGGGCTTATGCAGATTACTAAAGAGTTATTTTTATACATGCTTTTAATTTAAACTACCTTTGAAAATAATATATATTCATAGTAAAATGATCAAAATCTTTAGCCTTCTCTGAGAGTCTATTTTTTTTTTTTCATGAAAAGAAGCTTATTACCAGGTCCCAACCTAGGCAGCTTCATGAGATTATTTTTTCCTACTTAACAAAAATGGAATTTAAACCCTAATTTCTGCAAACACAAGGGCTTGCTAAAATTAGCATTGATTTAGTGCTATAGGTCAGCTTAAAGTGACATGTGAACCTCAGGGAGAAAAAAGTTTCTTATTCCAGTAAGTCTCAGGAGAGATGTTTCATTGGCTCATTCAATTATAATCTTTTCTCAAGGATAAGGATTTCTGAGTCAATATTTTTCTAAAAGCATGGCCTTTTGTCTTCCCCTAAATATGGGAGCCTTTGTTTCTTCCATGACCATGTGAGAACAGAAGGAAACTTTCTTCTCAGAGAAGACTGCATGAAGGAATATGTATTTCTTGCCAAAGGTTATCACAGTCTAATAGTAAGAAGGAATGTATGCTTCTCTAAACAAAATATGTTCTGCTTTCTGCTGTTGACACCATTTATTTAGTCTTATTAAATAGCTGGTAAAATGATCCAAGTTTGAGAGAAACCCAAGCTGTGTGAGGCTGCTGCACTTTTTTGCATATGCCATAAAAGGAGCCCTCAAGGGGTGCAAGGTCTCATGGAAGAGGAATTGCTCAGGGCCAAGGGGAAGCTTTCTCTGCACTTCCCCAACCCCCGCCCTACAAGCTCTGCTTTCATCTCTCATCTTCCTCTAGTCTCTTTGCTAGGTTCATCCCTGTGGCCTTACCTCTTCCATATTTTTTAAATAGCATCTTTCTCTTACCTTCTGTACTTGCTTTTACTTTACTTCCTATAGTTATTTTATGTGTGGTGTGTGTGCTAAATTTTGAACTGCATGGACATTAAGTTGAAGGCAGATGGAATGCATGTACAACCTCTAACTACATGCATGGCTGGGAAGAAAGATTCAACATGCCTTACCTGGATCCTCGTAGTTGAAGTCAGATTTTTCCAGCATTAGTCTATACCAATATCCTTGGGAAACCTGTTAAAACAAGAGGTGCTTACACTCTGGGTTTGGATACCTGTTTTTATTTAGTAAGTAGTGGATTACTTATTAGTTGGGGGTATGGAATGTGCAACTATGTTAGCTTGCCCGGGACTGGGGGCTTTATGGCCAGTGTACTAAAGCAGGAATATCTTGAATGAATCAGGATATTTTAAATGAGATAAAATACATAAGGTACTTATTATGTCATCCAAGATACTAGGTATTAATGATCTTGTTTAATACCCCAAAGTAATGCTAATCTTTGGTGAACAATGTTCTCATTGGTCTTCCAAACTGGCCAATGGTGTGATGCAAGCCACCCTTTTTTTTGCATTCTGATAAGTTTTGTCTCCTTCCCAAACAGGCTCCCTGAGTTTCTGTGCTCCTAAGGATTGGGCTTGAAGATTCTTGCTCACTCAACAGTTCTATGGAAATTTAGAGATTTCTCCATAGTCTCCACAGCAGGAGAGTGATTCTACCCTTCTTTCTGTATTCCTCTATGGACTGAGTGATTTCTTACTCAGTAGGTGAAGCTGCTTTGTGAAATTTGTTTGCAGAATTGACTTTTCCAACTCCTTTATTTCATTCTCAGCACTTCAAGCTAAAGTTAATATTAGACCAAGACCAACTTCCTCTAGAAAATAAATCTTTTCCTCCCACATAGTCTCTTGGTCAAATGAGATTTTAGATTACTTGACACTCACGCAATTTTCTTCCTTAAGAAGCATTCCCAGTGTGTTGACTGATGAAGACAGAAGGCAAAATGTCTCCCTCTAGGTAGAAAAGGATGCGAATAGTGACGTCATCAAGTGCTTCTTGCCCTGTTATCCTCACAGTCTCAACAACCCACATAGGTCTCACAGACCAAGCCCTTTGCTTTTCTCCTTTTCATACTGAACATGGTTTATACCAAAGGACTGCTGACCTTCCCCCTACTGAGAATTGTTAGACATGTCATTTGTAAAAGCAAGTTGTTTTAGTCACTGGAAAGAGACTAAGTAGCACACAGGTTACAAAGTAAGGTACAAAAGCAACTGGAGACATAACCCAAGATAGCTGAGTCCCATCCCTGAGTGCTTCACTGTGTCACACTTCCTTCTCTGGGGAAGGGTTTAGCAATCAGGAAGAGCCGGAGAGCAAGCCTCTAAATTATAAATGACTGTTGGTCTCATTCTCCTTCCAAGGCTAATTGAAGACACGGGGGAATGCTGCTTTTTTGGCTCCATCTCTTACATCATCTTGTCTGTCGCCCAAGTGTTGTGAAGTACACTTTGCAATTCAGTTTTATTAAGTTCCACATGGAAGCTTGTGTGATTTGAGGACACCCAGGATGGCAAGTTTTTTGTCTTGCTTTGTACAAAGCTGGGTGGCTCATCTTTGTTTGTTAATTTACCACTTTTGGAATAAAATAAATAAACATAAACATGCAGTGTGTTTTTTCCAATCCCCAAGATAAATGTAATCATTATAATAGCAACATATATTAATAGTCTTTTTTAAAAAAATTAAATAATGTAAAAGAGGTGAATTACATGTAATGATGTCAAAGATGAAAACAAATGAACAAATACATTTTAAAAATCAATCCCATAAGATGTGCAGTTCATATCAAAGAAATATGAACGAATGATGAGAATCCACCAAAGTATTTAAAACCAAAATAAGGAGAGTAATTATGTTCCCACTTTTAGAGATTTTCAGCATGGAAAGAATTAAACTTGGATTAGGTTAGATGACAAAAGTTCAGAGTTTATTCTACCTTATTCCATCTAATATATATGAGAACTTTGAGAGAGACCTGATCCAGGTTATCAAATTCACAGTTGTATGGTGTATGATTCAGTTTATACTTTTTTTGCAGATTTTGGAAAAGGAATTTTTATCACATGTATGACAATATGTTTTGGCCACATAGTGCTTACTTATTATATTGAATAGGCTCAATGATGTTTGAATCAGTGATCTTTCAACCAAGCAGTAAAATTGTTATAAAATCTCATTTATAGTAAAGTAATTATATCACTACCATTAGATCACTGTCAGTTAATTTATTTCTTCATTGTGCTTTTTGCTCTTATATACACAGATACCACCTTTGCTTAGATTTTGGGCTGTGAGAAGACACATCTCTTCACCCTGTAAAGGATCACCCACTATGGAGGTGAAAGACAGATGTGTGACCCCCTTCAGATCTGCACCAGATACAACCCCATGTGACCCTCTCTTGGTTGGTCACTGTCTTAGCTGCTTCTCTGTCATTGCTGAGACAAAATAACTGACACCCAAAGTTAAGGAAGGAAAAGATTTATTTAGCTTACAGTTTGCAGAGGTTTCAGTCCATAATCAGCTAGTTCCAAGGCACAGTGGCATGGTGAGGGGTGACAGTTCAAGGTGCAGAAGACAGCAAAAGCAACAAGAGCAGAAGAGGGGTGGAAGCAAGCCTCTTTTCTTCCCTTATATTGTAAGGAAAGCACTACCTGCTAGAGTGGATGTAGCACTCACACCATCTCCCTTCCCTCCTTTTGCATAGGAAGAGGGTGGGTTTTCCAAGTGAGGACCTTGAGCCCTGCTGAGTCACTGAGTTAAACTTTTGAATGTTTCAAGTTGACACAGTGTATCAACCACCATAATCCACCCTTTGTTAATTTGGCAACCAGATATATTTCTTTAAACCCATCTCCAAATACAAAGACATGCATGTCCTTTTTTTTTTTCTTTTAAAGAGAGTAAAGCCAAACAGTAAAATGAAACAGAAGATAATTGGACAGTAGGAAATCCACAATTGTTACTATATTATTTACTATTATCCTCCAAATATTTACCCAGACCACTGGTCCCAGGCATGCAAAGACATGCATATTCCTGTCATTTCACAACTTGAGTGTTATAACATGCATTTAACAATCCTTAAGAACCAGCACTAAGTTCACCAACACTGCATTACATTAGGACCATAACATTTAAAATCTGGTCTCTCAAAGACACACATATCCCTTTACTCAAAAGGCATTTAGTCTACCTGCAAGAGTTGTCACAGTCCTAACAGTTTCAGTACTTCTGAAAAGCCCAAGTCCCAAGTCTTCCCTGAGGCAAACTCTTAGCTGCAACACCCTGTACAAATGAAAAGTTAAACATTTCCAACATTCAGTGGCACAAGATAAATATTTTCATTCCAAAAGTTACAAACAATAATACAAAGCATCAGGACCAAAGCAATTCCAAAATTCAGTAGGGCAAACATTAAGTGCTATAGTTCCATGCACAACATCCAAAGCAATCTGTGACAAATTATGAGCTCCAAAGGACTTGGATGGCTCCACCCTTATAGCACTTCTGATGCTATAAATTATCCCTTAGGCATGCTTTGCTATCCTCTTGCATGTTTTATTAGATGATCCATGTTCCTTACTTTTTCCAACATTTAGGGTCTCCACTGCACCTTTGGTTTCACCCTCACACCTTCACACAGTGCCCTCTCAAGGATACACTGCCTGCTTTCCCAGGCCTTTGAAATCAGGTGGAAGACTTCTTAACCCTAAGACTCTTGCATGCTACATACATCTAAAACCAGCACCACATGGATGATGCCAGGGACTGCAGCCAGCTGGACCCGTGGCCAGGCTTTCCTCTCTCTTTTCTCTAAGAATCAGGTGCCTGGATCACTGGGCATGGTGAATCTAATTCTGAGGAACAAATTTTCTGTGCTGCTGCCATTTTGGAACATGTGCAGTAGTCACCATTCTGGAACTTAGTGCTCAGTAGCTTTCTCCTCCAAGCAAAGTCTTTCACTTTTGCCATTTTGAGGCTCCAAAGAGTGGGAACTTGATGCTTCTTTGATGTTCTCAGGCCATCTTTTATATTATCTTCTTCCTTCTCAGCAATCAAGATCTCCTCAGCTCTATCTTTGTAGTCCATAGCTTAACCGGAGCTTTCTTTCTGACCAAACTCATATTTTAAATGATGCTGCTGGGCTCTGTGCTTTTGATTCACAACATAAATCTGACTAAAAGTCCCAACAATAGCCATGACTCAGCCTCAACATTCAACTTCCTTAAAATTTCTTCTGCCAGATTAATTAGTCCACCTTCCTTAATCTCAGTCTCAGGCAAAGTCTCTGGACACAAGCAAAATGCAGACATACTTTCTGCCGAGCCATAACATACATCATCCGGAGTCCAGCAGCTAGTAAAGTCCTTTCCAGGAGAAATCTCCTGAGCCTGGTCTTTATTGACAGGATTTCTACCAGCCTTCAGTTCTCCTTAGCTCTGATCAGAATCTCCCAATACGGAACAGCCTAAGGCAGCTCTCCTTTTTCAGGTGATGTCTCCAAACCTTTCCCAACTTTTCCCACAAGCCATTCCCAAAGGTATAGTCACATCAGCGGCCCCACTTCAGGTACCAAATTCTGTTTTACTTACTTTTCTCTTTTTTTTTTTCTTACTTTTCTCTTGTACTGAGATAAAATACCTGACACCCAAAGTTAAGGAACAAAATGTTTTATTTAGCTTATAGTGTGCAGAGGTTTCAGTCCAGAATCAGCTGGCTCAAAGGCAGGGTGGCATGGTGAGGGCCAACAGTTGAAGACTGCAGAAGACAGCAAAAGCAACAAGAGCAGAAGAGAGGTAGGAGCAAGCAAGCGTCTTTTCCTCTCTTATATTGTAAGCAGGCTACTACCCTCCTAGGATGGGGATAGCACTCACACACCTCTCTACCCTCCTTATGCACAGGATGAGGATGTCTACAAAATGAGGACTTTGGCTCCCTACTGAGTCACTTAAACTTCTAAACTTTTCAACTTAACACAATGTGTCACCTATGACAGTCAGTCTCATCTTGCATATCATATGGAGTCTGTGCCTAATGTGCAGTTTGCTGGGATGGGTATGAAGGATTTATATTGGAACAACTGACTTCAGACATCATGCGGTGGGCAGTGAGGCACCCTGAAAAGACATGATATGAGGAAAGTGGAGGAAATTAAAAAGATCAGTTGTACACAGGAAGCAAAAAACAAGGAAGACATCTGGTTACAAAATATGGAAAATTTCTATGTGGAAAAAAATGAAGACAAAAGTAAACACACGTTCTCGTCATAGGTACAGGGAAGTGGAGGAGTCATGGAATCAGGGCTTTCTGAACCACATCCTCCTCCTCTTGCTCAGCTGAAGACCCTGTCTGATGAAGGCTGAGAGGCAGATGCCCAATTACACTGTCACTGGGAGGAATTACCTAGGCCAGAATCTGGATATATTAATTCCCTCCAGAGTCCTGATTTATTATGACATACTCTGGATGAACTCTTCAGAAAAAGTAGAATCCTGTCAAGAAATCAAATAGGGTGGGACACTTTCCCTCCCATTTAATCCAGTATGTTTATGATAAGCACAGCTTATCTTTACACACACACACACACACACACACAAATTGCTCTTTTATGAAAAATTTATTTAAAATTAAACAAGTAGAGCATAAGATGTGGGGATACTATAGCTTTACATGAAACAGTAAAGTGCCAGTCTGGTTAATTCATACGTAGAGTTGAACTTCTTTATTTAGCTTATGTTCCAAGGCTTTCCAAGTACATTTAAAATAGTCGTTTCTCAAGTCTCCTGCCTTGAACTGTGTCTCATTTACTTATCTGTGACTGTTGAGATTCCTGCCAACTTCCTCACCTAATCAAAACTGAAACAGCCTTCTCTTCCATGTTTTTCCTGTCTCCCTTTTGTTTCCTCAGCCTGTGTCCTTCGATTTGGTGAACAGTTTAAAAGGCATCATCTGTAATGGGGCCAGGGATTTAGCTCAGTGGCTCAAGCACTTGCCTGGTAAGAGTGAAGTCGTGAGTTCAATCCCTGGTACAAAAAAAAAAGGCAATAAAAGACATCATCTGTGATTTTCATAGCCAGCAAACTATTCCTAGAGCATTTGTATTTAGTCCCCAACCACCATTGCACCTTGAGTCATAAGGCTGCCTTGGCCACAGTGGCATTAGGGTCATCAGAATGATGCAGGATGGAAGTCCAGTTTAGTTAGCAGACCACCTCAAGTCTTTTCTTCTGGAGAGGCCCTGTAGTATCCACATCAGCCAATAGAATCATTTTTTGGCCTGTGGCAAACAACCCTGATAAGATACAAGTCCAGTTCAGGGAGCTGCCAGCTATGCTGATGTACACGTCTCATGCTGCATTGGAGCCAACATTTTGGATGAGTCCATGGAGACACCTGCCATTGCATACGAGAAGGGGCTTTCTCCTTCGTGAAGTCACCACGTTCAGGGATGTCTCAAACTGTGAATACCTTTCCTTATGCGAGTTGTTTATATCTAGCTCCTTCCAGACTAGATTAAATTTACCCGTCAAGGGTCATTTTTCCTGCAGGTACTCCTCCTAAATTATGGGATTATAACTAGAATATTCACCAGAGATCAAGTTCCTATGAAGAGAGAGAGAAAAAAAATGGACTTCTTTTAGTCTTTTGTCCACACTCCCCCATTACTAGATCTCCTCCCTTGTTTCTCATTTCTCAGAGCCATTTTCAAGAGCCATAGAATACTTGAAAATAGATCACACGGTAAATTACACTTTTCACTGTATCATGAGATAAGTTATGCTAATGTTATACACTTTTGTCCAAGCTCTGTATACTATATTCCTTCTACTAGAATCCCAGGCACACTTAGTGTGCTATAATTAGTCAAAGCCATGTGTAATACTCATATGATGGATTAACTTCTTCAGGAACTCTTTCTGATAATGCAGTGCTGTATTCTAAGTGACTTTCTGAGGCATCAATTAAATAAGTACTGAACACAGGACTGTACTTAGCATAACCTTAGTAAGAGTTGGCTCGTCTCTAAGCATTTTGTCAAAGACCCTAATGAGGTACATCCTTGTCTCTGGAAATTCTTGGAGAAAACACAGGAAATCCTTCCATTAAGGAGCTTGCATTTGATGAGGGAGATTAACAAGTGAAATAGGACAGAGAATTTTATTTCAAGTCAGGTAATAGTAGACCAGAGAAAAGGAGTGGAGGGTCAGGAGTAACTGCCTTATGTGGAAAGCTCATCAGAGGCTCATGGGAGCAGACACCTTCTGATTTGAGACACAAGGGTCCAGAAAATGACACCCATGCAAAGTCAGGGTAGGAACATTTCAAGAAAGAGGGAGCAAGGGCAAATATGTCATAACAGGATGACGACAACAGCAATGCTGCTTATTTCTGGTATTTATCAGGTTTACTGTGTGTCAGGCACTGCGCTAGATGCATAATGCTCATTATCTTATATACTTGGAAAACCGCTGCTGAGGTTTTATAGAGCAGGAAATCTATATCTAAAGAGATTAGACTATATGCTTAGAGCACAGCACAAAGGTTTATACTTTATATCTGAGATTTATATCCACAGCCTAGATTCTGAAACTTTCTAATATAAACCCATAGTTTTCTTTTTCTTAATTAATTTTACTGCTATGTTTTAGATATACATAATGATCACATTCATCATAAGGAGTTTGTACCTGTGCATGACATGTCTTAATTCTTTTTCCCATTCCCTTCCCCTCCCTTCAAGCCCTCTCCTCCTCCATATTTATAGAAACTTTGTTTCCATTTTCCGTTAGAGTCTCTTTTTCTCAGAATAGGAAAAAAATCTTTGCCAGGTATAACTCAAACGAAGGGCAAATACCTAAAATATATAAAGAACTCAAAAAAATCAGACTCCCAAATTTGAAGACCCAATCCAAAAAGGGGCATCTGGAATGAATAAGCACTTAAACAGATGACGTAGAAATGGCAAATGAGTATATGAAAAAAATGGTCACCATCATTGGTCATTTGAGAGATGCAAGTTAAAACAATGCTGAGATTACATCTTACTCCAGAAAGAATGCTTATCATCCAGAAATCAACCAATACCAAATATTGGTGGGACTTTGGGGGAAAAGTAACCCTTGTCCACTATTGGTGGGAGTAAAGACTCTTACAACCACTGTGGAAATCTGTATGGAGTTCCCTTAAAAAAAAATAAATTAGAGGATCCATTTGACTCAGCTCTTCCCTTTCTTGGTATCTTCCCAAAAGATTTAAAAGCATCAGACCACAGTGATACATACACCCTTGCTTATAGCAGCAGAGTTTGTAATAGCTAAAGTTTGAGAATAGTCCAGATGTCCATCAATCCAGAATAGATAAAGAAGATGTGGTATTTTTATGCAATGGAGTGTACCACTCTGCCATAAAGGATAAACTTGAGATGTTTCTAGATAAATTGATGCACATTGAGCCCTACTCTTAAATGAAATAAATCATACACACGTTTAAATATTGCATCATTTCTCTGAAAAGATAAATAAGAGCTAAAATTTATAACAGATAATGTGAAATAGCAAGAAAGGAAAACCTAATGTCTTCTAGAATAAAACTGACATCCCTACATTTAGGTGTGCCAAGCTGCTGAAAGCTGAGTGTGGCTACAAAAAAGATGATTCTTAGAGTGTTTGGGAACATAATGAAAAACACACCAAGCAAGTATTACTTTGTACTCTATCAGCTATAGTTAAACATATGACACCTTTGAAAACTCAGGGTGAGTTGATGACATTTTAAAGTTGCCAATTTCTGTTTCTTTGGAGGCACACTGCAGTATTACTGCAGTCAAAAAAACATTGGCCCATATTCCATTACTTAAACTGAGTGGTTTCACTCTTCACACCCAAGGCAGAAGTTGGCGAACATTCTCTAAACAAACCAGTTTCAACAGAATTTTTAAAAGTTACTCAGAGATATATTGCTGTCAGAAATAATTCTGTAAGAAGTCTCAAATTCTACAACGTGACTCATTATTTGCAGAGTGTTTTTGCAGGAAAACGATTGGCTTTTTTACATGTAATGCCACAGCCAGCAACAATAAGCCTCCTTTGGAAAACACATGATTCACTTTCATTTGCCTTTAAAATCTCGTCTCCACTCCTTTTGCAGTTTTATTGAATCTGGATAGGGAAACACCCAAACATTATTTTGCGGGGAACTACTTTGGAAGAATGCAATCGAGGTAATCTCTCAAAGGTACTCTTGGGAGACATAGAGGGTTGAATTTCATTATGTTAATAATGATGATGATAATAATGTAGTCACCCCTAACTATGGGCATGCATGTTTAGGGACATCTCTATTGCACAGATTAAATAGCTGAGACCCTGGGCTGGAGTTTAAGCTCAGTGGCATAAGCACCTGCCTGGCAAGCACGAGGTCATGAGTTCGATCCCCGTACTGCAAAAAAAAAAAAAAAAGCTGAGACCAGGAGAAGTTAAGCAACTTGTCCTGAGATAATCAGACACATGGGAGCAAATTACCTAATGACAGAGTTAGGACTGAACTCAACTTCTCTTAACACTTCACTAAATTATTGTCAGAAAATGTCATAACATCTCCCTTTGAACCCTAATATCACAGTAAGATAATGAACTAATATTATTTCAATCCATCAGTGCTTTCTCTACTGACCTTTCCAAGATGTGTTCAGCCATGTATCTTCTCTTTCTTTCAAGGCCAGCACAAATCTATGCTTTGGCCCTTTCTCCCCTAGTGGAAGTTTGGAAACTTCAGTATAGTAGGCAGTTACTGCATCACACGGGACGCTTGTGTATGCACCAAGTTTACATGGCATAAGATACTCAATTAGTGTGTGCCTTGTCTCTGTTAAAACATCAGATCATTACCCTTCCCTGCTGACAGTCTGGCAGGTTTTCAGAAACATCAGGCGGCTATGGAGGTAAGATTCAGAGCACCGCTCCACTTAACAATTGCCAACTATCCAGTGCACAGCTGTACTTATGTTAAGATGGCCTGCACTTGTCCTTGCTGATTTCCTTATCCACAAAGATAACCTGAGTGGGCTTAAAACCATTTCCGATTGGTTGTCATCCTAGTAGAATTCCAAAACTGGCACAGTTTTCCTGCCCCATCCTTCTTACCCCTGCTCGATTTTGTACCTTTCTGATTTTAGCTTCCTGGGTGGTAACACTGTTGTCTGTGATAGTTGCATAGTCTTAGGTAAGAGAATCTCATTGGGGAATGAAACTTAGGTTCTCAAACAAATGCTAGTTTCCCCTTTCAAGCCCCCTCTCTGACATCTTACTTTCTCTGCTTGTCTGTGTCATTCTCAAACTCTGGCACTTCCTTGTACTGTATTTCCTGACTCTTGTTCTATTTACTAGCAACATTACCTAAGCCTTTTCATTTGCCCAAATAACCCTCTTCCCAGAAGAACAAATCACATTCAGCCCTTTCACTCAGGCATTCTTGTGTGCCCCTAAGCTACCACTTCTTTGTTGCCAATGAGGTTTTTATTGTTTGCTTAACAAAATTATTTCATTAAGTGAATGGCTTTAGAGAATCGTTTAGTTTTACTTTATTACTGGCTTGAGGAATATGCAGAAAATAAAATCTCTACATTTATAGACATTATTTTATTATGATTTATTTCCCAGTATAGTAACAAAATTATTTTATAAGTTTTCTTTAAAACATTTAATTGCTGCCATGAGAATTCCAAAGTGAATGTGTGCAAAGGTTATTGGTAATGCCCATCGCATTCTAAATCAGTAAATCCCAGCCTTTAATGAATCTGTATTTATATATTTGCATATTATATATCAAAACTACATCTGTAGGTGTATCTATATCTATATTTATATCTGTATCTTAGATTATAAAGAGCCCCATTTCATTAAATTTGGATTGTCATATTTAAAAAAGGAAAGAAAATACTTCTTACTAAAATATGTTAAGGGAAAAAGCATATTATCAACTCCACTGGACCTTCATTTATAAACCAGAAGAACACTCAGTATAAGTGAGATCTTGAAAGAGGAGTCAAAGGTGAGCTTTTTCAATGCTGGTAATTAATTCTTGCTTTGCATAGGCTAATTGAGGGCAACCATCGAATACTTGATGTCATTTCATTTTCTAGCTGTCAATGGGACTACAACCTGCTTTCCCTGCTAAATCTGTTAACCTCTGTGCTTTCCTGTGCTGGTAGAGGGATGTTAAAGATAGAGGGGCACCAAGAACTTTGTTCTTTTTTTGTGAATGTCAATATTTTTCTTCAATAGAATGTTGTTCTCCTTTGACAGAATTTTTTTCCCTTTTCTTAACATCTCTGTTAAGGCATAAAAAAAGCAGCTGCAACTTTTTGCAACTTCAGAGACCAAAAGGAAGAGAGCAAAGTATAAGAGCAGGTTCTGGACAATTTGTCTAGTGAGACAGGCTAATTCAAACATAGCACATATGTGCATTAAGTCATTCCACAAATATTCACTGAGTATCTATGAAGTTATAGCATTGTGTGGAGTGTTGATGAGGTGAGAAAGGAAGTATTAAGCTTGCCTTTAAGTAGCCCAAAGACAACTTGGGAGGCTGAAGAGGACATCGGGGCATCTTCTATGGCTGTTGGCATCACCTGTATCCACAGAGACTGTCCTGACATCTGTCCATTCCCCCAATTTCTATACTAAGAAAAATCACTTCTTTTCCCCTTTCTTATGCTTTTTTAGCTAAATCTGCTTTCTTTTCTCAGCACTCTCCAGATAAATCCCATTCCAGGTTTGTGGATTACTTAGAAGTACTCAAACCCACATAACTGAGTCTGCCCCCATAGAAAGTGTGCACGCGCATGTGTGTGTGTGTGTGTTTTGAGTTATAAGGCTGGCTGGATGTATTTGTCTTCAACACTGTTCAAATTATTGCCATGTCTATATGCATCAAATATCTCACAGAAATGCAGCCACCCCAAGTTGGAAAAAATCATTTTCACTCTAGAAGATAATTGAAACTTTTCTGCATTTTTAAAGTTAATTTTTCGGCTTAAATATTTGGCATTCTTAATTTTGGTGTATGTTAGAAGTAGCCTTTCAATATTTTGTCTTGCTTTTTTATTGTCTTTAAAAATAATATTTACTTGCTAAATATCATTTTCAATCTCTCATTGTGTTTCTTGCAGTTTATTTATTTATATCACTTTGTGTGCATAGTTCTGTGTATTTTGTGAGAGTAAGCTTTGAGACTGATAGTTCTGTAAACTTCTTAGATCACAGAGTTACAGCTAACATGGTGAGGGAACTGAATACATTGGGCTGAAATTGTTGGGCTTGAATTGATGTTACCATTTTATTTCATGCAAAATAATTCACATTCAAATCGACCTTTGAATATATTTAAACACACTCTAAATCATGTCTGTTTCATCAACTCATGTTAACTGTAGTGAATAATTACTAAACACTTGTTTATAATTCTAAGACTACAGATGACTTATAAAAATAATGTAAAGACAAAATAAAATATTTAAATACAGCAGAATATATAGTTACAGTAATTTTGAAACTATTTATAGTTAATGAAGTGCTTCTGTGTTTTACTGTTACTCCTCACACTATAATCCAAGTTGTATGATTGTTCCAAATAATTTGATTATCCTACAAAGACCTAGATGGCTTATATTAACATAGTAGATACCATTTCTGCCCCAGTGGTCACTGTGTCCTTTGTTTTGACCAGAGGGTATTCTTTGTCCTTTAGCCAAACAAAGATGGTATGGTGCATTTGTGCACAGGAATTGGAGACCACACTCTCCCCTCAATTTCCCTTAAGGCTCAGTGCACTTACAAAGAGCCTAACATGGAAAATGATATCACATCCTCTAGTAAGGGTCAGCGCTTCAATGCTGCAGAGAAAGGATGTGTCGAGTCTTCCTCGGATTTCCCTGGGCTGAAATTTTCTGGAACTGGGAGGTATCCAGTTCTCTAGTGTAGAATTTGTAGTGAACTTGTAGGCACATTTAAAAAAAAATTTTCCTTATGCATGAAAGGAATTCAGATTATCTTACAAATAGTGAACCAGAGCCAGTACACATTAGAAGAATACCAAGATCAGAAATAGGTAAAAATAAGCCCCTGATAATATTTCATTGGATATAAAATTTATGTGAGAAATCATAAAGAAGATAAGCATGAGTTCAAGACTAAAACAACAAAAAATACCAGCAGCAAATGTTTTTATCCTCAAAATGGTAAGAAAACATCTATATTAGTCAACTTAAAATGAAATGTGTGTAAGAGAAAAATTCATTTATTGAAAACTAAAATGTACACACACACACACATTCACAGGCACACATGTGCACACAAATGAAAAACTTTTTTGCTTAAGGGAAAATCACCAGGAGCTACACTCATAGGCAATTGCATGCTACCGTAGCACATTCCATTAGCTCTTATAAACAATTAGCTAAGCCATTGCTGTGGAATTATTTTTTCCAATCTCCATATCTTTAAATGACCCTGGGCTTAGCTGGAGTTGTTAAAGACAGCAAATGAAACAGCCCCTAAAGCCTTCTCTAAATGGGTACACAGCATTCTTCATTATTTAACAGCTGGCACTATTGCTGTATGAAATTTCATTAAATTAACCTTAATGGCTCAATGGTTTAAAAGCAGACACTCCCATAGTAAAATCTTTCAATGTAACTTCTATCTCATTTTAGAGCTCTTCTGTTAAAGATTTGGGGGTGTTGATGTTTGAAACAGATTTTGAGTGATTCAATAACTTTGGTTTTGACCTAAATTTTAAATCTTTATTTTGGTCACCACCTTCATTTTGCTTTGTTATTCTGTTTCATGTTATAGTAAAAACACCTTATTGCATGTTAACATGATTTTATGTGCCATAATACCATTTTTATCTTTATTGATGGGAAGTTAATTATTTTTAAGGCTTATAGTGTGTGAAATACTGCTGTAGGCAAATATAAAATATTTAAGTCTGTTTTCAAGGGTCTTACATACTAAAATATATAGTAAGAGATTAATGAATTAATCAACCAATATATAGTCACTTTTTCTGCTCTTTCCCAAGAGGAGTTTTTCTTTAGCTTTTTTTCTCAATTTCTCCAGGTTCTTCATTATCTCTTTTTTTATTAGTACATGTTTGTAGTACCTGTTATTTACATTTCTTGTAGTGACTCAGAAAATGAAAATTATACACCTAAATTCCTTTTGATCATCCTGTCTTCCACCCTTCTCTGTCCACTCATCTCCTGATGATCCCTCCCCTGTGCTGGAAAGACATTCATTTATTTGAATGAAAAGCAAAGCTTTGGAAACAGTCAGCTTGTCCAATTTAAGAGATGGCTATAGGCAAAGCCAAGATCTGAATTTTGTGCACATCCAGGATCCTTTGCCCTACAGTTCCTTATCTTTCAATCTAAATTGCAAAATTTTATATATCAGAGCATTTGAAATTATTACTGTGGAAAAATAAGGAAGAAAGGAAAATGCCATTGGTGAAATTAAAACTACACAATGGGGTGATCCCACAGGATGAGATGATATGGTCTTCCAAGAACACCTGAAATTCCTTGAGGTATAATATTAGCTGTACAACAGATCATACAGAGATAATACATCAAGTCATTCAGACGCCACTTTTTAGCTGTATACACAGCTGACAAGTTTGCTTTTAGAGTCAGCACCTCTTGAGAAACAAAATATAATTTTAATTAGGTAACAGAAACTAAATTTCATGGTGCACAGTACGATGTTTGAAATATGTGTACATTGAAACATGTTTAAATAAATTTAATTAGGACGTGTCTCATATACTTACTTATTGATGGTGAAAATACTCATTTTGAATCCTTTGACCAACTTCTTCCCATGCCACCTAGCTCCATCCTCTGGTAAACTATTTTACTCTTCTTTTCTAAATGTCACAATTTTTGGAAACTTTAATTGTAAAATGACTTATACATAATTGTATTTATTTATGCAGTGTGATAATTTGATACACATATACAATATGTCATGATCAGATCAAATCAGATCAGTTCCCTTTACTGAAATATCCATTATCTTCAAGTTGGGAGGATTCAGAGTCCTCTTTTTTAAGTTCTTTATAAAATGCAATATATATATAATGGTTGTGAACTGTAGCCTCCCTACTGCACTCTAAACACTGCACTGGTATCAATACACTACCTAGCATTTTACTATTTTTTAGATTTCACTTAAGAGTGAGATTATATGGTCTTATTTTCTGTGTCTGGCAAATTTCAGGTTTACAAGTTTGTCATCAATGGTAGGATTTTCTTTTTTTAAATATGAAATTGTATTCCATTATGGATATATGATATGTTCTCTCTTTGTATTTATGCACTCATGGATGCTTAGGTTGGTGCAGTATCTTTGTTGCTATGAATCATACTGCAATAAACTGAAAAGTGCAAACATCTCTTCAACATACTGATTTCCTTTCCTTTGGATATATAATCAGAAGTAGCATTGTTGGGTCACATGGTAGTTCTATTTTTCATTTTTTGAGGAATTCTACTGTTTTCCATAATGAAAACAATTTATGCCAATCTATGTTTTACCAAAAATGTGTGAAGACTCCCTTTTCTCTGCACCCTCATCAACCTTTGTTATCTTCTAACTTTTAATGACAGCCCTTTTCACAGATGTAAAGTGCTATATCACTGTAATTTGGTTTTCTTTCCTCTGCTGTTTAGTGATAGTGAACATTTTTTCACATAGCTATTGACCATTTTATGTCTTATTTTCATATATGCTTATGATGTGTTCACTTTTTAATCAGAGTATTTGTTCCCAACGTGTAAAGTGGTATACCACTGTGATTTGCTCTGCTGTTTAGTGATAGTGAATATTTTTTGACATATCTATCGATCATTTCTATGTCTTATTTTCATATGTGCTTATGATGTGTTCACTTTTTAATCAGAGCACTTGTTCCCAACATGCACATTTTTGAAATAAGAGGGAAAAGTGCGCAGTAAAAGAGTGAATACCTGTAGATCACTGCTTGTTGTAGGTATTCCCCAAAACCATATGAAGTATTCCAGCCCGTATGGAAAATCTCCATCTTTTCCTTTGTCCCACACCACAGGAAAACCCTACATGCTATTTTAGGTGCTTGTGACCTGTCCAACAGATTCCTACTTCTGTGCTTTTACTTATTCTCTTCCTACAATCTTGCTGCTCTGTGAAAATGATTCATTCTTTCTCTTGCTTAGTTGCAGTTAATTGCTATCATTCCTTTTTTTTTCTAGTATTTGAGTAACTCAAACATTAAAAAGTAGATATTATAATATCACCTGACAATTACTTAAGTATATTTTAAGCTCTTCAACCACTCAGCACAGTTGTTAAGGAGAGAAATCATGTCCACTACTCATTTTAGTGTCCCTGTGACCACAGTAATTTTGTGTACACATTGTACTACTTGCTCAATGAATCTTTGTTTAATGGAGTCAAATAGAAAGGGATGATAATAAATATAGTAAGATTACAGGCTGAAAGGAAAAGACAGATATAATAACAGACTTTATTTATGACCTGGAAAGGATGGTTGCCTCTGGTTAGAAAACTGTTGGAAGTTGTTATGGTTTGTGTCTAGATGTTCTTGCACAGCCTCGTGTGATTGTAGAAATTTTTTGAAGGTTACTCCATCTAGAGTGTGTGACTGATTTGTAGCGCAATTCTGGGATAAAGGATGCTGGGATTAGTGTAATTGCTTGATCAGTCCAGTGATTGGACTTGCACTGCCCTAATCCCATAAAGTAGATACAATATAAAGGGCAGAAAGAGTCTTGTCTCACTTTCCCTCTTGTTGATCTGCTGTCTTCTGCTGCTATGAACCATTGCCTTTCTTCCATTTCACTCTGCCTTCAAGCCAGCCCATTATAGATTGAAACCTCTACTAACTGTGAGCTAAATAAACCTTTCCTCCTTTAACTTTGCATGTTGGATATTTTGTCTCAGCAGTGAGAAAAATAAGTAGGACAGAAAAGTAAATAGGACAGACTTAATGCATTCCTGGGGACCCAGCCTACTGTCTATTAATCTTTCCTTGACTGGACCAAAGATTCCATGGACAGATTTACTGGCTGTTGTTCTTTATTTTTCTTCCAAGATTTTCTATACATTTAGAGCCACTGGAGCAGAGCAGTAGGGAAATTTCTATCTATGAAACACATCCCAAATGACTAGGCATTTTTAAACTCCATTTCTCAAAACAAGCGGTTTTCCAGCCATGGTTCTCTTTACACTAAGATTCCATGAAAGCATATGTTCATCAGCTTCTCTTCCAGATGCAGAAGTACATTTTTAAGGCTGGGGTCTATTTTGAGTTCATTTTATCTATTTTAAGATACCATTGCTAAGAACTGTATTTTCAACCTCTTTTATTTTTCTGTATATCTGAAAGAAGAGGCCTGTAATTTATGTGCATACTTGAAGACAGATTCTCAACATTGCTTCAAATACATGCACAAACTTTTTGTAAATTGAAATTGCAGTCAAACCAATTACTGTTTCTGTTGAAATGGGTGATGCTTGTGCTTCAGTGCCTCAGCACATACACAAACTACCACAGTAGAGATTCAGATAGTGCCTGAATGCTGTGGGGTGCGGGGCAAGATTTCATAGATGACGTTTCTGTAAGCAAAACTTTATATAGTAAGTCTGCTGATTTAAGTAGAGATGGTAATATACCCAGAAAGACCTGAACAGAAGTACAACTATAGTAAAGATAATATGCATTTAAGAATAGCAAGTAATCTAATTCCCCATGGAGAAGATTTTATAGGCATTAAGTAGGTGACATAACTAAAAGGCAACATTAATATCAAGAGGAAAAATGGTACCTGTCAGTGACAAGCCAGTGACTGTTAGGATTAAGAATATGATTAAGATTATGATTCTAGGTGACACATCCATTAGCATCAGAAAACTAGAAACAAGGGAATCATTTCAAATGTCTTTTGATTATCAAGGCATGAGGGATAGGACCTAGATTAAAATAGATATAAAGAAATACATTGTGAAGAATGTGTTAAATAGTGTAGAAAATAATGATTTATTCATTCAAACATTTTTATAAAGATTAAAAATAGGTGGCATTGCCTCCTAAAATCTGTTGTAATTATTATCTAGGGATTTTTTTTAAAGAGATCCATCAGCATGGTTCTGTTTCTGACACAGATGGTGCATGGATTACAATTTGAGAAGTCTCCAGGTAATAATGTGAAAAAAGTAAGAAAAGTGAGGAAATGAGAACTGTTAAGCAATTCTTTGATACAATCCACTGTGTTCTTTCATTAAACTTTATTCACTAGACATTGTTGATTAAATATTATAGGTGAGGACTTATCAGTAAGTTTAGAATAGGAGGAGGAAGGAAGGTAAAACCCTCCTGCTACCATGCAATAAAGTGCAACTGCAGAAACGTGTGGGGAACACAACTGTGCTGTAAGAGTCCTAGACGACCTAAGGCTGGAAAGGTAGGCTTGGGAGTCAAATGTTACAGAGGCTGTTACCAAAACCATAGAATCGGAAGATGAAAGACAGGAAGAGTAGATTGAGCCAAATATAAAGTAATAGCATTTCCCCCAAAAGTGAAGACATCTGGAAAAACATAAAGGGGCAAATTATATAAATAGGGAAAAATAAATACACTGATACTTTTAGGCTGGTGTGGTGGTGCACATCAGCAAGATTAGCACTCAGGAGGCTGAGGCAGGAGAATTACCATGAGTTCGAGGCCAGCCAGGGCTACATAAGTGAGTTGAAGGCCAACTTGAACTGCATAGTGAGACTCCATCTCAAAAACAAAAAAAAAACTAATACTTTTATATAGTTGATATTAACAAAGTTAGAGGCCTTATATAATAAACTCTGTTCTAGACTTTCTGATAACCATAATATATTTCATTACTATGTCAGCTTATTAAAATGCTACATTAAATAAGGACACAAGTAACTTACTGTGTATCTGAATGTCTTCACTCAATGGTTGAAAATTACATTATTCTCCTCTTTTCACTAATGTAGTGACATAAACTATCTGGCACAGACATAGCTGCTATACATTGTGAGGCAGCTGGAAAATTTCATGTTGAAAAAAATCATTTGTGAACCATGAAACTGCAATAGATCATTTGAAGACTGGAAACTTGTTTCAGTCAAATTCAAAAGTTTGTGAACATGCAATTCGTGAACGGTTTTAAAATCCCTTACATCCCGGGACTAAGCAGCCTGTTGTATATTTGAGTGAAAAGTTAAACATGTGCAAAAATTAGAGGTTAATAAAGATTGTCAGTGAAAGCTGAATGCACTTGCTAAGTGACAGAGGGTTAGTCTTCACATTTAGAAAGATGTGATATTACTTCCAACCTAGTGAACCTATTATGTCTGCATCATCTCAGATTTTTATGTGGCCTTAAGCAATTTGGATGAGAGCCAGATATAACATTTTATTTCAGCAAATCACTTCCCATTGTTATACCTTTTAAAGATGTATTGAAAGGTACTTTCAAGTCTGAAAATATCAACTGATCACACAGCAATGATGCCTCACTTAGAGAGGCCTTATGTGACCACAGTATTTTCTTTAACAGCTAAACGATTTCAGGAATAGTAGCAAACATGAACTACTTCATTACCATATTTTTCAAAAAGCTGTACAGTTTACCCAACCCATGAATCATGTCATATGCTTTTAATTCTCCTTAACAAAAATGGGGAAAAAATGAATGCTACTTTCTATATGACAGAACTTGGCAGAGTTTTCTTGTTAAGGTCCAGAAAATAAATAATTTCTGCTCTTTGTTCCAACAAGTCAACTCTGCTATGGAGCATGAAAGCAGCCTTACATGGTACGCTAAACAATAGATATGTTACGGTTTCGACCTGAAATATTTCCCAGAAGTCTCCTCTGTTCAAGGCTGGGCATTCTGGAAGGTGACTGGATTGTGGGAGTACTCCAGCCATCAGTTTATTCATTGATTCATGTGTTTTTAGGAAGAGGTCCCTTGTTGGAGGTATGAGTTATTGGGCATAGTGACAGAAAAGATTGTACCCTTGTCCCTAATTCTTTCCTCCCTTTTGCTTCCTAGCTGCAAGAGTTGAGTAACTTTCCTCCTCAAAGACCTTCCAGCATTCCATTTCTTCCTTGGAGCCAACCAACCATGGACTGAACTCTCTGAAACCGAGAGCCAACAAATACCTTTTCACCTAAGTTGTGGGTGCCAATTATTGTATCCCAGCAATGGGAAAGTGACTAATATAAAATGGATCCATGATTCAAGGAATATGTTATTTATAAAAAGAGGTAGTGGGCCAGATCTTTCCTTTAGGCCATTGTTTGCCAGGATCTGATCTGTGACAGGTTTTTTTTTTTCTGAAATGTAAATAATGTGGACATGCTTGTGATTTCAAATATTGAAGTATGTTCCATATTCTTAACTTCAGTATCATAATAGTATCATCAAAACTCAAATTATGAGCAATGCCGCATTCTTAACTTCAACATTGTGATAGTATCATCAAAACTCAAACTATGAGAAAACTCATTATGAGATGCTCATGACAGAAAGGAAATAGTGTTAGGAAACCATTGAAGAATTCACTAAACTAGCTATAAGCTTGATAGGTTACTAATTCTACTTAGTAACAGTTAGTGCACTGTACCATCATTGTCTTCATCCACTTTTGCTTCTATACCACAGACAAATGGGTTAACTTACAGAAAACAGTAATTTATCTTTCCACAGTTGTGAGGACTGGGAAGTTCAAGATTAAGTTATTAACAGAGTTGGCTCTCTGGTAAGAGCTCCACTCTGCTTCCAAGATGGTGCCTTAATGCTGCATCCTCCATAGGGAAGGAAAGTTATGTCCTCCCATGATAGAAGGTAGAAGGGTAAAAGAACCAAATGCTAAGTGAAACTTCTTTTTCAAGACCCTTATCCCCATTCATGAAGGAGGTGCTTTTGTGGTGTAATCACTTCTTCAAGGCCACAACTTTTAATACCATTGCATCAACAGCACTTGAATTTTCAAGGGGATACATTTAAAACACAGGTAATACTTGAAAAAAATTATTTACTGAAATGTTCCATCATGTATATTGTTCTGTCTTCTTTCTCACACACACACACACACACAAACACACACACAGAGAGAGAGAGAGAGAGAGAGAGAGAGAGAGAGAGTGTCTGCCTGACAAATTCTTTTTCATTTTCAAAGTGATCTCTCTCTAAATCTCACCTCAAACTAAGTGGAATACCACACAATCACACTGATTTCTGCTTGAAGGTATTAAGTCCTGTTGTCCTCACTTGATCACATGTCACTGGCTAGGATGTACAGACCAAAGGCATTGTGTGATGAGACCAGAATCTGAAGCCCTTGGTATATTCTGCTAGATGGGCCATGTCAACTTAAGAGCACTGGAAACTGTTATAGAAAAGCATGGGTAAAATATACAGACCCGATCGATCTTTTCCAACCAATGATAAGACGAATACAGGAAAAGCTGATGGTGTATTGAACCAGGAGAGCAGGAAGCAAGGTGAAGAGGAGCAATGGTGTTCATATGTCATAGCTCTATGAATGAATTGGATATGAGAGAAAGGTAATGAACAGATTGAAGGGTGGCTTCAAGTTTTCAACAACTTGGGAGCTGATGGCACCCTACACAAAGGATGACTGATAACCGAGAGAAAACAAGAGCCCTGTTTTATCTCTTTAATTTGGAAAGTCTACTTGGTAAGGATACCAACTATGCAATTGGCTGTAAGAGCGTGGGTTGAAAATGAGTCAGCAGAGAGCCTATTAATGCCCTGCACTATTGAGACCCACAGTTATCCTGAGAATTTTCTGTGTGCTCATGTGTAGTGCTAGGCTCTGACTCTTATGGTGATAAAAGAATGACATTGCTTCTTTTTCATGAAATTTCAAGTGTACTTCAATCATTTGAATGAACAGTATATGCAATATACCGTTAAATGTTGATGTAGGGAAAATGCCTAAAGATAGTCAGAGAAAACTACAATAGACCAGAGTCTGCATAGATGTAGATTGAAATGGGATTTAAAGGAAGTAGGTCGTTTGGATAATGATAAATTTAATTTCCCTTGATAGAAATAATAGATCAACAATTCTATTAGGTTAAGGGGTAAAATGTAGAGAGGTAGAATTTTTTTAAAAAGTGAGAGTTTAGGTTAAAATTTCTCACAAAGAGTAAATATACTTCTTTATTGTTAAGATGAAACTCTTTGAAAATGCATTTTAAATCTTTTAAAAATAAAGCAACAAAAATGCTTGGATATATAAACATTTATGAGGCCATGCTTAATTGCCACTGGAAAGAACAAAAATAAATTTTCAGTTAGTGAAGGTAGAATTATATTCGGGATCTCCTTGATATTTGAAAAAACTCTGACAGGCAAGAGTTAAAAATATATACTTATAACTAGTTAGTCTAGTCAAAACCTCAGGGTTTTTCTTAGGTCTTTCTGACAAGGTAACAGGCACATACCATTCAATTCATATTCTTCAATTGGAGGATTATTTTCAAATGGAAATAAGTATAAATATTTTTAGAAAAAAGTATAAAATTCTTGGATTAATATCTGCAAATGTAATATCTGTATATGTGGACACTACAGGGTCCTCTGTATTTATTTTGAGGTTATATGTAAGTTGAAAGAGAAAGAGTTAAGCAGTCTAATCTTCAATTCCAATGAAAAGGAACACTATAAGGAATTAGGTTCAAGGATATCAATGGTATATTTATAAATGGTATATTTATCAGGTTTGTTATTGGTAACTAATTTCTGGCATTAAGGTTTAATTGGTTACTGGTGAATTAAACTGACAAAAATATGTTTTCTTAGGGTGTTTTATTATGTGTTATAGTAAATGAAAGCATCATGCCACATATTCGGTGCATGTGGAACCTGTATTTAAAAAAATAGTTGAAGATGAAAAAACTGTACTGCTTTCATTGCTACAACTACAAGTTTACTGACAGTTTCTGCAGACAAATTTGCTCTGTAATGATAAGGAAGCTAGAAGAATTTTCTGTCAGATTGACAAAGCCAAAGCATAGGCATTTCTAATTTCTCTTCATTAAGACCGAGATGGACTTCAAGGGCTGTTATATCTGTAATGCAGGAAAAGTAGGTTCCAGATCATTGGTGACATTCTCATATCAAAAAAATATGTCCATGGAATGTCACTGAGATTGCATTGAACCTAAAAGGCAACTCAGTGTACCCAAGTAGGAATCAGCTTTTTAAAACACTGCTAACATGTCTACCAAATCTCATTGCCACTGTTAACTATAGCATCTTTGCCTATAAACATGTCTAAGGATAGATACGGAGAGAAAAAAAACTCTTAACATGTAGAGCTAATTTTGTCTTTTGGGTTAATACTACAATTCATATATTCTTTTTTACTTCAATACACATGGCACCATCCTAGTTATTTGGCTGTTTGTTCAAAGCATCATTCTAGGAAAAAGAAAAGAATAAGATTAATAAGAGAACTACCCAAGTACTCAAACCCAAAGAGTATCCACCTAACAGACAAATATTATGTATACTATCCTATTTTAATAACAGGAGGAGAAACATTACTAAATGGACAGTAAGAATGTCCATTTTGAGGTCAGCATATGAGTTTAGCCTTTAAGAGAAAGTTTTTGCATGGGCTGCAAAGAACAGAAAGTTTATCCCAGGCACAAGAAACAACATTGCATAAAAGACTTAAATGCTTTCATTGTATCAAGCTATCCCAAAGGACATTTGCATAAATATTTATTTTCTGAAAAAGGAGAACTGTTGAGGAGACAAAATTCCTGCAATGCCTGTACCCAGGGAAATGCAAAATGTCAGTTCTGCACACTGCAATCAATTCATTATGAGTGTCTGGTAATACCAGTTATGTGTGCCCTATACTGTCAATGGCTTTCAGGACTTTTATGCTGGAGCATGAAAGTTTATCAGCTATTCATGAAAAAAAAGTATTTGATTGCTCCTGATGCTGAGTAACATGTAGGTCTTTGGTTGTAGAAATGTTTGTGTGTCATAGAAACAGTAAAACAGGAAACATCTCTTTCCCTTTACCATTTAAAATATTTGCTCAAGTAGGAATATTTAAAGAGATGTTCACTTGCAAAAAATGGAAATATGTCAAAGATCACAATTTTTTCCTATTGAAGCATATTAGTTGAAACCTAATTTAAACCAGCTTGGATATTGACATTTTTAGATGTCAATATCCCAGGGAACAAGTGATTGTACATTTGTTACCAAAGAAATTCAGCAGTCAACACTGTTTAACAACCATCCTTATAAAAACTACAACACTAATAAGTAGTATTAAATATGAACTTGACATTAATAATCCCAGTTCTGCATAGGCCTGTGAATCCTCCCCCATAGCCCATGGCCCAGTAATCAAAATGTTAAAACACCTTGAGCTATTTGACTCTCCTGTTTGTTTTGTTAGAAGAGAATATGAAAACTGCTATTGACACACCGACAGTCTGTTGACAGTGTTCACTTCCAGAATGTTGGAAGCAAGTCTTGTAGCCTTGCATAGGAAAAGAGTCCAAAGCATTGGTAAACTTGTTTAGACTGTGATGTTGGAAACAACACATGATGAAACTGTCCACCTGTTTCCAATGAATCTGTTAGCACCATTTTCTCATCCCAGGAGTACTTAGAAATTAATTTGCCATCCGTAGTCTTACTTTCTATGGATTCTACCCAGGGAACAAGACAAAATTGAGAGACTCCTTTTCGGAAATGTTTCCTAAAGAATGACCCACTACTTTTAACATTATACAAATGTAATGTATGAAACACGGATGTTACAAGTAATGCATTTTCTTGGCCCCTTTTGAAAAATTAACAGGAAATGGCAGCAGATAACAGGATAGAAAGCACTCTCCAGACTTTTGTGCAGGGAAACGTCTTTCTTCACCTTAGTTCTCTCTAGTTTCTATCTTTGAGACATGGTAGCTCATCCATAGTTTTTACTCCTTCTCTAACACTGGGATGGTCAGATCCAACTGGGAACTAAAGGCTGTACATTCTCCACTGGCAAGGGAAGAATCAGAGGGGAAAAAGATAGTGAAGATCTCCAAGGGGTCTTAACATTTATTCTCAAACTACGCTAAGGAAGGAAGTGCATTCTGAGGAGCAGATTATCCAGGCAAAATGAACATCAGTAAAATGGACATATGAGCTTTAAGGCAGCCAGGTATAATGGGAAATGAAAGGGTACATGGTGTTTACTAGGAACGATTATCCCAGAATAAAGTCAAGGCTTAATTTGCGCCTTCCCTTAAAAATTCACTCACTGAATTTTCATATATTTGTTTTCCTCTCATCTGTAAAAGAAGGACTAATAATATTAACTTACTTGACAACATTATTGCAAGGATATTGCCTGAACAATTAGTTTCACATGAGGACCTGTCATCATGCAAGACAGTTTGTGACCTGTATCTCCCTGGACTTTATTTTGCCCATTTTGTCTTCAAATTAATTTTTGGTATTCAAAACCTCCTTCTTCACTGTGGCTTTTATGTATTTGGAAGTTTCCACATGTTCTGATAAAATTTTTCACCCTTTCTCAACTATGACCTTGAGTCATCTATTTAAGGTAATTAATTCTAGAACAATTCTTGTTGAGTTCGCCATTGGGAGAACTGAGAAGATATCCACGCAATTGCTGTATTTCCCCCCTTTGGTTGAGACAAGAAACCCTAAAAGCTTGATGTATTTTATTTTATATTTCCTTGTTTTGGCATACATTTAAGAGTATCCCTGTCGAGGGATGTCTTAGTTACTTTTTACTCATTGTTGAGACAAAATACCTGATGCCCAAAGTTAGGGAAAGAAAGGTTTATTTCTTAAAGTTCTTAGAGGTTTCAGTCCATACGCAGTTGGCTCCAAGGCAGGGCGGCATGGTGGAGCAGCCCTTCATGGCCAGTGTAAACAGCAAAAGCACAAACCACAAGAGAGACACACACACCTTCTTCCTGCTGTTACCTGGTAGGCTGCACCCACCCCTAGACAGGTGTAGCACTCACACCACCAATCTGAGCACTAGACAATGAACCAGTCACAAATCCTAGACTTGGTAGAGTCTATAATTGCATAAGGCTTGGAGGCCACTGACATAAACATAAAACAAGGTGTTTGATGAAATCTATGCTAAGATTATGGATTATATTTGTCTTTATCTCATTTTGAATTACATTGTGTTGAAGACTAGTGTAGATGGGAAACTATAAATGTTAGTGTCTTGTAATAATTACCATGGAAGTAAGGACTTTTAATAACCCCTAATAACTACTTTTATGGTTGCAATGAAGATGATAGAAGAGCAAAATCTAAAATACTAATAATTATCAAATAAAAAGATATGTAGGCTATAGAATTACTTTTTATTGCCAGATTATTTTCTTAGAAAACTGAGCAAACAAACTGATTTGCTTCTTTATGATATGAATCTAGCTTTATTTTCTATTTTGCTAAGAAGTCTTTAGCATTCATCTTCAATTTATTAAGCCATTTTTCTATAAATGTTGGCCAATACAAAAACAAATGTTTTATGTACCTATTAATGTTTTAATCTTCATTAAACCTTGTCTGTAGGTTATGCATGTGTGTAAGCATGTGTATGGCTTTCACTTAAGAAATATTTCAATACCACAAATGAAAAATATGAAAAAAATCAGAAGTGATGATTTAGCCCAAGGTTATCAATAGCACTAGGCATTTATTTTCAGATCATTCCTGCATTCATTTCTGTCTAAATTTATGATGAATTTTATGATAGTGTCATGTTCAAAGAGAAGCAGTAATTTTTAAAATGCCCAGAGAAAAACCAAATAACATTTTTATGAGATTTTTCAGGAAAATCATGAACTATGTGATACTGCTATAGAGAGATTCTTTAAGCATCACCTGGGAACTTTTCACAAATCCAAATCATTGTGTCCAATGGTACAGGTACTGAATCAGAAACTCTGGAAATGAAAACCAACCTGTTCTTATGTATCTACAGGTGAATTTGAAATACACTCAAGTTTGGTAAGCATATTTCTAGTACAATATCTCACTCTCTCACTTTAATGAGCTTCTAGTTAAATACACAAGCACTGTCACTTAAAGCACTACAGTTAAGAGAGATACCAAAGAACATGAAATCCACCGTGCAAAGCAAAAGAGTCATATTTCTGTCCATATGTGCAGGTGGGAAGGATGTTCATGTTAGCTTGTTCACATTTCCAGCTAGGATTATGACTGGCTGTATGACCAGTGGGTATGGTTATTAATACATTCAGAGCAAACAATTAGAGTCCCTTAATGTAGAAATCTCATAGTATTCCATGATCTAAATAGGGCAGGCAAGATACTTTAAAACATCAATACTACTATAAATTCACTCAGTAAATGTGAGTGTATTAGTTTTGCATCACTGTAATGAAATATCTGATGCACATAACTTATGAAGAGGTTTGTTTAGCTTATATTTTGAAATGTTCAAGTATATGGTACCTGTATTGACTCAGTTCTGATGAGGATCTCATGGCAGTTGATGAATGATAGAGCACATGCAGAAAGAAAAATCACATCTTTAACAAGAAGCAGAAAGATTGATTGGTGTCCCATCATAGAAGGGCACATCCCCAAAGAGCTAAGGATATCCCATTTCCCAGGGTCACCACACTGACCAAGCCACCTGACACAGTGAACCCGTGGGACACACTCAAACACACCCAATCCATAGCAGGGACCAAGGCCAAGTTTGTGTTGGGTTTTACATACTTTAAAATATTTTAATTAAAGGTGAATAAATCCTTTAATCATATTTTAAGGAATATATCAATGTTTACCATCAGACCCTTGGAACTGGGTAGCTGCCAGTATATTGCAAATGTTTCCAGCATATGTACAATGACATATTCTGTTTGGAAATGGATCCACTTAAACCAAACTACATCAAAATGCCTAGTACATGTGTAAACATTTCTAAAAGGTATACAAAAACATACTTATCTGATGGAAAGCAAAGACCATGCAAATTAACAAAAGAACTAGAACAATAGAAAATCTACTTATTGTCTTACAACCAACAGATTTGACTTATTATGAAAGCTTACTAGGATATTTACCTGTAGCAAGATAGACATATATAGGAGAAGTTCATTCTACCTACCCTGTGCTTTGATTGCAAATACCCAGTTCACAGGTGGGTAGGTGTCATTCCTGTTGACTAGGGTCAGGAAGGATCTTCATCGCCAATGATAAACCAGTCCCCCTCTGTATGAACTACAATGTGTATTTATGATCCAGAGATGGTGTTAGAATTTTAGTATGTGAGGACATAATTATCAGGAAGCATTTAAAGTTAGGAACTTGGATTTGGAAAGGCATCCAGAAAATCAGTTCTATTTTTGTTTCATTATATTTTATGGATCAACCCCAAGAATTTCATACGTGCTAGGTAAGTACTTCATAGCTCAACTACATTCAAAATCCATCAATAAAAATCAAAGAACTTTCTTTTTTAAAAAAAAATGTTACTTCATGTTATAGTCAGGAATTGCAAGGAAATAAGGAAAAGAATTATATACAGGACACATAATTTATGGAATCATTATTTTATGATAGTCACCCAAAGAGTTAAGTACAAGAAGTGCAGGAATCTGTCCACATGCTGAGACTCAAGGAATCCAGCTGAGAGTCTGGATCCCACAGCAATGTCCTGCCTGAGTCCAGCTGAGGACCTAGAGCCCATGACAATGACCCCCACAAGTCTAACTGGAAGCCAAGAGCCCACAACAATGACTCATGCAAGTCTGCTTCATAGATCTGCACTGGGAAGACCCGAAGTTCAGCGGTAAAAGCTAGAAAGTCTATGCCAGCAGCATGAAGGATCTGTGTCAGTAGGTTGAAGTTTCTGCAATGGAGCCAGGAAACAACATTCAAAGCAAGAACTAGAGCTCCTCCAAAAAGTACCACAGCCATCTTCAGCAACAATGAGGTCCTGAGCTTCTCCAGTGATAAGAACAGCCTTGTTCACATCAGGAAGAAAGCATGACAAGCTTCTTCTGGAGACTGAACAGCACACCATCTTCCCCTCTGGAGAGGAAGCAGTAAGGTAAAGACCAGAGCTCCCCCAAAGTGAATGCAGCCATTCTCAGCAACAAGGTCCTGGGCTCCTCCTCTGATGATGAAAACAGCCAAGTTCATATCAGGAAGGAAGCTCAACAAACTCCTCCAGGAGAATGAATGGCAACAAGAGAATCAGCAACAGCAATGGGGAACCAACATGCTGCTTCTTTCTCTCCAGTTCTGCTTTTTATGTAGGCAGCAGTCCTTGGGCGGACTATCCCCATCCAGCACTATGCTGCTTCAGTTCAGCTGGCCTTACCAGTGGACCACCAGTTACCAATCAGTCCACCACAGTTCACATTAACAGTTGGAGTTGGCAGTGTTTTTCATTTTACAGAGAAATAAAAAAAAAGTCCAAGTGGATGTGTGTTAATGGGGGTGTATCTTTTAAAATAGCAAGTCTTTCGCTTTGATTGGGCTATTCTAATGCTCTAGTATTTGAGGCAGTGGATATATTTTATCATGAAATTGTTTGTGATATGCCTTCAGCCTAGCAATCACAACTCTAATAGGCTTCGCATCTGTTTAATTTCACTGAGATGTGAGCATTTTGACAGAAAACTCTATTGATGAGATTTTGTGGGAAAATGGCATCATGAACATAAAAAAAAATAAAATAAAGAGGCAATAAGACCAAAGACACTTTTCCACTGCTGGAAGGATTCAGAAGTAATTTCAAGACGAAGAAAGGATGAGGAAGGAGGAAGCTTCTTTCTTCCTCCCAATAACACAAACTTTTCTCTCCTAAATTTGATAATATGAACCTTATGGCTTTGACCTCTTCCTGGCCCCAAAGTGAAATCTGTTGTTTTTGAAAGGGCTGAGGAGATAAGAGTACTTAAGAAAGAAATAAAACATATTTGATTTTGTGGTGCCAAGCTTACACTTGCCTCTGGCTTTGCCATTCCAAGAAGAGCTTAAGCTTTTTCATCTTAACTCTGATGCACCATCTTAATTTAAAATGTATGAGGTTTGCCCTGATATGCTGGTGCATCCATTTCTGATATCAGCAAAATCAAAGCTCCTAACTTTCTCAGACACAAAAGGATGACTTCTGAATACCTAGTGAATTTCCACAAGTCAACATTCTAACAAAAAGACCAGATAACTTTGAAAGGAGAAGTAGCCTGGCATTGAAAAAAGAGAACATTTATTTCTCGTCTTATGTAGGCAGTAAGGATAGGTGTTGGGCCAGGATTGCTTCTTTTGTCATTTAATGTAGAAGTAATTTCAAAGCTTTTGCACAAAGATGACCACTGAGATGCTCATTAAAATTCAGATTATATTCCCTTGGCCTGGGGTGCAGCCTGAGAGCCTGCATTTCTGAGGGCTGCACAGGATTCAGTGCTGCCTGACACGCACTGTCACATTGTATAGGAAAGGCACGTACTTTCTGGTGAAAAATGTGTCTATTCTTTTTTGCACATCTTCTCAAGGTTAAATGAAACCAAGGGGAATAACTCAATAAAGGGCATACTTTTTTCCCCTCACTACAATCTTTATATTCATAGAATGTTTACAACAGGAAAGAAACATTTCTGACTCTGAGTTTCCTCATCTGTATTTTGAGAGACTTCCAATTTTTATCCAGAGTATTTTATGATTGTGTTAGGAACAACGTAATGACTCTCAGACTGAGTGAATCAATGAAAGAATGAATGAATTCTGTCTTGTTCGGTGTCTTAGTTACTTTTCTTGTTAATGGGACACCCAAAGTGAAAGAAGGAAAGGTATGTTTTGGGTCAGAGTTTGTAGAGACTTTAGTCTGTTGTTGGCTGGCTCCAAGGCAGGGTACATTGCAGAAAAGAGATAGTTCATGGCAAACAAGCGGGAGTCAGCAAAGCTGCAAGGAAACAGGCAGCAGGTACCAGCCGCAGAAAACAGAATCCCTTCTGTTCCTTATATTCCATCCATGCGGTCTGGCGTTTGGGTGAGTAGCACCCAAGGATGTGAGGGGCATCCTTAATCTCAGCATCACACATCCAACATTCAGTCACTCCGAGAAGCCCCACCTATGACTGCCTCAGATTTGGGGGGAACATCTAGGCATAATGCAGGGCTAATTATAAAAGAATAGTGTCCTTTTGTTGTGCAGCATAGCTTAGTGGTAGGAGGATATTTGTGTCATTCTGAGAGTTTCTGGTCAGGGAAAAGATGGGAAAGACTAGCCTAAGTGAGTGAGAACGTGAATGGGGAGGAAGAAAATGTGGTCAGCTGACCAGGCAGAGTGCTACTGTGAGCGTCACCTTAGAGGCCATGAATCTAGACTAAGACGAGTGCACATGGCTTCAGCAGTCACGACAGAGTAACTGTTTAGAACAGGGAAATGAAATGTTCTGGATCTCAGCTTCCAGTTGTTTTGCACAGCTCCCAGTTTTGTTAGTTTTGACAAGGGCTGCTTAGGCCATGAAGCTGAGGCTAGTAAGGAAGAGAGTCAGGTCGTAAGTGCCTGAAGGGCAAAGAGGGGGAAGAAGGTGGGGTTGTGTTTCATAGAGGTTTATATATGCTGGAAGGATTAATGTGGGAATACTGGCAGGGATGGGGGCGCGGTCAGAGGGAGGAATGCCTGAAATTGTGGTTGTGGGAGGGTAACTGCTGTTAGTAATGGAAGATCCACGATATCCCTGCCTAAGTCATATGATGTCAGCTCTTTGCTCTCAAGTATCAGGAGAGTGATGAATGTGTGGGAAAAAATCCACACTTACTACTTTGAAGCTGTATTTTTCTAATTGGGACTGGATTTAAAACCAACACAGAATTTCTGTGAACCCAGTTATTTGACTCGAACATGTGTGAATGACATGCTAACAAGTGCAAGCACAGAGCAGAGCTAGCTGAAGTTTCAGCCAAACAGGTGATAAGAAGTTACATTTTAACTTGCAAAATTAGGTCAGTCAACCATATAAACACAAGATTTAATAAGCAGCAGATGACATTTTATTATACTGTATTAGATTTTGCAGTGCAGAAAAAAAATGTGTAGGCAGTGCAAATCTTGCAGTATCTCTGCTATGAACTGCTATGTGTATTCTCTGCCACAGATGCACTATACTTCCCTGGGAAAAACACAGCTTGGTATAGTGTGAAAAAGATAATAGTTGTGAGGGCGTTTATTATAATAATGTGTATGTATTTGGCTATAAAGCCCGTAGGATCATTTGGGATGTGAAACCACAACAGTGACCACTATCACGTAGACATAGATAAAGTAAATGGTACAAGAAAAAGGAATAGACAGAAAAAGTAATGGCTTCATGTGTAGAAAGTTAAAAACCTACCCAGCATACAATAATATTTTACCACTCCATGCCCAAGTGTTGAACATCAAGTGTCTTCTCTCTTAGTGGTGAGCTCACATTTATATGCACGAAAGCAACTGTGCCTATGAACGTGTCTGCCTCTGCTACTCTAAACACTTGGTGAAACCCCCATTTCTTCGTTTAGTAGGTCTGTGCTCACGGACATGTGGTAACGAAATAAATTTTACAGTCACAGCACCCATTTCAAAACATGGCCTTCATGAGGTCCTGCTTATCCAATATGCTTACAAAGTTCAATATGGGATAGATATAGATATAGATTTACTGATATGTATATATCAGTAAACTGAATAGCTCTTTTTAATAATGATCCAACTGTATTTCTAAGGACCAAAAATGTGTATAATTATACATCAGAACCATACTTTACTGAGAGAGCTCTTCACACTCTTGAATTAGTATCACACACAACCTGGGCACTGGAAAACTGTGGCACATACACACTGAACTCTAACATGTGGTAGGCATTGTGCTGAGTTGTAGTTTTCCAGGGAACAAGACAGATAACGTCCTTCATTCAACTCACGGAGTTTGCATTCTCATATCTTCATTTCTAGTCCACTAACACAGTTTACAATTTACACTAACTGTTGTTACTACTATATAGATACTATTGCTCTACTATGTATACACACACACACACACACACACACATCTTTAGAATGAAGTGTCTTTGGAATGAAGATGTTAGTATTGTCAGAATTGAAGAAGACACATCAAAAGACCTTGAAGTATCAAAGTCTGTGAACATATTTTCATAAGGATTGCAAATTGTTTTTTGAATGAATGCCTCTTAGAGTACATGACATTAAGACTGATACATTTATTGTAGAAATAAGAAGACTTCAGGTGATTCATAATGGGCAAAACCAAATACGGGAGAGTGAATGTCTCATATCAGCTTGAATAAAAATGTAGCGGGACATGACTGGAGCTTTCCTCAAGGACTGAGCTGAGCCTTGGGAGAACAGCATCTCTGGGACAGAGGAATCACTCAGACCCCACTGTGATCTCTAGGTCATCGCAAGCAGCCTCTCAAAGAGAAAATGATACTGTCCTTACAGTAGAGATTAGTGTCATGACCAAACTGTATGTTGGTTCAAGTTGTGACCTCCAATAGACATACAGAGGGTTATTTGTACGCTGATGTTTGCCAGAGAAGGATTTATTGTGAACTGGAATTGTGCAGCATCTCTGTGAGAATGTGGCCTATAAAACCTATTACGTTTTTGAAAGTTATTCCATCTGTAAACAATGTGCATGAAATACGTTTTGTTGAAATAAAGGAAATCTAATTTAAATTGTACACTAGAAATTATCCTATCAGCAAGAACATCAACCTAGAAAATTAGATGCAGTGATTTCTCATATTTCTTATTTTAGCATTTCTCAGTACTATGGAACATTTCTTCTATTCATGAATGCGCTTGCCAGTGCTATAAGGTTGTATTATTTTTGAACATTTTGAGTTATTTGGCTGATAGGGTAGGATAATTATGTATTGGCTAAATTATATGGATGGGCATTAAATTTGCTTCAAATTAGAGCATAATAACTATGAATGACACAGTTATTTTTAAAATGGCTAACTGATCAATAAAAGCTGTGGATAAAATTTTCAAAACATCTAAGAACAAGCATGGTTGCTTTTCTGGGAAGGAGATGGTTTGCTTCATGAGATCTGAGCAATATTTTCTTCTCAGGGCTGAGTTGCAGAGCATGTATTGTTGCTGTGTGTTGTCTTTGGTTGACAACTACCAGAGGATTAATCATTGAGAACAAATAATCCTCCACAGTATTTGCTCTGGCTCTGTGTCATTAAAATAAACACAAAATCTAGAATTAAAGAAAAAAGGAGAAATTAACAGCATGTATTTAGGAAGCTCTTAGCTTTATAAGATGGCAAAATGGTCACATCTACTTTCCAATGCTGGTGGCAGCATTGGATTTGATTTCTCCTGAGTGCTCTTCTGAGTTGGCATCTTTTGTCTGCTTGGGATGTGAGACACTGTCTGGATTTTGGACTCCTTAAGCAAGGTGACACATGCTCTCTTCTTTTCATTCAGCTCATCAGACCTCCAGGAACATCTTTATCCCTACTCTGTTAAATGGTGTTGCTCCTATTCCTGGTAAACACCCAAGAACCATATCCAGAGAGGCAAGACTTGCCTACATATCCAAACCAAAAATGAGGAAAAAATGACTTTTAAAAATACAGAAATTTCTGTCCCGTGTTATTGTTTCATTAGTTTTTGGAGAGATCCCTAGGGAATTCTTGTAAGTTGTAAAAGTAGCAGTAGTGGAAATCAGGAAGAGGTGGAAAATACAAATGAATAAAGACCAAGTCCTTCATTAGTCTTGCTGTCCACCTCAGGCTCTCCACTTGGTTTCACTGGCTTTCTTAAGATCTGTGTTGGAATCTACACCTTGGAATCCCACACAATGATTCTTCTAATAACCCTTTTCTCTTCTGCTTCGTGTGTTCCATCTCTTCCACACTCAGCAAATGAATGAGATGCTTTTCTTTCAGGTGTCACAATAGGTGACATACGAGTCTCTAAAGAGATTATATTTCATTTTCCCAGAAGCTTCATTCATTATTTCAACTTTCATTAATAAGACTGCTCCTTTTTTTAATCTTAAATGAAGAATATAAAAGAGAAATTACAGTAGCATAATGTCTACCATGGTATAGTTTATGCATTGTCTTCTATGATTTTGTTTCCGAAATGTGGAAACTATTTTTATGTGTATCTTTATGTTTTGCTGTCTTCTCTTGTTTTGTTTTATTTTCTAATCTGAGCTACATAGATGTAGCTGGCCCGCTGTTCCTCGCACTGTCAATCTGTCAGGTACTTCCCCCAACATACATAGCAAAGTCTGTGCCTGATGGTCAAAAAAGTCACTTTAATGAAAATAACTGTTCATAGTCATTTGCAAAGTAGCAAAATGGTAACATAAAAAGTAATAAATAAAATACATATACTATAAGGATACCTAAAGTAGAAAATAGAGATACCTAAGAGAAAATTAATAACAATTAACTAATTGTTACTGTAACTGAAGAAAACTTCTTTTTTGATTTTTAGAAAAAAATGTGTTTACCAAGTAACAGTTTTCTCCATTCCAGAACAAGATTTATCTTTACTTGTTTAAGATCATTTTTCCCACCATGTCTTACAATATGTTATTTTTCATGAACTAAGAAATAAAAGAACAGAATCTGATCTTTTTGTAAGAAGAAAAAAAAGGCTTAGAATTTGAGTTGAGATTATTTTATTTAGGCTCACATTTAACATATCTGAACTAGCTTCTTCTATATTGATTCCTTAATTTGTATTTGACATTTTACTGTCAGCAAAACAATGAGGCATAGAGGTGATAGATAGCTTGGGGTATAGGTCAGTGCAAGAGCAATAGCCAACAGACACAGGGTCGTAGGTTTGATCCCAGCACTGAAGGGATAAAGGTGATAATATTCAGAAGTCATATATTTGATGAAGAATGTCTATATAATGTATTGAAAACATTCTTGAACATCAACAACTGAGACCTATATTGGAAAATGGGCATCAGACATTCTTCAGTGAATTTATACAAATGAGCGATATAAAAAATATTCTTCATCGTTATCTAGTAGGACTGTGGAAATCAAAACCTCAGCAAGCTGTGTATTCTTACCTGCTAGGAGTGCTATAATCAAAAGGGGAGGGATACCAAGTATTGTTGAGGAAATGGAGAAACTGAATCAGCCACTGTGGGGAACAGCTTGACCTTTTCTCATCAGTTAAACATAGAATTGCCATATTTTCCAGCAATTCTTCTTTTAACTATGCACTCCAAAGAAATAAAAACTTGTAAACAAGTGTTTATAGCAACATAGTTCACAATACCCAAAATGTGAAAACAACCAGAATGTGAAATTACTGCTGAGTAGATAAATGTAGATTATGCAAATAATGGAATGTTATTCAGTCATAACTATAAGTGAATTAATACTAATACAAAGCTCATCATAAATAAACTTTGAGACATTGTGCTAGGCATGAAGTACTCATGAAAGGTGACACTATGCACAGCCATTGGTATGCGTACACAAAGCTGCAGAAATAGAAATCCCATAAGTGCTTTCATTGAGCTGAAAGTAGAAGATTGGGTAAGGCTGGTAGGATCAGACTGGCTGCTCAGTTTGTGAACAGGGTTGCTTTTGTGGGAGATAAAAAGTTCTAAAATTGATTGTAGTGATGGTTCCACCTGTCAGAGCAGTTAAGCAGAATAGTTGATGATATTAAAAACATTGAATTGCACATTTCAAATGGGTGAATTTTATATTAATAAGACTACTTTGAACAATGATATCACATGAAAAAAGACAAATCTGTTGTAACCAGTATTTTGATTATTTTCTAGATGTCTTGTTAAAATAATAGAAAAGAAAGAAAATGATGAGATTTTCATATGGTCTTATAATATCATACCTAAACTTTTATATGCTCAGTCTAATAATTCCCCAAAGAACATGTTTTTCCCCTTTCCTATAACACATACGCTTCAAAATTTCTCATTTTTTGAGACTCAAAAATTATTAACATATAAATAAATAAAAGTCTATTTATATGAAACCTGAATTGTTTTCTGATCAAATTGCTTAACAATGTATTTATTCCTATATCTTCATTTCAAGACCTAAACTTCATTTTCTACCCCCTCACCTGTCATTTAATTCTAAATCCTCAACTGCTTCAGAACATTTTGTTTTTAATCTCTTTATTCTGTGTTACTTAAATGAGTAAATCCATATGGCATAATTTAATTTTTTCACTTAAAATCCATAGTAATTTATTTTCCTTGGAATTCCAAAATGCTTACTGCCAGGGTTCCTACCCTATCTATTAAATGATTTACCTCTCTTCTATAATGGGGTCACATATCTAAGACCCTATCAACACTTCATCCTTCCTAAATCAATCATCAGGAACCATGGGTGTTTCCTGGACAGTTATCTTACCTTCCCATAATGCTTTGGGTAATGTTGAATTCCAGTCCCATTTGGCTTTCTATTGAATCGCTGGGTGATGTAGGCACATCACTTAATCTCTAAATCTTGACTTTCTGGGTCTTAGTGAACTGGAAAATGGAAAAGAAATTCCTCTCTTCCATTCTAATATCATTGTTTAGTGGACCAATGGACATACCAGTAATGTGATATATACATGTACTAATTCCCTACAGTGGGTATAATCATATGTATGGCAAAAATGTATTAGTAAATGAAAAAAGCATATGTGATTTTTTATGAATGTTATTATGTTTCATTTGATCCTTTTACATAGTAAATGCTTTATAATTATTCTGAGTTCAACAAAAATTACAGCCACACAGATTCATAGAGGAAACAGGACTAGGAAGAAGTTAGAATAATAAATACATGCTAAAGACAAATGAAGTTTAAGAATATTTGAAAGGGAACTCACTAGGAGCAAGAGCACAAATCTCAAAACTGTCATTATTTATGTCATTGCAAAAGGGAAAAGATGTTCAAACTGATCATAAATTAATTCTATACTTAAATTATCAATGATAGTAATATTTAATGCTTATGTAGCACATACCATATACCACTTTTAAGTGTTTTACATATATTATAGGCATTTTATCCTTTGTTCCCGGGACACCTCCTAAATAAATGGTGTCTCTATAAAATTATTGAGAAATGATAGAGTGCAAATAATGAAGAATTTAAAAGAAAATACCAAAACGACATGGGGGAATCATGAACAATTTGAAAGATTATTACATTTTTATAACATTGCCCAAACTGTGAGGGAAAGTTTCATTTTTAGGCTTCTATATGTTGCATTTTAATAATAGGTTACTACTTGAGCTAACTAATACATAAATTTATATACAGCATTGCTGCACATATAATGCATTCATGTGTTCTGACCATTCCTCTTCTTGACTATGTTTTGCTCCATAAAGGTTATCTATTTGCATATACTGAAAGAAGTAGCCTAATTGCTAATTTCTCCCATCTTTTATAATATTTTTAATGTTGAAATATAGCTTATCTCCCAATTAAATTTGGTCCAGTGGTTGAGCTGTGAGTTTCAACTTAATTCCCTCATTTGTTCCCCTTTTATTCAAGCAAAGTGCCATTTAATTTATGACTTCTTTTCTCTCCCTCCAGCCTAAGCTTCTTAGAAAATAAATGAGGCTCTAAGTCCTCATTTAGCCCTTCTTAGTCCTGTGGATTCTGGCTGAGAATTTGAATCTTGTCAGTCATTTGCCAGGCTGTTCCTGTAGGTCATCATGGATCTCCTTTAGCTCCATCAATTTTTCTCTTTGTAAGAACTTGTAAGAGTGTTTTCATAGGAGTTTTGACATGAAAACAGCCACAGGGTTTGAATTAGAATCAACCTTTTAGAATACCATGGAATTCACAACTGGAGATAAAGAGTCCTTTTTCATGATTTTATTTCTTTTTTGTTTTATAGTATTTATTTTATTTGTGCATTAATAAACATTAAACCCAAGGTCTTTATACTGAGCTACATACCCTGTCCTTTTTATTCATTTATTTTTTATGTTGAAACAAAGTCTCCCTGAGTTGTTAACTTGCTCAGGATGGGCTGGAACTTGCGAGCCTCCCACCTCAGTTTCCCAGAGTTCTGGGATTACAGGCCTGTGCCAACACACCCAGCAAAGGAGAGTCCAGAAGCCTTTCCTTGGTCATCGTTAGTCCAGTCCATTTGGAGAGTGCCGAGGGAACCTCAGTCTCTTAGTGTATTCACTGGATGGGCATGCTGAGAATGGGGTCAGATTGCTCCATATAACTTTTTCCCTTTGGCATAGTTTTTGATTTAGGTAAATATTAACATAGGATCTGTTTAAATTCCTGTGGACACACAATGAAGATATACAGTGTTAGAATTTTTGGCTAACAAGGGATACTGCCAAATGATAAAATATTAATTCTATTACTTTGTATGCAGATATGTGAGAACTAGAAGCAATTACCCTGACTCTAATTGCTTCATAGATGAATACAATTATGATGTTACACTCATTCTGTCTGTATTCTCAGTATAAAATAACATCCACATAAGACAGTCAGAAATTTCATTTAAAAGTAAACCTTACCAATGCGAAATATATTAAGGCAATAAACCAAGAGATTAAACTTTCATAAACACTAAGAGCTCATTGTTTTGTAAATGAGTGTGTAATAATATCTTTGCAGCTCAAATGAAACCATAAAACTGACTGGGGGCCTCACTTTTTTCGGCAAACTTTTGATTTATCTTTTTAATCTGTTCTTAGCATTGTATAGCAATTAAACATTGGAAATGGGCTAGAGTCTTCTTGCCACATTGCTCTTCTCCCATTTCACTTCTGTCATTTCTTTTATAATGACAAGCAATTTAGAGGAGCAAGAAACAATTAAAATGTAAGTAGCTCCTGCTGTTACAGGTGTTTCCTACTAATGAATAAAAATGACTGGGATTATAGAAAGGTGAGATTTAAGGAAGGATCCCTTTGGGGAGGTTAAAAGATTTAAAGATCTGTGGATGAAATTCAGAAGTTAAGCACACATTCCTAAGTCATACTTCTATCCAGGGAATTTGATTAAATATGAATTAGTTGCTGAAAGGACCTATATTTATAGGTTGACCAAATGAGCTTGCTCCTTTATTACAGTAGTTGTCCATCTTTAGTTTGGATGAAGATCATCTGGAAAGCTTATTAAAACATATCACTGGGCCCTCTACTTGAAGTTACTAATTTAGTAGAGCTAAAGTGAAACCCAGAATTGCAGTTCAGCAAATCCCAGGTGTTGCTGCCATTCCTGATAAAGGTACCACAGTGTTATACCCCTTGATCTAAAAGAAGGCAATTAGCACTTTTTCTGTGTGAGAAAACTCAGATGTTTAACAGGACCATTCTCAATGCCATGATCCATGACACTGATACATGGTCCACTCAGCTAGTATCACTTGGCATAAAAAGAGGCTGAGAGGATCAAATGTCTCACCAAAGCTATTGTAACCCCACCACATTTGAAACCCCAGAATATTTCCCTCTCATTTCAGTACTGTGCTGTTTTTAGTAAGCAGTGGCCCTCCAAAGAAAGTTGCTGGGACACTGATTACTGTGTAAAAGGTAATGGTTTAAGTAATTATAATTTTCTATTTAATTATGAGTCTGAATTAGTGGAGAGCAGATAGATGATTCATACAACACAGTAGTTACAAAATTAAATGGGCCACTTAGACTTCACTTTCTCCAGTCAACCAGTGTCTGTATTATGCAACAGAGGCTGAACAACTTTTTGGTTATACAAACTCAATTCCAAATGTTAATAATTGATTAGGCAAAAACTAGATTCATTTATGTCTGTGAGATAGAAACACATATTTAATAGCTCTACCTGGAAGCTGGAAAACTAAGTCGTATGATTATTAGTGCATTTTCAAATGGAATGATCATTAATAAGCTTCAGAAAAACAGGTTTGGGAAGAAAAATAATATTATATAGTGTACTAATTAAGAAAGCATTCTTAGCCTTGGTCAATAGTATAAGGACTTTTTTATTATTATTATTTAGAAGTTTCCCACAGGTTTGACTGCTTCATCCTTTTCTGTAATATTACACAGAACATACCTCTCAGTGAGGTCAGAGGAAGGAGGAGGGAGAGTTTTCTTCCAGAATGAAGTTTTCTGGATGGGTAACTCAGAGGTCAGTCTAGTGTCTATGCTTAGTCTGGCCCCACAGATAAGAGCTGAGATAAAGGGAAAATAGGGCAATAAGTAACAGGTAAGTCGTCCTTAGTTTCTAGAGATTTAAAGGTACCTGAATTTCTGTGGAGGCTCAGCCAACCCTTACAGCCTGTGTCTGTTTTTCTCTTAAGAAAAGAATTGTGTTGTAAAAACAGCTTCAGACTGGAAACATTCAAGGAACACAGAAATGGGCTGGGGATGGAGCTTAGAGGTGGAGACCTTACCTGGTCTGGATAAGGTTCTAAATTCAATCCCCACACAGGGGGAAAAGAAAGAGAAGAGTCAAAGGTCACACAGCTATTCCGAGTCATTTTCATTAGATGCTCATCTGACTGCCCACCAGGTTTCTAAATTAAATTTCAGATGGTCCAGGATTTCTACCCATATCCAAGTGGGATAATAGAGGTTCAAGGATATAACTTGAAGTGGTATCTGTTCAGGTTTTTAGATTTGTTTGCATTTTAGAGGATTCATTGATAATATCGCTGGCTTCATATTGCTAACAATAACAGATGACATTTCCTCATGGGAGAACTAAACTATTTGATAAATGGTTACTGCACTACCTTTTAGGATATGCTCTATAATTAAGTCATTTAAAGGACATTTAAAGGGCTGGGGATTTAACTCAGGGGTATAGGGCCTGCCTTGCAAGTGTGCAATCGTGAGATCAATCCCCCGGTACCAAAAAAAAAAAAAAAAACACTAAAGGACATTTTAAAATGTGACTACTTCTTCAACTCAAAGAAACTTAATAAATACTAAATCCAAAGTCAAGTACGAAGTATTAAGTATTGTAGAACATTTTGCTCTTGGGGGAAACATTAGCTGAAGATTAGATCTACAAAATTCCACAGTAGGATATATAACAAAAGACAGGCTTTGTTTTAAGGTTTTATTAGTGTTATTTTCACATATATAGATACTTTCCTGCCTAAATTTTCAATGAGGAAAGGGTAAATAACCAATTGTTTAAGTGTTGCATTTATCTTCACATGTCTGAACTTCACTGTTATAGTCAAACCAATTCAGAAGAAATGATTCCTCTTTCTGGGAGCCGTGAAGATTTATGCATTTGACTTTGAAGTCAACAACTGTGTAGCATTTAATGTCAAATAAAATGCAACATCAAATTACCTTGTATTCAATTCATTTAAGTGAATTTTCAGACTTTTGGCAAATGGGCACACATCCAAAGAGACAGAAAAAGACAGTCACCATAGAGGACTGTAGAGAAGGAAAATAAAGTAAATATCTTGGAATTAATTACTTGTAAGGTTAAGGTCCATTCTTAGAAAGAGTCAGGACTAATTTATTCTGCAATCAATTTACTCTGCAACCAGAGTGTAACAAAGCAACAGGTAACATGGACTGCTCAAAAACAAGCCATACCCAACAAAACTAATTTCCCTCTTTGACAAAGTGACTGATCCCACAGACTGGAAGATTCACTGATTACAGCCCACTTTGACCTTTGTACAATTATCATTGCTTTTTCAGTTGGAATGATCATTAACAAGCTTTTAGAAAAAAATAGAGAGTCTGGGGTAGAATAATAACCAAGTAGATATCGAACTGGTTAAGACAATATTCTTAGGCTTGGTCAATAGAGACTATAGGGACAAGTTCGTGTTATTTAGAAGTTTTTCACAAGTTTGATTGTAGATTTGAGTTTTTCCTAACAAATGGTTCATGAAAGAACAGAAAACATGAACTAGGGATTTGAAACAAAGTCAGCATTGTTAGTATATCTTTAACAGAATTTCTGAAAAGAGAATTCAAAGTGATGTTTAGCAAGGCAGATGTGTGACCTAAATGAACTGGGAAGGAATTGATGGGTGATTAATACTAAAAAAGAAGAGGAGGAAGAGGAGGAGGAAGAGGAGGGGGAGGAGGGGGAAGAGGGGAAGGAGGAAAGAAAAAATACATCAAAGAAAAAACAAGCACAAAGAAACCATGGAATTCTGTAACAGCAAAATGTGAAAATAAAGCTACTGATTATGTTACTGTCATCTACCTTACCCCCTTGCTTTTTAGGTTGTATCTCTATTGTAGAACAAAAACATCGGGCACATCTGAGCTGATTTTGAAACCAACATTCATCAGTAACACCATGTGATGGCTCAGAGAGAAAGACATTTTTTGCATTTAATTAAAGTCCTCAGTCATTCGAAGATTGAAAACAGGGTAGCTAACTAAGCCAACCTGTGGAGGAGGTAAATGATCAACTCAGGGCCATAAAGGGGACCTAATTTTTATGGGAACACTTTTACTACATTATATTCCTTTAATTTTCCATTAAGTTGTCTTTTTAATCAAAGATACAACACACCCATCAGATTCCATCTCTTTTTGTTAAGTATCCATCAACATACGTCATAAGAACTCATCAGACTAATATGATGAGAAAAGTAATGTTTGCTTCTTTTATCTCTTTATTTCTTTGAAATGGCATCTTACTGTGTTGCCCACGCTGGTTTTGATCTTGTGACTATGGCTTCAGCCTCCTGAGCGGTTAGGATGACAAGTGCCTCTGTGTCTGCAAGTTCGTTTCTTATAAACCAAGACAGATTTCAATGAATAATAATGAATATGATCATTTTATTACAGAGAAACTAATAAGCATAACTTGTAATTACATCACATTTACTATATGCCAGACACTTAATTTCTTTGTGTATATTGTATAATCTTTATAGTACATATTATTTCTAGAAAAGTGTTAACTAGATATGTATATAATATTGTATAAAGCCTGTATTTTAACTCTTGATTTTTATTTTTAGTAGGCATTTATTTCAAGGGAAATTTTTAAAATAATCTTCTGGAATTTACACTTAATCAGTTTCAAGGCTTATACTAATCATTGATATCTTCAGTGTGATTAGTCTTGACTTACCTTTTGAATATATTTATTATTAAGCCAAAATAGAACTATTGTCCCGAACAGGACACCTATAAAAAATGATGTTTCTCACCTATAAAAAAATAATGTTATTCACAACTTTTCCTGTTCCTAGTTTAGAACTGCAGGCTTTGGGCCTTTGAGGGCCCCTTATTTGACTTTTTTGGCACATTGAACCAGAACTGCTTTGGCAAATGATCTGTCAAGTGACCCATGAACAAAAGTGAGATTGGGTTGCCCTTTGAAATAAACCTATTTGAATTTTATTATCTGCAGAGCACCTTGTGTCTCTAATCTTGTGAAAGGTTAGTATTCTATCCATCAGAGCAAGATTAGAGTGCTAGTTGATGTCTGCTCCTGATGATAACTGAATGCAACAGTTGGAGCTGAGAGGGGGAGATTCATCACCATCAGCAGTTCAAAAGCAGAGGGGAAGATGGGTGGGAGTCACATTTACAGCCTGAGGTCAGAGTATTTAAAACAAAACCAAACAACAAAGGACTGCAGTTCAGGGGAGGCTTTACAGAGCTTTTTAGATAAATTTCCCCCAAAGCAGAATATTTTAACCCTGCCTTTTACCGAGTTTACTAGTTTCTACTCTGCAGATAGCTTCTTAAAAACCTTTTGGCTCTTTTTAAAATGATTATTATTTTTTATTTAAAAAAACAAAATGAAACAAATGATGGAAATGATATAAAATTTCCAAAAAAATAGGAAATTAACAATAGTTAATGTATTGCATATCATTATCTTAGAAGTAGTTGTTCAGATTATAAGATTTAGGCATGAAAAAAATGATCAAACAACAAGAGCAGGAAGGGAAAAGATTATATTTATATAGGTATACATATGTGTGTATATTATCAGAGAAAAATAAGAATGATATGTCATTACATGAAAAATAGCTAAAACAACAAACATTTAAAACTCACTAAAGTATGAAATGAATCTTAATACAAGTGATTTTTTAACTACTCAAATATCTTCTCTTGGTGAATATCACTTCCAATCAATATAATTCAAAATTGAAATACTGAAAATTTGAAATGTATTTACTATCTATACATATGCTACTGAACCAAAATAAGCAGGTCTCTTATCTAAGATGTAATTTGATTTTGATGTAACAAATAATGAGATGCAGACATTCAAACACATGAACTTCATAAAAGATGCTGGCACTCAAGCCTTTATCAATGTGCAGAGATGATCATTGTTTGTTAATTCCTTTCCATAGCACTGATTTAGGTAAAATAACAGTCATACAGCATAGGATCAATTTGTCCTTTAGGTTCTGGGCAGCAAATCCAGGCACTCTCACATCTTAAGCCCTCCACTACTGATTTTAGAAGAAATCTGTAAATTTCTGACAAAACATTCAAGATTTTAGGCAAATTTAGACCAACATTAAACTAGCACATTTACAGTTTAGGTCTTATACAATAGTACTTGGTGTTTTATTAAGTATCTATATTAGGGTATCTATTCATTTACATCAAAAGCATATTAATTACCTTTGAATTAAGACATCTATTCAAATAGAGTTGAGGTTGATGTCTTGTTGCTGGGAGAAGATGCCTATGGCAGCTCTAAGTCCAGTCTGACAGGCAATTTTTTGCGAAGTGGCAGGAGATTGAAAGCGCTTGCTTGCCTTTCCATACTTTTGCAGTTGCTGGGAGATTGTTTATAGGGCTATTCTTAGCGTTAAATAGTCATCTTGTTTACCAAATCTCTACCAAATGCTTTGTAGCAAAAGTGAGCAACTTTAAATTCATACTCATTTAAATTTCAGCTTGTTCATTTTTTTAGTTTGGGCTCACTCTATAATAGTGAAAAATGGACTTTTATTGAGTATCAATTGCAGCAAATTGGGAAATTCTTGCTCTGATTTTAAATAAATAGAAATGATATATATTTTTGAAAAGCATTCCTTCAAATAGCAAAACTCTGATTGCTCTTTCTATTGGTCAATAATTGCCTAATCTTAACTGGACCTATCACAGCCAATATGTTGTGCTTCGGAAACTGCTACATTTCTATTGTTATTAGTTAAGTCCTTTTTTAGTATTCATCTTGAATCCTAAATTTGGAATCTAAATCTAAATCCTAGATTTAAAGTAAAAAAAAAAAAAATACCAGTTCTATTCGTTAAGTTTGTCTGAGAGTTCAAGTATATTTCTGGTTTATTCTCTGTCTCTTCTAATCCCTTCATTGTAGTTTCTATATGTGAAAGGTCTTAATTTTTGAACTTCCCACCTAGCTTTATTAAGCAAAGTGCTTTCATCCTATATTTTAAGATAAAATAAGACTTGTTGTTTTTTTCCGACTATGGAAAGTAATGTGGTCATTGTAGAAATTTTGAAACATTAATGTACAGAGAAGAAATGCAAATATAATTTTCAAAATGTAAACAACTATTGTATGCCTTCTTGTGATTTTTCTTAATATGTTTTTTAAATTCTCTATTACCTGAATTTTTCTTAATATATACTTTCCTACTGCTTTTCTATCTTAGCATTTTATATGGCATGGTATCTAATATCAAAGATGGATTACTAATATCAAAAGTAAACTGGTAAAAATTATGTATTAGAAAACTTCATTTAATGTACCCTGTACCTAATTTTGTGCTAGTAATGTTGGAGTACATGTTTTGAGGAGGGTTTGGTAAACTGTGTCAGCTTCCATCCTCATAGAATCTGATTCTGCCACTATCAGCCCTACACCTGAAACTACACTGCTGAAGATCATAATTCCAGCCTCATTACCTATATAGTTACAGACCTTGGAGGTTACTCAACTCTTTTCATGCCTCTGTTTCCCCACAAATCAAAAGTAGTTAACAACAACAACCTTGGAGGATTGTTAAGACTAAATTAGTTAATTCACCAGAAACCCTTGGCACAGTGGCCAACTCAGACGTTGTCCATAGTAACTATTAACTTTTAAATATTCTTTGAAAAAAATTGTAAATCCAATATATTTTACAGTTCAAATATTCCCTTCTCTTGGGACTTTTACATTGTTAGCTTTTAAGATACTATGAGTAATGATAATGGTCTGAAAACATTGACAGATATTTGCATGCAAATATTTGACCCATATTTGAAATTGAATCCTTTCTTTTTATTAGTGTTGTTTTCCACCTATCTGACTGACATAAATTTCTATTTTAAAATATATGTTTTAGTAATAGATACCAAAGTTAGAATTCTTCTCTTAAAAATTGAACATAGTTTAAAACAACTCAAACATGAAGATTGGCCTAGTGGAACACATGAATGAATTACCATCCAATACTTTACATTTTCTTATAACTTTCTGTATACAATTGCTTGCATTTAGAAACCTGTTAAGAAAATAAACTTTTCACATGTTTTCGGTATTGGGATGTTTTGAGGGCCAGAAAGGATATACATTAAAATTTCAGCTTTAAATTAAGATACAGAGTTTTCAGGTATGGTTGCATTTGAACAACGCGGCACCGTTGGTTTCCACTGTCTGTGTTATGTGCTTACAAGCTGCCTTAGTCAGGCTGAGGCTGGTGTCTGCTCCCTTAAGCATTAATTAGCCGGGGGGTTGCCAAGCTCTGTTGTTTCCACTTCCTGTGCCACTTTCACTTTCCTTCCCTCAGTTAGAGCTCCTCACATCCTGTGGATACCCTCTGATGAGGACAGCTCTCTCCCCCAGATCTGCACACTGATTACCTACTGGAAAGAGAAGGAAGAGAAAAGAAGTGACAGAAGAAGAGAGTAGGGCTTTTGTGATATTTAATATGGCTACTTGCTTCACTATTCCTTGGTCCTCTGCCTACACAGAGGCTGCCATGCCTTGACTAAAATGCCAATTTTGGAGAATGAGGGCCAGGGCCAATGGTGCCCACTTTGGGCTGTGTATTGGTATAGCGTGGGAACCTTGGTCATGTACCAATATCTGGATCCCAATGCCAGAAACAGTGACTTAATTAACCTGTAATGTGCTTTAGGCATCTGACTTATAAAAGTAATTTTAAGGTTCAAAAATATAAAAAATAGGGAATAAATTCCTTGTGATCATTCCTACCTACTCACATTAGAGCCTACATAAAAGCTTGTTCCAATAACCTCGTGTCCTTATCGCTGCTGGCTTTCATCTGGACCCAGTCTTGATCTCAGGTCCCACAGTTCACCTTCCATTCTTTGGTGTTTGGCATGTATCTACTCCAAGCCAGAGTTTAGGTGAAAAGGAATGGTAGGAAAATAACTGGATTTGTGAACATTGTAATATTATTCATATTTTCTAATTTGGAAAACTGATTATTTTGCTTAAGGAAAGAATTTGTAGGAAATGACTTTATCTTGCCTTTAGCACCTTTGTGCACTTTAGGTATGTAAACGCTTAAACAAACACTGAGTACTGTGATTAATGGCATCAGAGAGGAAAGTGGGTATGAACTGTGGGCCAAAGCTCGGAAAGTGGGGAGTTATGCAAGCGCACTGGGAACGCACCTTAACTTTTAACTTCAAGAGCTTACAGTGAGTCAGACAGAGTCTGCAGGCTCAGGACAATTGTTTGCTTTTGACAGCAACTGTCAGAAAATTTCAAACTTAACTCATGATTCAGGGAATTGATAGTTTATTTTTACCACCACCAGAACATAAATGTCCTAATGAGTTCTTCTTACTTTAAAGATATCTTTGGGAAAAATAACCTAGGAAGGAATAAAGCATTTATCAATTTAATATATAATGAATCATGAAGATACAGAAAAAATGTAATCTTGTAAATAATCTGAATTCAACTCAACAATGTCTGCAAACTTCTTTATTGCTTCAAATCTCTCTGTCTCAACCACTTACAGAGTACTACTTACCACCAAAAAGCTTATCTTTATGCTGTGGAAGGCCCAGCAGATCCTGAAAAATTTCCAGACATCTAATCTCTTCTGCTGACTTGAATGCTATAAAACTGAAGGGCACTGGTACAAGATATTGATTATTTTTAATGAACATTCATGGTTATAAACTGATGACTTATTAAAAAATTCTTCATGGAAAAGTCTAGTCGATGAGATTAGATAAATTAGAAATACATAAATGGTGCAGTCCCACTGACCTACATTATACATTAAACCTGTATTACTATGTTATTATTAATGCATGAACTAATCAATTTATCAATGCATGAAAATAGTATAATTATTAAAAATTGATTGCTATTCCTTTGATGCTCTGATGTATTGGTTAATAGTATTTCCCAAGGTCTTCTATGTTTCACCTATTTATAAGCAATTGGTAATGATTTCCAGCCAAATTTGAAGGAAGATAATATAATTAATTTTTAGTTTAACATAATAAGCAACTTTTGAATTTTGCATTATAGTGTCTTTGATAGTTGATCTATTTATAATTCTTTGAAAATAATTATGCTTGATTTGTGATGAACATTGTATTTTGTTACATTTGGTAGTTTTTTGTAAGATGATAAATTGTAATTTAAATTTCCATTTTCATTAGTTATCAGAAGGGAAAAGCTTACCAAAAGGTAACTGTGGAAGACAAACAGCTGAAGAGGGGGTTGGGGCATGAATAAGGGAGAGGAAGGGCATCAAAAATTATCACTATATGATATGAATATATATACTAATTCCTTCAAACAAGAGTATTCACTGTGTTCATATTATGTTTTGCAGGCATATACCAATAAAATATATTTTAAGAGGAAATTGAAATGAAAACAGTTTTTCTTAACCTAGTATCAGAGTAGACTGTTAAGTTCTTTCCTTTGCCGTTTCTATATTATTTTACATGGCAGGATTTGCATAAGATTTACTTCTTATAAAGTTCTCCAGGGATTCATTAGAATACAACCATTAGAAAAATTTTGGAATGTCCCACTTTTATCGCTTCAATTCTCTAAACCATTAAGTGACTTCAGAATTTGCTTTTGATTTTCAGCTATGTTGCAGAAGAAAATGTGGAGAAAAATCAGCTGTAGATTGTCAGAGTACATTTTCGCATGGATGATAAAATAATAGCAGAAAAGCAACTTTCATTCTACTGCTTATATTACAATTAAAAGGCTAATAATTAAACCTCTTTCCTGACTACACGAAATTAAAGGCACAAGATATTTTGAATTAATTTATCTTCAACTGTTTCACTGAGGATTTGATCCCTTATTCTACATATCAGCAATTTTAAAAAAAAATTATTTTAAAGAGAATAAAACAAAAGAGGACAGAACAAAGCAGATCAGAACAGAACAATGTAAGCAACACAGCACTTCACAACAAGACAGCTGGATATTAACAGTAGCTACCATAATGTCTCTTTCTTTGAAATAGTTGAGCATAGCTTCACACACAATAATATCAAACATAACAAAATAGAATAAAACCATTCAAGAGAATGAGAGTATTACAAGGCATTCTGAATCAATTAACAAAAAATGAACAATGGCTACTATAATACTCATTTTCCATAAAAAATTTGTTTATACTATCATACATATTAAAATCCAGTAAGACACAACATGATAGAACCAATAGGAATAGAAGAACAAAAGCACGTTAGGACTTCAAAGCAAGATGATATTAAGTCAGCAATGGCTGCCATAATGTCTTGTTTCTTCAAAATAGCTGTTCATACCATCACACGTAGTAAAATCAAACAAAACAGAATAAAACCATTCCAACTAATGGATGAAAACCTTATGAGGCTTCAAAGCAATGTAATGGGGAATCATGATTACCAAAAAATCTTATGTACCTTTATGATTTCTTACACTAGGGAGACTATATGGTATTTATACACATGAGTTTTAAGTATTTCACTTATGTGTATGGTCTCAAGTTGCATCCATTTATTTATTAATATCTCAGTGTGATTATTCTTTATAGCTAAGTAGTACTCCATTGTATAAAAATACCACTTTTTTATCCATTCCTCAGTTGATGGGCATTTAGGTTGTTTGCAAGATCTGGCTATTACAAATTGTGCTGCTATATGTGTACACATATATCATTGTGGTAAGATGTTTTCAGTTCTTCTGGGAATATGCCTAAGAGTGGAATAGCTGGGTCAAATGGGACCTCCAATCCCAGCTTTTTGAGGAATCTCTAGACTGACCTCCACAGTGGCTTGCACCAGTCTACACTCCCACCAACAGTGCAGAAGAGTACCTTTTCCCCCACAGCCTCTCCAGCATTTGTTTTGGTAATTTTCTTGATCCTGGCCATTCTTTCTGGAGTGAGATGGAATCTCAGTGTGGTTTTAATTTGCATTTCTCTAATGACTAATGAGGATGAAATTTTTTTCATGTATTTATTTACCATTTGTATTTCTTTATCTGGGAACTGTGTATTCATCTGGGATGCCCATTTTTTTTATTGGGTTTTTTGAATTTCAGGGGTCTGATTTTTTTTAAATTCTTTATATGTTCTAGACAGAAGTCCTTTGTCTGAGAGACAGTTGACTAGGATTTTTTCCCAATTTATGGGTTTTCTTTTCACTCTGCTGGAGATTTCTTTTGACATGCAGAAACTCGTTAATAAGACATGATTCCAGTTATTGATTCTAGGAAATATTTCTCATATGGTTTGATTCTGTTTCATGAATTCTCTACCTATCCCTATGTCTTCAAGATTTTTACCTATTTTGTCTTCCAACAGATTTAGTGTTTCTGTTTTAATATTTAGATCTTTGATCCATTTAGATTTTAATTTATTACATTGTGATAGGCATTGGTCTAGTTTTAGTTTTTGGCATATGGATAGCCAGTTTTTCCAGCACCATTTATTAAAGAGACTATCATTCTTGCAGTGAATATGTTTGGCCCCTTTATCAAAGATAAGGTGGTAGAGTGTGTTTGTAGTTGTAGTTATATCTTCTAATCTATTCCATTTATCTTTAGATCGGTTTTTATTCCAGTGCTATGTTGATTTTATTACAGTAGCTTTGTAGTATAACTTCAAGTCAGGGATGGTGATGCCTCCTGCCTTGCCTTTGCTGTTTAGAATTACCTTTGCCTAGGTCTCTTTTCATTCCAGATGAATTTTAGAGTGATTTCTCTAGATCTATAAGGTATGTTAGTGATGTTTTCATTGGGATTGCATTGAATCTGTATAACAATTTTGGAAGGATGGCCATTTTCACAATATTTATTCTTCCTATCCATGAACAAAGGATGTCTTTCCATTTTCTGAGGTCCTCTTCAATGTCTTTTTCAGGGTATTATAATTTCCCCTGTGTAGCTGTTTTACTTCTTTTGCTAGATTAATTCCTAAGTATTTCATTTTTTTGGATGCTAGTGTGAAGGGTGTGGCTTCTCTTATTTCTCTCACAATGATTTTGTTGTTAGTGTATAGGAATGCTATTGATTTTTGAGTTGTGACTTTGTATCTAGCTACATTGCTGAATTTATTATATCTAGGAGTCTTTCAATGGAGTTTTGGGGGTCTTCTATGTAGAGTATCATGTTGTCTGCAAATAATGATAATAAAACTTCCTCTTTTCCTATACTTACTGCTTTTATTTCTCTCTCTTGTCTAATTGCTCTCGCTAGTATTTCCAATACTGTGCTGAATAGGAGCAGTGATAAGGGACATCCTTATCTTGTGTCCGATTTTAACGTAAAGGCTTTCAGTTTGGGGCCATTTAATATGATGCTGGCTGTTCATTTGTCATAGATGGCTTTTATCATATTGAGGTAAAGGCCATCTACTCCATTCATGATGGAACCTCTGTAAGGTTCTTATCATGAATGAGAGTAGGACCTTATCAAAAAGCTTTTTCTCCATCTATAGAAATGATCATGTGATTCTTACTTTTGGCTCTATTGATATGATGGATTACATTTATTGATTTATGTATGTTGAACCATCCCAGCATGCCTGGGATGAATCCCACTTGGTCATGGTGAATTGAGGCCATTTACATTAATGGTTATAACTGTTTTATACTAGTTTATTGTTGATATGTTATATTTCTGCTGTTGTATCTTTACCTTGCCATTCTGTTTAATTGTCTGCCTTGCTTAGTGGTTTTTTCCTATGTGTATCTAGAATGTCTTTCAGTATTCTTTGCAGGGTTGGTTTGGTGATCATGAAGTTCTTCAGCTATTCTTTATCATGGATGTATCTTATTTCTCCATTCATTTTGAAGGACAGTTTTGCAGGGTACATCAGTTTGGATTGGAAGTCGTTTTCCTTTAGGATCTGAAATACTTCACTTCATGCTCTTCTTGTCTTCATTGTTTGTGTTGAGAAGTCTGCTGTGATCCTGATAGGTTTTCCTTTATAGGTGACCTGTATTTTCTCTCTAACAGCTTTTAATATCCTGTTCTTATGTTGGATTTCTGGGGTCGTGACTGTTATATGTCTGGGTGTAGTTTTATTTTGCTTATGGCTGTTTGGAGTTCTATATGCTTCACTAATCTGTATGTCAGTTTCCATTCTCATGTTTGGAAAATTTTCAGCTATTACTGCTATAAATAGCCTATTGATATCATTTGTGTTTTCCCCTTCTTTTTCATTTATCACTGTTAATCTTATGTTATTTTTCTTTGCATCATCTTGCAACTGTTGAATTGTTATTTGCTGATTCCTTGTTATTTTTAAAAGATCTTTCCTGTTCAGTAGCTGCAATCTTGTCTTCGAGGTCTGAAATTCTATCTTCACTTTCACTGAGGCAATTTTGGCAACTTTCCATAGAATTTTTGATTTCCTGTGTATCTCTTTAAATCTGTTTCATGCATTCTGTTTGTTTCTTATACTGTTCGTTCAGGGATTTTATCTGTTTGCTTTGTTCCTCTAATTTTTTAACTGTGTCTTCTTTAGATGCATTAACTATTTCTTTCATTACTTTTATCATTTCTTCTTTTACCTGGGAGATTATTTCTGATTTGAGTTCCTTCATAGCTTCCCGGAGTTGCTTCTTTATTTCAGTTGATATCACTTCAGGCATTTCAGGTGTATGGCTTATATTTTCTTCTATGTACTGGCTCCCAGGCTTTCTTGGGATGGGCCAGAGGTTTGAGATTGCATCTTGGTCTTTCAACTTGTCATTTTCCTATATTTCCATATTTCAAGTGATGTTCCAAAGCTTCCCCCAGGAGTGTTGGAAATCACTTCCTGCACCCTTGGCTCCTGGGACTGAATGGAGGTTGCTGAGCATGGCCCAGTCAGGCTCACAGGACCTCCTGTGCCACCTCTGGTGTTCCAGGAAGCTAACTTTTGGGGCTGGTGGTCCAAAGCTCTCCAAGAGCTATAGCCAGTGTGCTGGAACTCACTTTGCATTCCCTCAGCTCCCTGGATTGAAAGAAGGTCACTGGGAATGGTCTAGTCAGGCCCTCGAAACATCCCAAGCCTAGTGCAGTGTTTCAGGAAGCTCGGCGGCACTTAACGATCGGTAGTGATCATCTTAAACTTTCCTGAGGCCAGCGCCAGTGCCCTGGAACTCATCTCAGGTGGCCTAGGCTCCCCGGATTGAAAGAAGGTTGCTGGGCGTGGTCCAGTCAGGCCCATGAAACCTCCGATCCTAGTCCAGTGTTTTAGGAAGCTGGGCAGGCACTTAACTGCTGGGTGCAATGGTGCTGGAACTCACCTTGCACAGCCTCGGCTCCCCAGATTCAGCAATTTTTTTTTTTTAATAAAGGGTAACTATTAAATATATTTGGCATTTTGTTGCATATAAAGTCTCTGTGGCACATTTTTCTTTGTTGTGTTTTTATTCAAACTTTTAAAAATACTGAAACCATTCTTAGCTCATAGAACATAACTTTTTTGTTTGTTTGGTTTAGTTTTTTTGAGATAGGGCCTTGCTATGCAGTTTAGCCTGGTCTTGAACTCACCGTGTAGCCCAGGCTGGACTTGAACTCACCATGTAGCCCAGGCTGGACTTGAACTCACCATGTAGCCCAGGCTGGACTTGAACTCAAAATAATTCTCCTGCTTCAGCCTCTAGAGTTTTGGGATTACAGGCATACAGCACCACACCCATTTTCCCAGGATATATTAATAAGTCACTAGCTAAGGGTCAACCTCTCCTATAAGCCATCATAGTATATCTTAGAGTGTGTTTGCTTAATCAGTTGTTTTCAGACCATTAAGTAGTGTCACAAGAACGAAGGTCCTCTAGAGTAATGGGCCCACACACACACTTATCTTATTATGCTTGCCATTTTCTGAGAAGCAATTCTAGAAGTCCTCCTTTGGCACCATCTTTAATTGCACTGTCTTGCCTTTGCTGATGTCCTGAATCAGTGTGAACTATTTTTGAATATTTTGAATTTGGCCAAGAGCCAGAAGTCACACAGTGCCAGATCTAGTGAAAAAGGTAGAGGATGCACAGTAATGTTTTTCCATGGTAATGTTTCTGAAGCCCACCTTGCAATTGGAATGCGCAGCAGAAGCGCTCACCTTATTTTTTAATCACACTTTATAGAGACATGAAAAAGAACTTTCAGACCTGTTTCAGAAAATGGCAAGAATAATGGGTTAAGTGTGTCTAATGGGGAGGGTGTGATTTGAGAAGTTTAATGGCAATATCTCTTTATTATAATACATTTGTTTGAATTTTTTAAAATTTTCTCCATATTCTTGGATCACACATTGTATTAGAGTATAAGATACATACCTTCTCTCTGACTCCGTAAGTGAACCTAGAACACTGGACTAGGAAATCGATATTCTTTAGTGCCTACAGTCTCTTGTAATTATTATTTGTAATCACAGTTGTTCACAATAAATATTATCTTTTTTCATATTTTATTCAATTTTAATATGGTTTCCATTATTAACTCTTAAAGCAAAATGACTAAATATTATCTTTTACTAGACTTCCATTTTGGAGTGAAAGCACATACACATTCTATTCTTCTTGGACAAGCACATGCCACAGGTCACTTGAACAACCACAATAGATGTGTATGATCAGAATTCCTACTCTTTTTCTATACCTTTTATTTGGCTGCCATTGAGATGGCTGAAGAGTACTGGGACTTCGTTTCAGTAAGTGTTCTTGGTTGGAACAAACATCATGTTCATTATTTTAAGAACAGTCATATTTCCTTAAAATATATATAGGCAAGGCATTATAGGGTATGCCTGTAATCCCAACCCTGGGGAGGCTGAAGCAGGAGGATTGTTATCAGTTCAAGTCCAGCCTGGGTTACATAGTGAGTTCCAGGCCAGTCTGAACTACATAGAGACATCTGTGCAAAAAAACAAAAACAAAAACAAGGAAACTAAAAATACCTAGCATAAAGCTGTATTACCTACATGTTACAGGTCTTAAATACATAGTTCGTTGGTTAAGAATAATATTTCCTAACTATGAAAATATGTATTATATATAATTTATCAGGAATAGTTGAATGTACTTATGTATATGTAAGTTACTGATAATATGTATCTGCTATTATTAAAAGATCTATATGTATCTAGCATAAAATGAGACATTTTTGTTGCAAAACTTATAACATCTTTTTGTGTGCCAGTTATTGTCTGATGTACTAGTTAATGTCCACAGCTCTGTGATTTCTTGTGCTAGATATCACCCCATGAGAAGCCTATTCTAACACTAAAGATTTGGCCATGGTCTCCAGCCTCAGTTGCTTATATCAACTACTTAATACTAGTGGAGAAAAAAAAATAATCACGCATGAAAATTGTTTTGTAAATGATTTATATATGACTTTAGAATTCATTTTTCAATTTATGTTTAAATACAGTTTTGTCTGCTATCTCAGGTATTTATTCAAATTTCAGTGTGAAAATTAGAGTTGAATTGAACTACAAAGGCACTCCTTTCTTGGAACTCATTTTTGTGTCTAATATTTTTGGAGTTATTTGTTGCATAGTAGTTAACAGGTCTAGGACAACTCACTTAAAACTTGAAGTCTTAATTTTCTCATCCAAAATGTAGACATGCACATATCTAATTGGCTAAAATATGTATAAATGTCATGTACATTAGACAGTGGGCATCTTCTTTGGTGCTATCTCTAATTACGATTGAAATTAGCCTCATTGACTGTGTCAGAGCCATTATTTTGTCTTTTAATGTTTGAAGTAGATACTTTCCTCTTGAAATGTAGGTGAAAAGTAGAAATAACACACATTCTTGTGCTGTCTTGTTTGCAATTTTTATCAATTTGTTGTTATAGAAGAATGGACAGCACTTAAAGGACAGAAATATGATCATAAAAATCTTCAAACAGATAAAAATGTATATTGCACTATAAGTACATTTTGAAATCATGTAGACATCCATTAAACACAGAAAAAATTGACTAAATCATAATCCTGATGTAATATAATAAATTTAATATATGAGTATACATGCTCACATGTATATAGCAACAGAAAATATAAATTAATAGATGCAGAAATGGCAAATCATGATTGATTTTTGTTCACAAAGTGATGTTGTTTCACAATAATTATAGATTCTGGTGTCTCCCTCTTTTGAATGAATTGTTATTTTAAAACTAATTTTATGTAATTTCAGCTCCATAATGTTTTAAAAAGAATATATTTTAACTGTTTCTTACACAAAAAGACAAGCCATTTTTAAGAAAAAGTACTAAGATGATGTGGTAAGATATTTAATCAAAACAATTCATTTCTTCTTATATGATTTTTTTAAAAAACTTATTTTATGAAGTAATAGCAAGTAAAATGGTCTTTTTTGTTGAAAACAAAAACAAAAAAAGCAACAACAACAGCAAGAGAACAAAGCTCCAGGGTGAGTCTATTCACTACTTTGGACAAACAATGGAACGGAAGAGGCTTTATGTGGGATATGGCTGAATAGGAGGCACCAAAGCCTTTGAGAGTTCATGCCAGTGTAGCATTGCTTAGGTAAAGGCAAAGCATGGCATGGTCTAGGCAGTTTGTGGAGGAAGGCAGGGTCTGATAATCAACATTTTTTTTAATGGAGAACAACATATATTTTATGCATAGGTGCACATGAACTTGGAACATGGTAGAATATGAATAGCTATATATGTGTAAATATTTAAGAATTTGGAGTGTGAACTGAAGACAAATCAGTTCCATCTTGTTCAAAAATCTAGTTTCCACCCCCTGATTCTCCCTCTCGCCTTCCCTTCCTCCCTTTGTGTTGATGAGCCCACAAAAGTCCTCACAGAAGTAAGACCAGGTGTAGTACAGTTCACTGTACTTTATGTTCATGCATCTCTGTTTTCATTCACTCTTCATCATATTTTAATATCCTGCTATGTGACAGGAAGCATACATCCTGTATTGGTCAGCTTTACTGTTCCTGGGACACAAAGCTCACCACTTGCTAATTAAAGAAAGAGAGGTGTATGGTTTACAGTCCCAAGGGATTCAGTCCATCAGCTGCCACCAAGGCAAAAATATTACGGCCCAGGGCAGAATAAAGCAAAAGTGTAGTTGTTCTGGAGAAGCAGAACAGGGGAAGAATGTCAGAGAGAAATGGACCAGGTACCCTATATGGTACCCAGGGTCATTCCTGCATGACCCGGCTAGACACCCTCAGAAGAGTGCTCCACCAGCCCAGATCCATAAATAGCCACGCTGAACTGCCACACATGCAAGTGTCTTACTGACCTCTAAGAATCTTCATGTGATTACAACCTGTATTTCAGTTTCTCCTTTTAAAAATACAGGTCCTCAGATTTTACAGTAAATAATTAATGGATTTGCAGGGTTAGAAATGTGCTGTTTTGTTCTTGGAATGCTTTATATACTCTTTGTAGGCGTCTGGGATTTATATGTAAAAAGGTGGCTCTCAGCAGGTTGGGGTAAGATGGGAAAAGAGTAAGACTTTGTCCTCCAAAGGACATTTGCCAATGTTTGGAGATAATTTGATTGTCATTAGTGAGGGAAGGATGTGCCACTGGTGGCATTTGGTAGAAGCCATGAACACTACTTACAACCAACAATGTATGGCATAGCTTCTCCCTGCACAGAATTATGTAGCTCTAAATGTAACAGTGTTGAGGTTTGGAGAGCTGATGTGAGCTAATAGCATTCAACTGCTAAATATCACATAAAACAAAACCTATACAAATGATGCTGGGTGTCTTGAGCAGTATCAGTCTTTACCTCTACTTGCTTATAAGGTCTCAACCCCCAGAAAGTAGAAGTAGAATACCAAGGGTTTGAATAAATTAACATTTGTTTCTGAGACAAAATACTTGATAGATGCAATTTAGGAGGAAGAAATGTTTTATTTGGCTTACAGTTTCAAAGGTGTAGTCCATAGTCAGCTGGCTCCAAGGCAAGAGCATCATGGCAGAAAAGCATGGTAGAACCATGGTGAGTGGGAAGCAGAGCAGGGTAACAGGGCTAGAGAACAAAGCGCCAAGGACCGGATATATTTCTCAAGGCCCCACCCTATGATCCACCCAGACAGGCCCAGAAAGGTGCTTTACTAATCTCCTAGGCAGCTGACAAACCAATCAAGTTGCTAATCAAGATTAAGCATCATGGGGATTATGCTTACTTAACCTTGAAGTTGAACACTGAGTGAAATAAATGGCACTGTGTGTCTTCCTCCATTAAGACCCCTCATTAACTCAACATTCTGTGTAAGCAAGATTTCTCAAAGAAGAAATGAACTGAAAGCAGACAGATGTGTTCAGAATGATGAAGCGCATTCCTGCTTGGTTAACCTTGAAAAAGCCATTGAGGGGGCTCGCTGGGAACTGCGTCATGTCTATGAATCATAACCTCTATAGATTATTAGGTTTCAACACCTTTTTTTTTTCCCCTTCAAGACAGTTCCTGCCCTTGAGTGGTCCATAGCCAGAGTTTGACTGGGTTGACGCAACTGATTTATCAAGATTTTGTGGAAAGAATAGAAACAAAGATAGAAGGGCAGAACCTTTCACACACACTTATGAACACCTCTGTATGTGTGTAGATGTGTGTGTGTGTGTGTGTGTGTGTGTGTGTGTGTCTGAGTTTAAGGATACAAATTGAGCACACCTGCTTTCCAAGGCTGAGTAAGTGTTCTCTGTAATGATGTGTCACCACCACTGCCTTAGTTACTTTTTTCATTGCTGAAACAAAATACTCAATACTCACAGTTTGTAGAGGTTTCAGTCTGTAGCCAGCAGGGTTTGAAGCAGGGTGGCAAAGTAGAGGAGAAACAGTCCATGGCAGAGCAGGCAGGAGGTAGCAAGCAGCAGCACCAACTTGCCTTCCATCTTCCCCTTTTAACCGCTCCAGGCTACAAACCTATGTGGTTTTGCCACCCACACCCAGGGTGCGGCTTCCCTTGTCATGGAGAACATGGGAACAGAATAAGAAAAAGAAATAGCACACATAACCCAATCACCAGGTCCAATCTAGCATAGTATGTGCTTTTCCACAGTGGTGTTAAGGAGCAATTTTAATGGCTTCAGTAGGAGCTTTCCCTACTTCATTTACCTGTGAATTGCTTGGGAGGCTTTAACCTGCTTTTCCCATTGGCTTATGCTTCCCTTAGGGACTCATTTGCCACCTTGCATTTCAATCTATTCATCTGGATGCTTCCTTTGAAGCCTTTCTCAGTCGTCCTTAGGGTACCTCTTGTCTCCTAGGAGTTAGTGTTGGCCCCTGAACAAGCCTTTCCAAGCAACAGGCAGCAAAATACAGACTTTCATTTTGCTTGTGGAACAGTGGTGGTTTTTATCTACATAATTGTTCTCCTTCTTGAAGCAGTCTGCCTTAGAGCTAACAGATGTTTGCATTGAGATCTCCCCTCTAGATGAATAAAATCTTCCCAGAGGCTAATCCTTGCTGGAGAAGTTCTTTTGTGCACCTATGAAGCATAACTGAGCCCTAAGCAACTACCTTTGATGTATATTTTGTGATTGGGGAAGAAAAGAAAAAACTCAAATAACATTGCCTTTAGCCAAACTGTTTCTTGTAGATGAGAATTTTTGTTGATTGAAGGCTTTCTCCATTATGAGGTTTGCTTTCACTAATTAAACAAAAGGTTATATAGAGGTTAGTTTTTCTTATATTGCTCTTGAATTTTTTTCTCTAATTTAGGTTTGGACATAATATTACATCAGGAAAATGGACCAAGTAGTAGTCTTACCATCTCTATCTTGTTTGGATTGCTGAGGGAAAAAAAATTTCATCCCAGCATAAAATACTTTTCAGAGTCAACCTTCAAAAGGTGCAAGTCTACAGACCTGCAAAAATTGAAATGTGCTGACTTATTTTTGGATAATATTAGTTTCGCCTCAGTACCTTGGATCCCTATTTTTCAAAAGATCTAAGATCAATGTATCAAGATAGCAGCATTTTTCATAATTGGTTGATATATTATCATCTTTCAATATCGAGTATTAACTTTGACTATGAAGTCAGTAAACCATATAATGATTTTGAACAAGGGATAACTTGACTTTTGGGGACCAGTGAAGCTAATAGCAAAGTTTTGAGACAGTGACATATCCTTAGAAAAAAATTTAAGGTTAGAATCTAATAAAATGTCTCTTGAGCTATAGTTCCTAAACTATGACGGTTTGGTTTCTACTTTCACCCACATATACATAATAAAACAAGCTGTGAGACACAGTGAATGGTCAGTCTGATTGGGACTATTCAACCTTCAAAACAGGCAAAAGCCTAATATTTCAGAGTCTCCATGTCAAGAATTTAACCTTTGGCAAAAGAAAAACAAATCTTTGTACCTCATCATTGGAAAGTGATGAGGACTGAGGAGCTCCTTCTGTCTCGGCCTCCGCCTCTGCCTCTGCCTCTGTCTCTGTCTCTGTCTCTGTCTCTGTCTCTGTCTCTGTCTCTTGCTTTGGCTCTCTCACTCATTCTTTGCAAGTTAATACTATACTATTGATCACTGAGTACTCATTGCTGAAGCCACTCCTCTGTGTTCAATAAATTAAACTTTAATTCCTGAGTGCAACAAAATAATTGACCTCAAGGAGAAGATAAATGTTCAAAGCTCATGATTAGAATTCACTTCTAGTCAGGTTACATTACTATTTTTCAATTCAGTGATTTTCCCATTCTATCCTACCTTCTTCCAAAATCTGTAACACCTTTTTCCCTGTTCCTGTATCAGCAACGCCAAGTTATCTTCATTCTTGCTTTCAGAATCAAAAGATTTTTCTTACGTTTATATGTTTGTATTGATGTTAGTAATTTAATGTAGTTTTCATTTTAAAACAAACTAGGTAACTGCTATTTCTGCAAAAATGTATTATGCTCTTTATTTCGTACAATCATAAATAACATTGACATGTAGCATACATAATTATGGGCTTAACTAATTTTGTTTGCTAAATCTTTGATGGTTACATTGTTTCTTTTTATATTATTTTACTTGTATAACTTTATGGAATGCAGTGTAATAATTTGATATCTATAGAATGTACAGTGATGAAATTATTGTGCAGCCTTCATCATTGTACACTATTTGAAGTATTTGAAACTTATAACTGGACATGTTTATGAAGTATAGTATGATATTTCAGCACATATAACAATATGTACTGATCAACACAGTTATTAACATTTCTTCATAAATTAGAACACAGTTAGTAATATGTGTTCTAATTTTACACTGGGAGGAATAAAAAATGAGGAATATTTGGTGACTTGAGCAAAATTGCATAGGGTTTTGAATCCATGACTCAAGTTTTTGTTGCCTCTACAGCAATAGAATTTCTTTAAGAAAAAAAAAATGTTCCTACTTGTAAATGGGTACACAAGTGAGCAGATTACTTTTTAAGCTTTGTCGCTTTGATCTCACTTAAAAAACAAATGTAAAATAATTATCATTAGTGTAGCCACTAAAAAAATATGAAGACAATTGTTTAACTCTGTATTAACCAAGTGCTTCTGCAGTCAACTTCTAAGAAAACACAAAGTAACCCCCATGGAATCCTTACAAGAAGGATTTATCATCACCTTTCCATGGGTTGAAAAAGAATCCTTCAGGGTTCCAAAAGGAAGAATCTTTTTATAATTTTTATTTGGAATCCTTAATGTGTCCATGAATTCATTTTCCCTGCATTTCTCAGAAAGGACACCATTTCAGGGAACAGAAATAAACTTTTAAGAGATGATGCTGAATCTCTTTGTTGCTGGTAACTTGAACTGGCAAACTCAGAAGCATGCCCTTTCCTTAGTTTCCTCTCATTTTCCAAAAGGAATAAAACTTGGGCTTGCTCTACCCAAGACCAGGGGTAGAACTCACAAGCATGTGCTTGCAAGGCAGGCGCTTATGCCGCTGAGCTAAATCCCCAGCCCAGCCCAAGCTCTTTCATGCACTGTATTCAATGATGTCTAGGCTTGTGTGTGCCCTACATATGCTGAGTGCCTCTTCAGCAAGCCTAACATGAGCTCGGACAAGGTTAACAGAACCCAGTAGCTTTACTTTTTGTCTCATTTTGATACCATCAGTGATCTCATAACCGTAATGTGTTGTAACACACTTTTTATTCAAAACCACTTAACCACAAAGCCCACATAACCAATATTTATTCAGAATCACTTAACCACAAATACCAAATACCAAATTCTACCAAATGATAGTTTATGTTTAGAATGACAATCCAAGATACTTCATGACTCTGATTCATTATGGCTGCCTTAATTATGTTCATTATGGCTTTAGCAGTTAGTGAATTTAACTGCCTCATGAATCTCTGAACAGTTAATTGATTGCTATATATAGGAACTTGAAAGAGTTCAAAATATTACATTAAATTGAGCATCCCATCTAAGGACTATTCCAAATAAAAGCAATTTAATTGAATTTAGTATTACAGCAAATTAGTAAATAGGTTGGAGAAAATGTGTTTATCAGTATGCATTTGTTATTATGTTAATGACAATACTTTGCACATTATATCTGCGACATATTTTGATTTGAGCTTTTATCAAGCAATAGGTTCTTCTAAAACTTAGTACATGAGGAAAGAATGGAGCTGTTTCAGAGGAATAATAAGTGATAACTACTTATGCTAATGGATGCTTTTCCCAATGAAAATCACAGGGTCTTCTGATTCCTTTGCCTCATAGAAGATCATGGATATAGATCAAATTTCATTTAAAAATATGGTTTTCATCTGTCCATTAGAGACTTAATCATGGAGTACACATTTACTATGAAACTGTCCATGAAAACCAGTTGTATTTAAAGTAAGTCAGGAGCTGGGGATATAGTTCAACAGCAAAAGTGCCTTTCTGGCAAGTACAAAGTTGTGTGTTCAATCCCCAGTACCAAAATAAATAAGTAAATGCATTGAACTTCTACCATCTTACTAATTTACAACGGCTTTCTTGTTTGATCTCCAGAATTTTTCCGTGAGCTGCTGGAGAATGCTGAGAAGTCCCTAAATGACATGTTTGTCCGGACCTATGGGATGCTGTACATGCAGAATTCGGAAGTGTTCCAGGACCTATTCACAGAGCTCAAGAGATACTACACTGGGGGCAACGTGAACCTGGAGGAGATGCTCAATGATTTCTGGGCTCGGCTCCTGGAACGGATGTTCCAGCTGATAAACCCTCAGTATCATTTCAGCGAGGACTACTTGGAATGTGTGAGCAAATACACAGACCAGCTGAAGCCCTTTGGAGATGTGCCCCGGAAGCTGAAGATTCAGGTCACCCGCGCCTTCATAGCTGCCCGCACTTTCGTCCAGGGGCTCACCGTGGGCAGAGAAGTGGCCAACCGAGTTTCCAAGGTATTGAGTATGTTCAGTGTCTCTAGCTGTTCTTCCTTTTATTCTGGTTTTAAAACAAATGTTTACAAAAGAAATTAAGGTGAAAGTTGTTACTTACATCGGTCCTCCATCTTAGAGGAATCAGCTAAACACACAAGTTTAATTCTGTTTTATTTTCCCCCTTGCTTTGTGTGAGAGAAGACAGAATTTCAAGCATTTTCTCTGTGGCTTAGGGAACAATGTCAATATTTGTCAGCAACAGAGTAGAGAAGTTTTCATCAGGAATGATGTGGCGACAGTTGGCTTAGAACTATGATCACTTGACATTTCTGATCAGAGTTTTAAGGATTATAAATACTCATGAAACAGACCATTCAGGGCTTCTGGTCCTTTGGGAATGAAAGTGGCATTCTTGATAGGAACTGCAAGTAGGGGCAAGCTGCTCTTCAGGACAGTGGCACCTGCCAATTCTTCTTTAGAGTGTTTGTCAAGGTGGCTGAATTCCCTAATAGTGGAGGAAGAACTCTTTGATGACACCTGTAGAACTAGACTAGGGAGGACTCACAAATACAAAATACAGGTTCTGGCACATAATTCCTTTTGTTTTCCATTATCTGTGCAATTCCATGCCATGTATTGTGTTGGACTTATGAGAAGGATAAATCACAAGCTCACTGTGGAGCCTTTCCTTGAAAATAAAGTCTCTAAACCTTTGATGCGAGGGATCATTCTCCTCTGCTGTCTTTAAACACTGAATATTTCCAGTGCAGAGGATATCGGAGCTTTGTTTAAGTTTGTCCTTGACATTTAACTGCTCTTATGAGATGGGCCTGCCCATTTATGAGGTCAGTCCTGCAAAGAAACTAACAGACAAGTACTATAGGTAAAGTAAAAACAATACATAAAAGGGATCTGGCATTATGTCACCTAAGGAAGGTCATATTTATACAAAGATTATTGCCAAACAGTACTTTTTATTGCAGAGCTGTGCCAAAGAACCACAGTGTTTTTCATAACTATTGGCACTAGCCTGCTGTATTTCTTTTTTTTTTCCTCCCCACTTTGATCTCAATATTTATATCTTGGCATAAAGATCCTACATACCCTTAAAAGTGTTTCTCTATGGCATTATTCTTAAAATTCATAGACTGTATTGTTAAATGATCATTTCCTGAAACATTTGAGCATATGGAAAGGTCATTTGTAGAAGACTCTTACAGGGATAGTTGTAAATGATTTAATGATATAAAGAGTATGTAACTCAGATGTTCACGACAATATTTTTTATTGAAGAGCACTAATGATTTCTATGTCAGAGGAGCCATATTCTCAAAGGTAGATTAATAAATAACTGGCCATGTGGAATAGCAAGAGGAAATATCATACGAGAACAATCTGTAAAGTATAAATTAATACCAAGTAAATAGGTATTCTATAATTTCTTGAGCAGATACATGTTGTTGTAAAGAACAATTTAATTAAATTAACTTCATAAGTTACACTAAAAATGAATCGAGTCCGAAAACCTTCAGATTGAAGCCTTTGTTCTGTGAAAAATGAAAAGAGAGCCATCTGTGGTAGAGTACCTCTGATTCTAGCACTTGGAAAGCTAAAGTGGGAAAATCCAGAGAGATTTCCAGACCACCCAGGGCTACAGGGTAAGTTCAAGGGCTGCCTCGATTATACAGCAATACCCTGTCCGCACATCCAAAGAGAAACATGAGGTGAGAAAATCAAACCATAGACTGATGTAAGTAATATTGGTTCTGGGAATATTTATTCTGCCTGAGTCTATATAATAGAACCATGATGTCATGACCTGAGGAGATACCAGTGACCCTAGGATGTATTTTCTAGCAAAGTATCTAAAAAGCCACAAGATACATTATGGCTGACCATTTCCTTACATCTCAGAAGATGCCATTAATAGTTTTCAGGGATAGGGCTGGGGATTTAGCTCAGAGGCATAAGCGCCTCCCTTGCAAGTGTGTGGTCTTGAGTTTGATCCCCGGTACCAATAAATAAATGAATGAATGAATGAATTTCAGGGATAGCCACCCCTTGATCATTCCTGGACTCTTTTATGTTGAGTTCTTTGTCTACCATCATCTAACAAAATCTAAACAGCGGAGTTTAACATCATGGCCCAACCTTGAGTAGATGATGACCTTGAGTCCTTTCCCAGAAGAGGTGAGGAAGGGACTTTGGAACACTCTATTCCTGGTTTGCCTACTCCTTTATTTACATAGCAACAGTTTTAAGTATGGGTTTGTGGATCACATAAGCTTGAAAGTTAATTGATTTATATAGATTGTGACTTGGCTGACCTGAAGCTCATTAGCTCTAATCAACTAATCTCATGAATCCCATGCTGACATCTGAGTACTGCCTTTTGGAGAAGGAAAGGAAGGAGGAGCAGAGAAGGAAGGAAGAAGGAAAGAAGGGAGGGAGGAAGGGAAGGAGAGAGGGAAAATAAGAAAGGAAAGAAAAAGGAGAGAGCCTCAGAATAAAAGAAGCTGAGAAATTTTTTCTTCATTCATAGCTCTAATATTTCAGTATTTTCCTAATGAGTTTTCTCACTTAATGATTACCAGATGGTCTATAGCTGAGTAAACTAAAACTCACTAGCCCTGTGATTTTTAGCACCCAGACTACTTTGTAATAATTATAAAATATTACAAGGATGAAATGTATGAACAGCAGAAGAAAAAAAGCACCTGTGAAACCGAAGCCTTCTTGTGATCTATTAATTGACTGCTGTAGAATTGGTGAAATGAAGCCCAAAGAGAGAATTCGAGGCCAAAGTCTCACTTTCAGATCAACAAAGCAGGCTCTTCTCTGACATTGTGTTTCGCGAATTTTGATCCCTTTGGTTTTTCTGTTCATTGACAGTGACTTGAAATCTTTGAAGGCATCATTAATAGTTTCTAATTAATTATTTTGACTGGAAAATTTATGTCTTTGGCAAAACACAGCAGTTAACACAAATGTTTTGACGTAACGTTGCAGGGAATTTCCTTAGAAGAAAAAGGAAGGCTAAATTTGTAAGAATCAACAGAATTGTTTATAAAACTTACATTTTCCATTTTCTGGATATAAAGTATGACTTTTTCTAACCTTTAAAAGGGTCAAATTCGCTGGAAGTGACTATAATTCAAGATCTGACTCAGAAGTGTTATTTGTTTGTAGAATGAATATCTCTGTTAAGTGAGCCAGGATTCATTTTCTGTGTGAATTACCATTTTTGAGCATGCCAAGTGTTGGCAAGGTGTGGAATATTGGGAACTTCAATACTTTGCCAGTAAAAGTATAACTTGATGCCCTTACTGTAGAAAATGATTTGCAAATTCTTGTATTGTTGAAGACATACATATCTTAATACTAGCTCTCTCCCCATAGACCAGGTTACACATGATACAAACAGACACACAGAAGAATGTTCATAGCAACAATTTTTACCATAACAAAAAAAGAGAAATATTGTACATATCCATCTGCATAAACAGTGATCTCGTCCAGGTAAGGCTGTGCATGGAAACACTATAATCACAACAATCTAGGAAACTGAGGCAAGAGGACTGCAAGTTAAATCTAGCTTGAGCAACTTAGTGAGACCGTATCATAAAAAATTAAAAGGGGTGGGAATATAGCTTAGTGCAGAGTCCCTGGGATCAATACCCAATATCACAATAAATAAATGGAGGAATGAATAAATATTAAAGAAATCCTGTGAAGTTTAAGAACTAAGTGTACTATAGCCATACTTACAGATGAATCATAAAAATCTTACTAGAGAACACATACTTCAGATCACTAAAGAATGTATACTACTGTAGAAAGTTCAGAAACTGAAACTATGGGATATATTATTTCCCATAAAGGATGGGAAATGAAATGAAAGGATGTGTCATAAGACTGATGAAAATCCAGAGACTGATAAGCATGACAATCAGAAAGTAGTTTCCTCTGGAAATGAGGTTTGGAGTACAAGCAAGGACCGATATATAGGTGCTTCCGGAGTTGTTGATAGTGTGGAATTTCTCAGTCCAGGTTCTAGATTGAGGAGGGGTAGATACACCACCAGGTTCTTTTCATCTCCTGTCCTGGTCGCATGTGTTCTTGTGCCAGTCTCAGCTGTTTACAAAGCTGACTGCTATTTTTGTATTTGCTCACCAGTCTGATGGCAAGTACACATGGAAGCAAAGGTCTGCTACAAGGGTAGCATAGTCCACGTAAATAATGGATCCACACTGGTGTTTTTTTTCATCATAGATGCTTTCTTAAAACACAGTACTCATCCTTTCACACTCACCCATTAGTGAATAAAAGCACTGCCAACTGCCACACTGAGAGGCTCAGGCATTTTGAAGAACAGAGAGAGCATTTCAAGAAGGGATCTGAAAAAGTAGTCCCCTTAAACCATGCTGCAATTATTCATTATGGTGGCAAATGCAGAACGGATCTTAGCATCATTACTTGTCACCATGAGGGCACTGAATCAAGGAAGATGTGACTTTCCTATCTTTTTCTCCACCAATGCTGATTTCTGCACAGGAACGAGAGCTATAATTTGTGTTGAGTCAGGCTCACACTGGTAATCCCAGCTCTCTGGGAGGCTAACGTGGAAGGATTACAAGTTCTAGTCCAGCCTGAGCAAATTTAGTGACTTAGACTCTGTCTCAAAATTTAAAAAAGGAAATAATAATAAAGTGTTGTGGTTGTAGCTCTGTGCAAAGTTTTCGTGTTCAATTCCCAGTATTGCCACCAAAAGCGAGATGGGGATTGGGTGGGGGAAGATTATCACTCCAACTGTTCAGGTCATTTCATTGTTCTGATCCAGAAAAGTCAAGTATGTAGTAGATTGGGATCCATGTCTGTAACTCTATAGCGTTTGTTCTTATTGGACATGACTTTTTTTTTCCTGTCTTTTTGAGACTGTGTATCACTGTGCAGTTGGCTGGCCTTGATCTCACTTTGTAACCCAGGCTGGTCTTGAACTTCCAAGATCTTCCTGCCTCAGCCTCCCAAGTACTGGGGTTACAGAAGTGCACCACCTTGCCCAGCTAGTTCATGATTTTGACAGGCAAATTTTGCCTTTAGTTTTTAGACAGACCAGCATATTTTCATCAAGAGACATCTGCCTATGCATGCTACACAGGTGCTTTTGCATAAAGAACTTCTTAAATTATTCACTGACCTTAGTAAGCCAGCCTTGCACTAGCAATATGTGCCTAGAAAACAACACTTGAGTTACTGGTTTTATTCTTCTGTGGCAATTTCTTGATTGGAGTTAATTTCTGTGGCTAGATCCAGAAATGAAAATGACCACAAAAAAAGGCCTTAAGTGAAAGGAACCTTCTTATGATTCTTCTGTGGTTAGTATCTTCTCTTCTCTAATTGATGATCATTCAATGTAGAGGACTTCAATAATATATTGTGTGCAAAGAATAGATAAGCCTTTAAAAATTATCAATAATGCTTTTACATGTACAACTTTTAAACAAACATTAATAATTTAGCCTTGCCTTCTGATGACGCTATGTTTTGTTTAGAAAGTACTTTGCAGTTGATTAATAAATAATTTCATGATAAAAATAGTAAGAGTATGAAATTAGTATTAAGAACCAAAGCAAAAATAGCTGCTTAATATAAATGATTGAAAATGTAAAAGTTTTAGCATGGCTCAAGGACTGCTAAACTCCACAAAACACAAAATGTTAAAAAGTGCAGGTGTCAGAAGTAAAGAACATTTCCTCTAAACTAGTGAGATGCATCATCTCTCAATCTATAGAAGAGAGAAGCCCCCATTTCATTAAAGCAATTTGATCACTTGGATCAGAACAATTGAAATCCTTTTTACTTAGTTTAAGACTTCATTACAATGCATATAAGCAACATATATAAATTTGGAAAATCATTGAATTAGGAAGAGGTAAACACCAAGGAAAATGAAGCCATTTTTTTCCCAGTGCGTTAAAAGCCATTTGTGTGTCCTTTTGTCTTGGTCTTTTGTATCTTGTGTCTCTTTTAAATGACTTACGCTATTTTATTTGAGAATCATTCTGTTGTAATTCTGTTAAAATGAGCTCCTTTCTTGCCATTGAATCCAATTTTGTGATTTTGTTCATACTGAGAAGAGAGAGGCTTCTTAACCTTTTCTAAATGTGCCACCTACTAGTAGAAAAAGCTTGGGAACCACAGTTCACACTATCCAGAACCTATCAGGTATATCCTTCTGCCCCTTGCAGTCTGCGATGAATTTTTACAATAGTCTACCATCATCTGACCCAAGTGTAGACCCTTGTAAAAATGGAGCCATTTTGGAGATTTAGCTTAGTTTTGATCAGGTAACATTTATTCAGTGTACTTAGAAAATTAAGTACTATTGATAAGCGAAGTGGGAAGATTAAGCAAGTTAAAGTTTTTGCAAGTACTAATTGGAGAAAATAAAAATAGAAACAAATGATGCCAGATATGTAATGAGAGAATTCTGAATAAATGCTTTAGAAATGGAGAAGAGAGGCACCTAGCTTAATGTTTGGATGCAAGTAAACTATCACGACTTTAGATGTCTGAACTCCATTTTGAAAACAAGTGGAAGTGGGTAGTTGATGTGGGCACCTGGCACAGGGAAGGGTCCTGCATGCAGAGGCAACAACTGAGCACAATTGCAGAGCTGTGAAACCAGATGATATGTATAGGAAACCACAAGCATGTGATATTCCTGTGGTACAAAGCATAAAACAAGACATTGAGAGAGATAAGGCCAGAGACCTATGCTGAACCTTTGAAGCAAAAACTCTGCTTTACTAATGTTTTATGCATGTCTATTCTGCCTGCATAATTAAAAAGTAATCCTTCTGTGGATAGAGGCATTCCAGTACTTTGCAAAAACAAACATGTGATCCACCTAATATGTACAGACACTGTTCTATGGAAAACAGAGGAAATAACAATGAATAGTTGCACCTTTGAGTAATTTACAGCCTATTAAGAGGAGATACGGGTGTAAAAGTTTCAAATATAGTATAAGTAATCAGCATAGTGATGGCAATGTGGATAAAATGCTGTGCACACCAAGAGAAATACCTGTTTTCCTTGTCTTTAGAAGTTGGAGAAGGCATCGTAGCATGGGTAACACACCAGTATTACGTTCTACAAACATGTACAATAAAAAGAAGGATTGAGTGATGGCTGAGAGGAAAAGAAGGAGAGAAGATGAAAGAATGAACCGACTTCCGACCAGGAACATAAGCATTGTGTACTACACCTGTGTACTGGTAAATTGAAATTTTTTTAAAAAGAAAGACAAGGAATAAAACTGTTTCATAAAGAGAAAAGGGCTGTAGATTTCCTGCCAGGTGCCAAGGCCATGGTCTCTTGTAGTTCAGGCTAGGAGGTAGATTTGGACCATTTTATTTGGCCTAATGCTTCAGTATAGGAATGTGAAGGGCTTCATGCTGGCAAGGATATCCACCAACATTTTTCAACAGACAACATGATTCGCTTTTTACTCAAAGGAAGATGGCCATGGTCTATGGTCCTGATGCACTAGGTGCGGGGCCGATGGCAGGTGCTGAGCAGGAAGCAGATGAGAAGCCAACAGGACCTGAGTCAGAACAGCAGGGCACAGCGTGGAGAGCACATCTGCGGAGATGCAGACGCCCCAGCACAGCAGCTGAGTGCCGGCTTTCCAAGGTCTGTCCCCAGCAAGGCACATGGCGTCTGGCTCACGGTCATTCGCATTTGGTAACAGTTATCTCCCTGCTGATGGATTTGAGCGTCACTGAGATATGGGTGTTGGCAAAGGATGGAAGCATTTAGCTAGAGAAAGAAGAAACAAGCTCAGATGAGCTATCAAGGACTATACATATTTAAAGAGGATACAGAAGACAAATGCCAAGAACCAGAAAAACGCATCCTAAAAGCAAAAGGAGAGATGATCTAAGAAAGTAAAATAATAAGCAGCACTGACTTCTACAGGTAGTGGCAAGTGTTGAGAAAACAGATCTCTGGATCTGGTCATCAGACTTCACTGACTTCGCCAGCACAGTGGGACCAGAATTGTTTAATTAATTAAGAAATTAAATCTCCTGCTCCTACTAATAATAATATCTGTGGACCAGCACCTGTCTATGAATAGGCTGTTACCATCCTGAAACAGGAAAATATAAGAATTAAAAGCGTTGTTAAAATTTCTTCAGAACATGGTCATCAGACTCATCCCTGATGGTGACTGAACTCGCGTGGTGATTCTGTGGTGGGAGCAGCACACTGGTTTTGCTTTGTAGGTCATGGATCTGATCATGACTTCCTGGGAATCAGTCAAAGATGGTTTATATAATTTGAGCCTCAAACAAAGCCTGAAATGTATGACTCGAGAGTAATGCTAAGAAGAAGAAAAGAGTGTATTTTAAGTGATCCTTTTGGAGTGTGTGGTTTTTTTTTTTTCCTGTGTTCATTTTCTCTTTGTCCCTTTTCTCTACCTTCTCACTCTCCTGTTTCTGCTGAGATAGATCCCTTATGTTTACAGCCACGATGGGTTCTCCACAAACCCATTCTTCTTCGCACGTCTGCTGTTTGCCTGTGCCCTACAAGTATGAGTAGTCCTTTGGGGCCACGGAAAATGTGTTCTGTGAGCCCACAAGACATCTTTGTTACTAATAGGGAACATTCACTGGTGAAATGTGCCAATTAAGGTACACCACAAATAAAAAAGCCCAAGGATAAAACTCGAGTGCTATAACTCAAAGAATGCTATTTCTAAAATGGTTTCATCATGAAAACGGACCTGACAGTTTATCTCAGTGTCAGCGCTGCCTCTGTCCTTGAATATTTTTCTCTGAATGCGTTTAATGCTCTTCCTACTAGACTTTAGGAAACTGGATTTGAACGACAATCATACAGTAATTACACCTGCAAAAGCACGTTCTGTGTGCAGGAAAGAGCTTAGGCAAGGTATGTGATATGATAGCCTGAACTTGAAAGTTTGGAAGATTTCTCTTTTATTGTCCCATCTTTAGAAATTCAATGTTACAAGGACATTTCCTGATGCATTATCAGTGCTCTGTAGAGGTTTATGATCCAAGATACACATCAAAAAGAATTTTAATAAAACTTGACAGGTATATTGCATTAATAGTGCTGACATAGTGAGGAGACAGAACTTAGGTACAGAGTACGTCATACTAGTATTTTTTAAAATGATGTTTTAGGTCATACAGGTATTTGTTTATAAGAGGGAGGAGAGATTGTTACTTTCCGTAGATTTTCTCCATTGTTACCTTTGTGATTATAAGCAAAGGTTATTCCCCTTCATATGTGGGCATTATACATCTTCATCTTGATAAGCTCTACTCAGTGCAAATACAATGGATCAATCTCAGATGCATAGGACAGAGCAATCATACCAAACCACTCTGAAAGTCTACGTTTTCTTGTGTTGAGCTGGGATAATCAAAAGTGAAAATGGACAATTCAGAGTGTCAGTAATAGGGCAATGATGACCTTGACATTCGGTTGTAAGTAAAACTGTGGCCTAAATCAATAGATACTAACTTAATATCAACTGACATTTAAGTCACTTACATAAACAGAAGTTTTGAATTCATTTTCACCCTTGCTAGATATGCTGCATGTCACAAATGCCACTGTCATATTCAATACTCAGCAGAGAGCATTGGATTTTATATGAGAATTTTGTCTTCTTTAGTTCATACTATGTGACAAAGTCAGAAAGACAAACTTTTCTGTGCTCATTTTGTGTACGATTTTGGAAATCAAATACATTCACTCATTGAACACTTTAAATTTTCATTAATATATTAATTATGGAAGCACTGTTCTGCATATTGCTTTCATAGTTATGTACAAATATAAGTCTTTCCATGAAGAAATGTAGTCATTTATAAATAATGGGTGTTAAAACTTTCATTTGCTCTTGGCTTTCTAAAAACATACTCTCTTACTCAAAATACACTAAGACATAAGGCAATGTTTATTTCACCATTTTTCAATGAACATGGACAATATTTAGTAAGAAGTACATGATTTTATAGAGCTGTAAAAATAACAGAGAAGCAAGCACTCTGGAAGTCTTCATTCTTCTTTCTGAATATTTTGTGGCTCAAATTAGACACTAGACCAAGGAGAATTCAACTGTGCTGGCAATAAAGAATTTTATTGAAAAGACAAACCTTGTGATATCCTGCTGCATTTGTAGACAGATGATAACTGTATAAAATATTTATGTTACCATTTCCATAAAATATCTGAACTACCTATTTTGGAATAGAGAAAAACACACTCTGACATTTTGGCTAGGATGGCAGATAGACTGGAAATTGGACATCTTTGGTGTGTGTGTGGGTGTGAGTGTGAAGTTTTTAAAGTGTTAAAGTGATAGTTTTTTTTTTCTAGCAATGGTCTGATATACAAATTTTTAATAAATTGTCAGCCCTGCTGCTCCCTACTGTCTAAATCCTCCTTCTTTGTCACATTTTGGTTACAGAAAAAGGGAGCTGAGGAAATGACATAATCTCCTGAGTCACCCAAATCAAGTGGACATTTTTTTCCTTCAAATTACCAAGAAAATTCAAGCAAAATAAATTCTCTAACTTAAGGCACCTAAGTGTTACCTTTTGTTGGTTATATGTAAACTAATTTTATGTATTTTCACATCCATTTTCCAAACTAGAAAATCAACATATGCAAATTCCTCATTTTTTAAAAAAAATGCAAAAGACTACAGAGAAGAAAAGAATCCTAAGTTCCCCCAATACAAAGATAACTAATGGGATGGGGATTTAGCTCAGTGGCATAAGTGCCTGCTTGGCAAGTGCAAGGTCTTGAGTTCAACCCCTGGTACCAGAAAAAAAAAAATTAATATCAAACGTTTGCATTTCTAGTATACCCCTAATGTAATTTTCTAATGTCAAATTATGTGGGATGTTTATTATTGAATTCTATTATTTTCATTTGACTATCCTATGTAGTGGCATTTCTTTTAAAAATGCTATTATTAACTTAAAAATTCTTTCTCATCTTAGGACCTTTGTTTGGTATCAATATTTTTAGGCAACTTTCAAATATACTGGTCTCCTAGATATTCTCAAAAACAGAAGAAGAACCTGTCCTAAGTAGTTTGTGTGTATTGCATGTTTATCTTAACGCACCATGCACTCTGAATACCAATATACATGAAATTTTTGTGAATCTTTCATTTTGTATTTAACGTTGAAATTGATTGAATGGTTTATAAATATTCAGTTACATGATTTTGATTCAGGCCGAGCTCCCACAAAGGAGGAAAGAAAGCAAATGGAGACATTAAGCAGTGATAGAAATGAGACCAATAAACAATTCTTAATAGAAGTCCATGGGCAGAACTTTCCTTTGGATCAAAAATCTGAATGTAAACCAGATTAACAAACTGGGAAGCCTTGTTTTCTACTGGTCCACAGACATGTTTTATTGGGCATAGATTCATTTTAGATTTCAAACAGTGTTTAAAATTGGAAGAATCAAAATATAGATTTTCACCATTTTTTCTGAACATGGAACATACCTAGCCTGTAACTACACAGCAAAAATCAGCTGGAGTTAATGCTTGGCTTGAGCTTGTTTTTAGATGCCTATCTGTGTCCCAGTCTGGACTGGGGCTGATCACTCCAGTACTTGGCCTGATCCTGAAGACAGTGATATTACCTTTTACTACAGTGCTTCCTTCTTGTATTGATAATAGGGAAATACTTCACTGTATCTATTTCTTTACCAAAATTGAAACAAGGAAATCCAAGTGAGACCATATTTCAAGAAAAATAAATGTTAGGTACCTTCTTTTCTTCTTCATTTTGGGCACTGTTATGGTTTACACCTAGATGTCCCCCCAGAGCTTCATGGACTATAGGTGGAAATTTCGGGAAGTGATTGGATCATGGGGTGAGTCTGCTGATGATTTATAGCTGCATGTAATGCTGGGAGGCGAATCCTGGTGGGAGGAGGTAAGTCACTAGTGGTGTGGGCTAGAAAGGTAGATCTCCCTGCTGCCTCCCTTATCTATTCAACATGTCCCTCTGCCATGCCTTGCTGTCTTGAAGCCAGATGACCATGGACTGAAACCTCTACAAACTGTGAGTCAATGCAGTTTTCCTAATTTGTATTGTGAATGGCAGGTAATGTGTCTCAGCCATGAGAAATTAACTAAGAGAGCCATAAGGAATAGTCTAAGTATGCAGTATACTAATTTTTTCAAGCATATAACTCAGTAAACTTCATCTGTAGTTATTAATTGCCTCTTTAGTCTTTGAATTTTGTAAAGATCTTTTAAAGCTTTCTAGTAGCCATCAATATGAAGTGAACATTATTTATCAAGTGAAAAAAAAAATCCTCAGCTAAGAAAAAGCTGTATGTTTCTTGATGTTGCAACTAGAAAAGAATCAATGCCACACTCCCCAAGTTTTCTTTTGAGCAAATGGACCTTAACAACAATAGGCCTAGAATTTTTCCTATTCGTGTCAATACAGCTGTCATCATCACTAGTATCAAATGCTTTGTGTCTAACATCAGTGAAAGCGGGTTACTGAGTACTTGCCACTATGGTCAGGTGTACTTTTCACATTTTCCACTTCAACCTTACCTGAGTCCTGGGAGACAGGTGTAGTAATTAGCTCTCTGCAACTGAATGACACATAGCCTGTGCTGTAATTGCACAAAGCCTCCTGTGAATATACAACTCCCTGGCTCCTGCAGTATCATTGAAGAATATGCTGCAAACCACATCCAAATTTAAAAATTTCTCTAAGTATGTTAAGATAAAATGAAACAGGTGAAATTATTTTAATAACATTTCTTTAATTCCATAAATTCAAAACATTGCCATTTAAATATGTAACTATAAAAATTATTAATGTATATTTTATTTTTTGTGAAAAAAAATACATACTATAAATTACCACAAAAAACTCAAAGAGCCTTACATAAGAGCTCTGAAATAGTTAGCTTTCAAAAAAAGGGTCCTTTTGTTTGTTTATTGAGACAGAGTTTTGTCATGTAGTTCACACCAGCCAGGAACTCACTATGTAGCGCTGGATGACCTTGACCTTCCTGTCTCTGCCTCCTGAGTGCTGGAATTACAGCCACACACCACCATACCCAGAATCAAAAAAGGCTCCTAATTCTTATGAAGAGGTTCCCATCACTAAATTTAATGTCTTAAAAACCACATAATTCATTACTGTCCAGATAGAGTTGAAGATAATTTCCTTATTCTTTTTTAGAAAACTTTTGTTGTTGTTATTGTTATTATTTTATTTTTTTAAATCAGCTACCACTGAAATATTCGTTCTCTTAGATCATTATATGAAATGCAGAATCAAATATCAATGTGTATTTTATACATACAGCATGTTGTGGTTTGGACTCATGACACTCTATGGACTTGGGGGTCATACATGTTTAGGAGCTAATGAATGACATAGTGCACAGATGTAGTTTCAATGCATTGTTCTCCTATTTAAGGTAAAAAAAAAATTTAGGAACTCATTTAAGAAAATCTAAACTCTTGTAGTTGATTATTCCTTTCGTTCCTCTGGCTAGAAAGTAAAGAGACAAACATTCTGTCTTTGTGTGGTGCATTTTTATCCCTGATTAGAACTCTAACATAAATAATGTAGACGCTTTATTGAGAGATTTGTTCTTGCCAGCGTCTTGAAAGCCCTGTATGTGCTGCAACCAGGATTCCTAAATGTGATGAGCATCGGGAAGTTTGCAAATCATCACAGATGGATTACTCTGTGGTTTTCAATCTGCCCTGGGGAAGTGGAAGAAACTAATTAATACAGCAGTTGGCAAGTATCTATGGGTGCTAGCATTAGCAGTAAACTAAATAAATAAGCGGCAAATTATAATTACGGTGGCTTCTCTGAGAGATAGTTAGCTCTTCAGAACCAGTCCTAGCACTCTTGATGGTGGTTCATCACTGGATTAAGTGACCCAAACCCCCACTGCTGACTTTTATATATATGGATCTGACGCCATTTCATGATTTTTGGTTGTTGTCATTGTTATTGTGTACAGGGTACTTTTGGGCAAAAACCTGAAAGATTGCATATCTTACATTTCTCCTGAGGCATTTTAGCATGTATTTATATAGAAAAGAAAGACAAGTCAATTATAGTTTTAATCAATTATTACTTAGGTGCATAAAGGATACCTCGGTGCCTTGTCAAAGCTGACACTCCTCCTCCCGTCCTCCATCACCACCAAGATAAAGGTTGTCAAGAGGAAGATCATATCATGTTACATACTCACTATTAATTCATACATGAGCATCATGGGATTGATAGTTTTGTCACCACTCAGTGAACTGTGACTCCTTGTTTCCCTTTGGAGTCGGGAAGCTAACATCCATGTGGCAGAAGTGGATAGTCCTGCACCAGTGTCTGACTTCTGGACACAGGAAGCTTCTTCCTGGGCACATGGCACCGCTGTGCTAGGGAGCTGACTTAGCCTTATTCTGTAATTCTATTCACTAAATTAATTTAGAATATGTAAACTGATTTATGTTGAGGTTTTTAAATTATTTCCCTCAAGACAACCCGGAAGATTAGGTTAACAATTTTCTGAGCACAACTTTGACTCAATTTCGGGGGGGCAGAAAATTGAATGTCAGCATCCCATAATTTTAGCTACACAGTGTCATTTTCTGTCTGCCCTCTGCTGCTGAGTCAAAAATCCCTTCAAGAGGATGCTAGTAATATTAGCATATTTGCAACAGGGAGAAAGTTCATGGCTAACTTCTATCTGCAGCCTAGAATGGAAGTCTTCGTTTGTCTCCATTTCAGCATTTATGCCTTTTGTGGGGTGGTCAGCAACCTACAAACTAATGTATTGAAAGCTGAACTGAATGCACAATTCCTGAATAACCTCACTGCACATTTTTTCTTTCCATGTTGCTTCCCATTTACATATTTTCCATTTCTTTATTTCTCTGCTGAAATTTAAATTGTGATCATCCCAGGTGTAGTCAGTTCTCCCAGGTTTGGTTCTGTATCTTCTTGGGGACACCCTAAGAATGCTGTCCAGGAAATACAATTTTGATCAAGCCACCATTTTGTTAATAAATCCTAGCATGATGTTTCTCTTCAACTTCTCCAATTATCTGAAATATTCACTAAGTGTTTGGCTTTTTGCTAGACCCATGCTGGAAATGGTAGGCATTCATTCACAAGAAATCCACAAGTCAAGCAAAACCAGCCTGGCCTTCTAGTCTCTCATTTCTCATTCATCTTGCTGCCCTTAATCTTTTGTCTGCATTCTGTGCCCAGTTTTATTCAAGAGAAGTCTTCATCTTGCTCTCTAGGAAAGTTTTTGTGACAATCTCTGCCATTTTTAAAACTCCTTCACCTTTCTCTTTGCTCCTAAATCATCTTTCTTACCATTTTTGAAACTTTCTAAACTCCACTGCTTACAACTTGCTTTTCTAGGAGGCTTCTGACAGACTAATCAGTATTTTACTCAGTCTGTTTTCAGAATTTCTATCCTAACATGTCACCATATCTGTTACTGTAAAGTTGTCATTTTGGCCTATATGGTAGTTTTCCTCAATCTGAAGATTTTAAACTAGTAATTGAGAAAAGAACAAGCCTACTCTGCTTCCGCATTCCTCAGCGCAAGCACAAGTGCGGTTTCTGTTTGGTATATGTCACTAATGTTACATTACTTTTTCCTCTTTTACCATGATGGTGATGTTTGGGCAACAGCTATGTGTGTTACATCTCCCACTTTATTTTAAATGCTGCCCTGAATATTTGCTGACTTTATGAAACGATGTCACCTAGGCCCTTCTAGGATCCCGCCATGAGATAAAATTAACCATGATGTTGCCAACAGAATAATACATACTTTGTGGGTTTATTGGAACATCTAGATACAAAGACAGAGTGGACTGTTGAAGTATTAGTGACCAAATATAAATTGGGAAATATAAATTGGGAGAGTAGGCTTCTACTCTCCTTCACTGTACGCTACATGGTATTGCTGCTTGAGATCTTCTGAAGAATAGAGAATCTTTAGATTTACTCTGTGTGTATCATCTATCTGTATGAAGATGTAGATATTCACAATGTTTCCATAGATACTGGAGTAAGTAGTTTCTTCATATTTTCCCTGTATGTCTTAGAATTCAGCTCATCTATCCAAAGGTTGATTGATTACCTGATTGCAATTTAGTTCCAAGAATTATTACTGGAGATAAGTGAGTATCAGTGGTCTCATAGTCTTCATGAATTAACATTATAGATTTTCCTAAGTATGATTAAGTAGAAAAGAGAGATGTAGTCTCCAAATCCTGAAATCTTAGGAATATTTTCACTGTGAATTAGACCAATATTAAAAAAAAAGGAAGGAAATAAAGAGAAAAGCAACAAATCTCCTTTGTAAATGCTCATATTGCACATTTACAATTAAGCTGTTCTGATTTTGGCAATTAAAATAATTTCCTCTGAGAGACCTCAGTCATTCTTGTCCATGCATAAAAACAAGACTGGTGTCATGAGTAAATGATTGAAAGAAAGGTCTTGCTCAAATGCATAAGTTCCTATGAGAAATCCTGAAAGACAAACCAGTCATAAAAATGACAGTCAGTAGGTTTGGCCAAAGTCGTTTTAGCAACCCAAGGGATATATAAGTTCATTCAATTATCCATTCCTCCATTCAGCAAATATTTATTCAACACTGACTCCTAGCCCTGTCCTAAAAGAACTCCCATTCCAAAGCAGGTACCAGACCAGAGAAGAGAGAAGGTGATGATAAGTAACATCAATCAGTAAACTATCTATGCACTATGACAAGCATGAATCAGTCATAAAATTTCAGATGACCATTGATATAGGATCAGTCAATCCATGGAAGTCCATTTTCTTCTTGGAACATCTTATCTTATTTTGCTACTCATGAATTTCAAATTGACTGAAGCATAAATTATTAAGGAAGTATAAAATTTCAGTGTTATTGAGAAAATCAGACTATATAAACAGTTTAAATTTATTAGCCATAAAGTATATACTACTATTACTATAGATATTTTATTATGTGTTATTATAAATGCCAAAAATTATATTTTATACCATGACACAATATAAATAAACATGGAATAGAAGACAGGATAAGCTTGATGTACTCCAGAGCTCAAAGACTAAGAGCTACCTTGGAACTGAATTTGACCCTAATTGGTTGTCTAGATAACTTCACTTCTTTCCTTGAACAAATGAGTAGTATTCATCGCAAGATGAAATACTTTACTGGGAGTGATATTCCTAAAATGAAAATTATTGGCTTGTCAGAACTAAGATACATATTCAGGAGTCCACATCAAAACATACAGCTCTACATAATCTAGAAGAAAAGGGCTGCCCAACTAATCTGCTACCAATTAACTTGAAAGCAGTAAGCAACCTTGCCTTGCATGAGTCTTTGAATGTGGCTTTGGAATCTATCTAGCTACTTCTTTTGGCTCTCACTCATGTATTTGAACTAATTCTAACGTTAGGGTGGCACAACTAACTTGGATAAGAACGATATATCATTTTGTTCTTAAATCACTTCAGCTTCCAAAGTCACTAAGAAGCAGTAGGATTTCTGATGTGTAATGGATTTCATGGACTTCTTGGATGTCAACCTGTCTTTTTGGCAGAATCAAACATCTACATCTATTGGGCTCCATTTTCTTCTACAATTCATCATTTTAATGTTGGCACTCAAGACATACTAGGTGTTAACTCACACTCCTTCCAGAGATAATAGACACCTTGCTAGGACATGGCATTTGCAGTGTTCTGTATTGAGCCCTATATTTGATTGGCAGGCACGCCTTAGAAACACTGGCATAGCACCTTGGTAGAAGACATTGTGCCATGTCACAGTTGGGAAGGAATTTAGGCTGCGAAGTGATCACAAATGAAGTCAGCTGAGAGTGTTCTGGAATGAATTTCTGGCTCCTGGAGTAGAGAGAAATAAATACTCAAGAAAATCTCTGCCTCTTTTATGCAAAAGTTTACACAGACGATACCTGTCTCAGAAAGATGGGTAGCATCTTGCTAAGTTGAAAGAGCAGTGTTGAGCATTTTATCATATAAAGAATTTCAATAATGTTATGTTTTTCTTGGCAGTCTTCAAAATCAATATGCAGGAGGATAAGATAACAAATCACACAGTCAAAAGATTTTTATGTGTTGAATAGACTGACTAAAGGATGGTAACCTTCTGCCACTTGTTTTATGGTGAGTCTTTCTTATGGTTCCTCTATATCCTAATCTGCAGAATGGAGATGATAGGAAGTTAGAAAGAATTATTCACATCAGGTTCTTACAGTAGTTAATACAATGTAGAAATAGGAAACAAGTGTTCAATAAGCAAGAGAGAATTCTTATAACTAAAAATATTATTGATATCATAGATCTGTGTAGAAATGAAGCAAAATATATTCCCAAGTAGTTGACTAGAAAAACCTGCTATAGCAATTTTAAGAACCATAATTGTCTGTTTTGTGAATATCATTATTGTCACTATGTGAAATTCCATCTGCCAAGAAGATTAGTCTTTTTCTATGTGCTCTGTTTTTACAATGCTACAATAGGCACCAGTAAGCAAAGATGAATCTTTCATGGGTTTTGTTCTTTTTTAATTTTTTCAACTATTTCACAGCTCCTTCTAGAAACGCATGTTTTATATGCTATATGTAAGGTGCACATAGGGCACAGTCTCCTTGAGATTTTAATTAATCTCACATTGTAAGGTATAAAGTAAAAAAATAAAACTAGGACTAGATATTTTGTTAAAAAAAGCTTTAAAAAATAAATTCTATAGACTTTCATTCCTATTCTTTGCTTTATACTCACTCCAGTGTGTCTTTAACATTTTTATTCTATACCAGCAATTGAAGCCAAAATAATTATTGTTAATAATTTAAAAATTCTTGTTGGATACTTCCAGGAGTTAATGAGTCAGGGTCCAATACGTCTAAAGTAAATAGCACCAGTTCTTCCTAAGGCAGAGACCTGCTGAATAAGTTAAATGACAAAACTTCCTATTTATCAGTCTTTTTACCTGCCTGATAAATAGTTGAAAACTGCTGGAAAAAGACTCTTGCTCCCCATAAACTGTCAGTTCCTGTACCCATGGTTTTACTATTGCTTGTACATAAGAGCGGGTTGTGTTTCCATTACTTACACTTTTATTCCCTCCATGTTGACTTTCAAATTATATTTCTACTCTGCTGGATTTCCTGAATGGCTATGATGCAGTTTTCAACTTGAGAAAGGCGTTCCACTCCCTGTTATTGGCTAGAATCATTCACACAAGTGAACCATCGTTTGTACTTTTTAATATTTACTTTGGTATAAAAATTTATTATTATAATCTTAGTATTTAACCATTTAAAAAATTACAAGCAATGTATACATCAATTTTAGCAGAGCTCTGTGGCAATGTAAAATCCAGTTGAAAAGATAATTAACAATATTTTCAGAATGGGTACAATGAACATAGTTGTATTTTTACTATTGTCTCTTCTGCCTTTGTAATTAATAACAAAATTTGTGTTATCTAGAAACCAAAACACATACCAAAAGCAAACTATTTTAATGGTGGGAATTATTTTAAAAATTCAGCCACTCTGCTTGAACATAATTGTAGTACATTTCACTACATTCTTAAAAGTCATATAAATTTCCTAGTGCTACTGTGGCAAAGGAACCATGTCATTTACAAATCATCTAAAATAATTTGCTTTTTATCATTGTACAGTTTTCTACTCCAAATCTAACTATCTTTCAAAAACATTTTTGAGGTTAAGCTTTTATACTTAGCTTACCAAGTAAGCCCACACAATCATTTTTAAGTCATTAATCAAATTATTTTGTATTCAGGATAAATTGTTTTAATAGAATTTTCTATAAAGTTACTATATTTAGATTCCTAAAATATTGAATCAGGATCCAGTACCATACGTTTCTGAATGTTGTCTTATTTAAACATGTATCAAGTATGCCTCTGTTTATTGTTAGGCAATCCTTTCAGGCTGATACCGTTTCAGTGATTTTATAATTATAAAAAAGTACAGTTGAACAAACATCCTTCCACAAATAATAATATATATTATTATGTTTTCTGAATTTCTTACTGATGCTTCAGAAAGGGAAGTAAGTTTATTCTTACTTTTTTTATTTTCCACTATTCGAGTTATTATTGTCCTTACGATGTGATAAAATTTGATTGTGAATACTATTGAAATTCACAAAACAACTCAAGTTAATGAAACAGAATAACATGTTCATAGGGACAAGATTAGATGACTGTAACTATTGTCAGGTGTCAGGATTGCTTTAGCCTTTTCCATAAATCACTGTGGGATTGTCATTATCATATGTGATTAATAACACTTCATGTTGTGCATCTGATCACAAAAAAAGAAAATAGAGGAAATCACTCATGAACACCTTACATGAAGAGGTTGGGATGTCTCTCCTAAATTACCATAATTTGATTACTCCGTGAGTCTATTAACACAATTCATTGAAACCCATGGAGACCTAACAGAGATTTTTGCTATGGTATCTGATCCTTTGCATAAGCACTCACTGAATAATTCTGGGAACATCTACAATCTCTTTTCCTGTATTGCATTTTTGATTTGGAAATTTCTAAGTATCTTTTGGTGCTTTCAAGGTATCTCACAGTGAAAATTGATTGCCTTTTATAGTGGTATTCAGTGATAACATATAAATTTACTATTTTGAGAAATCTATTTTTTAGTTCTTTGAGTTCCAAATCACTATTGCGTCTTTATAGAAGCATTTATAAAGTTTCATTTGAATTATGTTGTTAAAAATGCACTAGTAATACACAAAAGACTAAAATGAAGGTTTCTTTGACATTGTGTATTGAAAGTGGCTTTAATATGTAAATTTTCTATATTGAAAATGCAGACATTTCATCTAATGAAGATAGTTTGTAGTCTTTAGGAAGCATCTATACACATGGAATATTACACTCTAAACATAAAACACAAAGTTACCTGATCTATTAATGAGCTAACTAATCTAGTAAATTCATTTGCTTGATCTCATTTTTTATTTATATAAATTTATAATAATGAACTTTCATTTATTAAAATAGTCTACAATATATTTGATTCATTTATTTTTCTACCTATTATAATGATAATTAGATTTTAAAAATAACATTATTTTTAGAGCAGTTTTTGATTCAGAACGATCTTACATGGAAAGCAGAGGAATTTACCTCACACCTTCAGCCATGTGACACCCTAGCCATTCCCTCCCTGATGTCAATATTCCTGTGAGAGAGATAGTTTGTTGTAATTAATGAGCCTGCAGTGACACATCATAGCTCAAAAACTATAGCCTACATTCAGATTCACTCTTGGTCTACGTTTTGTGGGTTTAGACAAATCTACAATGACATCCATCCATCTCTGCCCCACTTACTCACTGCCCTTTTCCCGCTGACAAACTCTGATCTTGTTATGCTCTTGTATTTTTGATATTCCAGACTGTCCTATAGCTGGCATCATATGAAACTTTCCCAGATTCACTTCTTTACTATAGTTATAGGCATTTTAGTGTCTTCCTTGTCTTTTCAAGGAAGGCATTTTAGTTTCTTGTATGTCTTTCATAAATATTTTGAATAACAATCTCTTAGATACACCTCCTCCATATCTTTTCATGAAAGAAACTTGGTAACTCTTTTCCTATGCTAAAGGGTATTTCATGGCCTGGAGGAACTAAACTATCCATTTATTTACTGAAGGACATGGTTGCTTCCAAGTTTTGGCAATAATAAATACATTGCAATACACATCTTTCTGTAGGTTTTTTTTTCCTACCCATGGACATAAGTTTTTAACTGTTCTGAGAAAATATCAAGGAAGAGGATTGCTTTCTTATATGATAAAAGTGTGTTGAACTTTGAAAGAAACTGACAAACTCTCTTCCAAACTGGCTGCACCAGTCTTCATTCCCACAAAAAGTGAATGCGAGGACCTGCTTCCCACAAACTCACCCGCAGTCAGTGTTGCAGTGGTGTGGATTGCCCCCATGCCACTAATGTGCAGTATTTTCTCCTTCTTTTAATTTGCATTTCTTTAAAGATAGATGATGTGGAACATCTTTTTGTACACTTATTTTCCAGTCATGTGTGTTCTTTCATCTGCACTTGAGTTTTCTTATTGTTGAGTTTTCATAGGTCTTTGCATAATTTGAATAATGATCTTTTTAGATATGCCTTTTGTAAAATTGCTTTTAAATCTCCTAGTCTGTGGCTTATCTTTTCTCTCTTGACAGAATCTTTTGAGAAGCAGAAATTTTTAATGTTAATGAAGTTCAGTTTATTGATTCCTTCCTTCCTGGAGCATGCCTTTGGTGTTTGCTCTTCAGATGAATATGAATGGTGAGAGAGCAGCTGTCAATACTCATGCCCTGTCATTTCTGTTCTCTCCTTTAGACTCTCAGGCAGTAATAAAGCCTCTATGCACTGTGCTTTCCCAACTAATGTTCAGGGTAAAAAATGCTGTCCCTGGGTGTCTGCTTAACTGCAGCTGATGTTTGAGAATTAAGCAAGTTTCTCTGACTCTTGATTTATGTCAGGTATGTTGAGGATAAGGCAGCAAGGCGAAAGATTTTTCAAGCTTTTGTGACATTAACATTCAACAAATATTAACGGAGCAGTTGACTTTCCTGATAAACTGTAATAGGGAGCGTGGACTAAAAGATCCGGAAGGCATGAACCCTGGCTACACGACTGTCATAAGAGACATAGGAACATAAACAAATGAGCAAACTTTGGGGAATCATATGTAAGAAAATGTTAGCACAGTTAATACCAACAAGTAAGTGATAAATTTTGTATCGGGGGTACTGGTGGTTGGTGAGCAGGCTTGGAAAGATTCCAGGTAGCTGGATGCCAGGACTAATTTACACAGATAAAGATGAACTTTCTGGGGCAAAATGTGTAGGTTAATCTATACAGCTGGAACAGTGAAAAGGCTATATTGAGGTGACTATGCAAAAATATAAGGAATTAGAAGATTGGAGACATGAACTAGAGTTAGATGAAGAATAATGTCTTGGCCACAGAGTATCCTACATGTACTTTGCTCACATCCTGACCTGCTTCACTGTGTCATCATTCTAGACAACTGTCTTAGGCAAAGCACAAATCACTGTGAATGAACAAAAGTGGAAGAAAAATTCTAAGTTCCCTTTCTTATTACTGCTGTTAGCTTCCTCAACCTAATTATGGTTTCTGTTTAAAATCGCCTGTGTTAAAATGCTGATTCAGTAAAATATTTACAGTCACACATCATTTATTTAGTACCAACTGAATTCAATACACCTTGGTTTTCACTAACCTCACTTTGAAGGTTTTCTTTCACATTGGCCACTACGAGAGGGGCTATAAAATTCATCTTTATTGGAAAGAAGAAAATAGATCACAATAAATTGCAAACACATCAGGGAGTTTACTCATAAGCAGCAGGAGAGAATCAAAGTGAGTTTTCATGTAGAAAGCAAGTGACAGACTGAAAGAAGCACTCCGTGGGAGATGACAAACCATAAAAATATCAGAGGTGTTGCAAGAGATTTAGAAATAGTCAACCATGTCAGCCCATTGCGAATTCTATAGAGAGTTCAAGGTTCGTGCAGAAGTTAGCCAGGTAATTTGATCAGGTTGTAGCTTGTTTAGAAGACAATAAAATGGTGGCTTTGCCAGCCTGCATAAAAGATTATTTTTATTCTTGTGAATTAGAATTTTTTTTAATAAAAAAAAACTGAAAGATTCAACCCCCTTTCAGGGTCTCTGGAAGACATTTAAAGCACAAAAAGGAAAGAAAAAGTTATAATAGCAAATATTGGGATCATCATATATTATTTTAAGACTGCTCTTAAGGATTACTTTGGTTTATAAAGAACCAAATATGTTGAAGCTCATGGATTATCTCACTGAGTGATCCAACAAACCGAAGATCACTAAGCATAACCTATCTTGACTACACTGCTGAGTGCCAGTGAATTACAAAGGGAGAACCAGGCCTTCAGTTACATGTAGCATGTGCAGAAAGATAAAATGCATACAAAGCCAGAAAACCTAAGAACTATAAGTACTAAACCATGAAGCACAGACTATAAAAAATACACAGAGTCGAAAGGAGATGTGATTTTTGTAGGCTGTAAATAATGGGGTAATGGAAGGGACTGAACACAACCGTGAATATTTCTTCCCTTCTTCCCTTGAGAGTGGATAAATTGCCGTCAAATAAATCAGTTAGCTAACATTAAAGTTAAAATTATAGACTTTAACCAAAATCTATAATTTCCAGTTTTAACAACTTCTATTAGATATTACTTAAAATGTAAAGGCATGAATTGTCTTTATTATGTGATATAGTTGTCATCAATGTCTTCAGGGTTAGAAGTGCTTTTAATTCACAAATATTTATTCATATATAATTTAATCTCTTTCTTCCATAATTTTTAATCTCTTTTGCTATCTGTTGCTATATCAGCCCATTGCACTATCGTTTTATGATGAATAGACCTTACATATTGACTAATGGCTTATATTTATGTGTGGGGTCTATTCGATCTGGAGTGTATTAGAGTATTTTTGGTCCTATTGCGTAATTTTCTGTCAAGACTTCATTATATTTGAAAGTAAAAAACTTAAAACCTATTTTTATTTTTGGTTTTATTTATTTATATTTTTATCAGTACATATTTGCACCATATAATCTTTGTGTTCTTTGTATGCAGTTGGTACATGTGCATAATTTCCTTTGTTCATGTATGATGTTTTTAACTTTTAAAAAAGGTACTTTGGGAATGGATGGGTCAAAGAGAATTTCTAGTTTCAGTTTTGTGAGGAATCTCCATACTGATTTCCAAACTGGTTGTTTATCTTGTTATCAGTAACATAGAAGGCTTCTTCCCTCACGCCCACAACCTCACCAGCATGTTTTTCATTATTTATTTTTATTCCTTAATGATGACCACTCTTTCTGGGGTAGGATAAAATGTCAATTTTTGTCTCGATTTACATTTCTGTAATGGCCAGCAACTTTGAGCACTTCGTTATGTATTTATTGGCCACTTGTCTTTCTTCTTCTGAGATGTCTGTTCATTTAATTTGTCCATTTTTTGATTGGGTTTTTTATTTTGGGAGAATCTAGTTGGTTTTTTCCATTCCCTATGTATTATAGATGTTAGTCCTCTGAGGAATAATTTTATTTTTTTTTCCATTCTATACATTTTCTTCTCATTCTGTTGGCTATTTTAGTTTTTGTCTTGTTTTGTTTTGTTTTATGATAAGTGCAAGGTTTTAAATTTGATGCGACGGCATTTGAGAGTCTCAGAACTATTTTCTGGGCAACTGGAGCTGTGTTTAGAAAGTTCTTTTTTAAACCCGTGCCTGAAGAGTTCTGCCTATTTCGTCCTCCAACAACGCTGATTTTTAATAAAAGCTGTTGGAATAAATGACCTCACCAAAGGGATGTCTGGAGAAAGGAGAGTGGAAAGAAAGACTCAATTTGAAGAAATCAGAAAATAAGAAATAAACTATCACAGAGGATTGAGAGCGATCAGTAAAGGTGCTAAGAAGCCGTGAGGTTGTGTTGTTCTACGGTGCAGGTTACCTAACCTGAGAGGTCGGGAGGAGTGAGGTCAGCGTAACCATTTCACAAATGACTAAGGGTACAATGCAGATGAGAAGGGAGGGCCTGCAGGACTGAGCTCCTGGGGTGTCCTTGGCCACCTGGACTATGGTAGCCATTCTGTGGGAATAATGGGGTGAAGTCTAAGAGATTTTAAAAAGACAGTTGAACAAGACAAACTGGCAGCAAATCCTAAAGGAATTATGTAATAAAAAAAAATATGACGACACTGAAGGTTACTTTGAAATAGTTTCAAAGGGAAAGACTGTTACTTTAAGAATTACTATATTATTACTATTTACAGTGGAAAAATGAAGACTGTTGTATTAACAGAAAGGAATCAGCACAGAGGGTGATTTGTTTATGCAGATCATGTCTTCATCATCTCTGTGCAGTGCATAGTTTAATTTAATCAATTAAAAGAAAAGCAGAGACATCTTCTGGCACGTGAGCATCCTGGGCAATCTTCCTGAGAGTCAGAGGTCTTAGCAACCCTTCCAAACGGAGTTTATCTTTAACGACACACAAACACACTCACGGCAATTAAACGGCAGTACTCACGTCACATTTTGGTGAAGTTTGTTTTGTTTTGTTTTGTTTTTTGTTTCTCTGAAACGAGGTTTCACCATATAGTTCAGACTGGCCTTAAGCTCACTTCGTAACCCAAGCTAGTCTTGAATTTGCGACAATCTTCCTACCTTAGTCTCCCAAGCACTGGTATTAAACGGTGCTCTGTCATGCCAAGAATATCACATTCTCTCTTTTTTTTTTTTTTTTTTGTACTGGGGATCGAACTCATGACCACACTTGCAAGACAGGCTTTTATGCCACTGAACTAAATCCCCAACCCACATTCTCTTTAAAAAAATGTTTATGATATTTCCAATTATTGTTTAATTATCATTTAAAAATAAAGAGGATGGGGAAAAGGGAAATGCAAGATATATCACATACAGGTACAAATTCCTTATGATGAATATGATCATTATATATGGTATCAATGAACTAATAAATGGCACTGATAAACTTAATAATAATAAAATAACTACTAGGATATTTATTAATGTAGGTTTTCATTGGGTATTAAAACCAACACTGTTAGGTAGCCACCACTTTTCTGTCTGCAAATACTCATTTGACAGCTTTCATCAAGAATTGGTTTAAAATAAATGAAAGGAAGACTTGGGTTTAGGACTGAGAAAAAGTAGGGTAACATTTTTTTCTTCACTTACAGATCAAATTTTCTCCTGTAATTGTGTTTTTGCCATTTTGTTTCATTTTGATCAACAGAAAGATAGCAAATAGAATGACAGTACTCATTCACAGTGCTTCCTTTTGTATATGTCTTCTTTGAGAAACCCATGGCAACTTGTAATAAGCCTATGAATATTTTGTGGGGGGTTAAAAATGATGTGAGCCTGACTGAGAACTGAGTAGGTCAACATGAGGTGCAGTGGACTCACTGGTGCCCCAAACCCTTGTCTCAGTCTCTCATCCATTCTGGAAGTCCATGAATGAGGAGGAAACTGTGACAGTTCATGAGTGGATAAACAAAACACCTTGAGGATGCACTGAGAGATTCTTCACAATCCCCACTCCATCACTGTCACCAGGGCCATCTCTGCCACCCCTGTGGCTATGTTTTATCTCCTGGTACCATTGCCCGTCTGCCTCCTCTCATCTTAGCCTGCTTCTTTGTGCCCCTGCTCTCTCCCCCTTTCCCGAGATTTCACAGCTGACTTTGGCTCACCCTTTAGCTGCCAGCACCAGCACTGGCTTCTAAGGGAGTCAACATGGTCCACCCTGAAGAGGATTCTTCCGTCCGAGATTTCACAGCAAGCTTCATTTCTTTGTCTTAACTCCACTCCATTGTAGTTTTGCATTTTGCCTGGTGGAGTCTTTGATTGATATGTACATTCCACGAGAGAGGGACCAGGAATCTCCAAGGCCACATTAGTGCCAGGAGACACATTAAAATATTTTAGTCCTTTTTCAAAAAGAAAAAAAGTGCTTTAAATTGTGGGACCCATTGCTTCCACTGTCTGCCAAGTGGAAGAGAAATTTTCATCTTTATTTCTTCTTTGGAGTAAGACAGGTCTCCTACCCCCCAGATATATTTTGGGTTAGCTCAGGAGTTTCAATTTGATGTTTGGCTATCACTTACACAAAAATACATATAATGCTGGTTCCTGTACAAGCAATTCCGGCATTATTCCTTGGTGGTGATGGTAAAATTGGGGCATTTTTAAATCCACGTTACAAAGTTTCTTTTCTTAATTAATTGTTTATTGGCAAGTTTTGTGTATACATCATGATCACATTCATCGAAGAGAATTTGTGCCTGAACATGACATAGCTTGAGTCTTACTTTCCCTGTTCCCTCCCCTCCCTTCAACTCCTCTACCCTCCTTATTTCCAAAAGCTTTGTTTCCATTTTTTCCTTCTTTTCTTTCTTTGTTTTTAGGGTGGGGATGGGATGTGCATTCCAAACTTATTGTATATTTGTTCTATGGGAAAAAAAAGTAATAATGAAGACTGAACTCTCTTTACATTTATTTGCTCCAACTCTGTCATAGTTAATACTATTGCACAAATAATTATTATATACCAGTTTGGACTCCTAGAATTTTGTTGTTACATCCACTCTACCTAAGTGAAAACATAACAGCTTAGTGAGTTTTTGTGTAGTTAACAGAGTTCAGAGAACAGATATTCTGAGTGTGAACCCTGGCCTTGGAACTCTACTTCTTTATTTTCAGCCCTCTTTGCATGTGAGGCAGCGTATGAGATTTTAGGATTACAAATGATGAAGGTATTCATTTCAGAGATGATATGCCTAATTTTGTACAATAGTTACCAAAGTTAGTATGTAGGAAAAACCAATTATAATTTTTGCAGTTTAGGCTTAGCAAAATAGTCAAGTATCTCAAATTGTATATTTTTAAAAAAAAAAAAGAAAACGTCAGTGTCTCACAGTTACCCAGAGAAAAAGTATACAAATCCTGATTTTGTCCAAAATCCATGACAAAACAGACTGTGGAAGTAGATAGTAGCTGGTGAGTAAGAGGAAGCTGGGTTTGATATTAAACTTGCAGTCTAAGCCTGTTCCTGGCACCTGGTGTCCTTTGCCCATTGAAAGGCGTTGCTTTTAATGCCTTCAAAAGTAATATGCTCTGGTTTACTTTGGCTGCCATTGAATGAATTTCATGATCACATTTTGTGTCTTTTATTTTAAATTGATATTAAGCAGAGTAAAAAGAGCTGTGGTTTGGAATCACCGCTGTCTGTGACTTGATCCTTTGCCCTCCCTCCTGGTCAAGCCAGCTTGTCCTTTGGGCTTTAAACTTTCTGTAAAACAAAATGGCTGTAGTGAGTGACCCAGAACCCTAGATGTGGTGAGTCATGCTTCCCTCCTGGGTCCTCAGTAGCAGAAGCAGATCTGTCTGGGCTGCTGCAAATCTTCTGTACGTTCCAGCATATGGAAGAGCCTGGGCCACCTTGTAGTCTGTATTGGTGTTGTTATTCATAGAATGACACTAAACCCATTTAGGAGTTCTCTAGGGTGATTTTAAAAAATTTTGTGCAATTTAGATTTCAGAAATGACAGCACAGTAAAAGTAATATGCTCTGGTGCCTAAGAAGTTCACCAAGATCAAATGAAGAACAAATGTAATCCTATCAGTGTCAAATTTTTCGTGAATTCTCTCCCACGGTAACGGCTAAATGCCATTTCTAAAGTGTTTAGGAGGGCAGCATCAGAAATTTCACCACTCATATGAAAGTTTAGCTGACTTCTGGGGAAAATAAGCAAGGCTGAGAATGCAGGGGAGATACTGCCAGTTCTTTATCGCTCCACAAGTTACTATTCAGGGGCTTATGGAAAGGGCTAACTAGAATCAAAAGGCCTTCGGGGTACTGCATCTGGTTCAGACCACAAGTTGAGTCGCAAAAGTGGATTACATGAAAGGAGGAGGGAAGAATTTACAGTACATATGATCCAGAAAGGATTTAATCCAATTCAAAATCTCAATTCTAAGACAAAACCCTGCCTCGTTTTGCATCCCTGGGAACCATACACAATGCCCTACCACTTATGAGAAAGTAACTATTCAAAACAAAAACAGTTTAATCCAAATATTATTGGAGAAATGAGCTCTCTTTCCACTATATATAAGGAGGCAAACTCAATCGAGAGCCTTCCAGAGTAATACCCTCATTGACATTTTATTTTTCTCTCGTCTTACCAGCATGGTATATTCTCTTTGTTTCCCTGCACCGTTTCCTTAGGAAGCTTATGGCCTTTCAGTATATTTACCATCTCCTCTGGTCAGATTCAAGCTTTTGGTAACATCATTTAAGATATGGAAGTAAAAGAAGTCATCACATTTTCTACTCTGTATCTCTCATATTCTCTCACTGTCTGACCCAAAGAAAGTTTCCTGACATGCTGTGTGACCCATAACTGAAAAGATATGGAGACAAGTTTAGATCCTTTCCAATTTTGGCCTTTCCTTTCAATCAAGGGTTTGGGAAAATAAAGACCAAAAGTTATGAAACAAACTGAGATGACCAAGTAGTACAGAAATGGGTCCCTGGCAGCTTGACCTGAGTGGTTGTATCTCCCTGCCTGGCTCCTCCATTCTCTTTGCTTCCTATTCACCATGAAGTAAGGGGTTTTTCCTCTTCCATGCCCCTCTGCCACACATAACTGTGTTAGAATCAACTGACTGTGGACTGAAAATCTGAGTTGGAATCAACCCCTCTTACTTTAAGTGGTGCCTGTTGGCTGTTTTGTCTCAGCAATGTGGAAAGTACCTAAGATACTGTGAGTAATTTTTCTCTGCAAAGTAGGCTAATTTCAACAGTGATTACTGAATTCCTGAAGTCAATAATATTTTCTGCAAGGTTCTTTACAGCTAGTTTTCCAGTTTAAGTTGTAGGCTATTCATTACATAAAAGCTGGAAACAGTACTCATCATTGCTATTAGTATTTATTAAATCTTAAAAAAAAATGTTTTTGTGCCACAATCAGCTAAGTACCAATTTTTTTCCAGATTTTTAATAGTCAGTGAGCATAGCCTTCACACATTGTCATCAATGGAAACAATAAAGTGATTAATAATTAATGGTTAGGTGAAGTTGATAACTGATAAATATCTTCTGTTTGCTACAGCTCAAGAAATGTGTACCAGTGCATACATGCTAATATACTCTAGTCTGTGATGTCATCATGATCCTCTTTTTTGTAGTTTACCCTGTTGAACATAGCTGTCTTTGGCATTTACACTTCCAGCATCCAATAGCAAAATACAGCTTACGAACAAATGAGTCTAGTCCTCCACTGTTACTCTTAAATCTTGACAGAGTCCTGGATTTAAAGGAGACTGTTATGCTTTGTGTCTGGGTGTCCCCCCACAGCCTCTTGCAGTCATGAAAGCAGGTTTCTAGAATTTGTGATTGATTCATGGTCCAATGCTGGGTTATGGGCATGTTATACCCACCTAGGATGGGTGGCCTACATGCAAGACAAGTCACAGAAAGAGTCTTGCTCTCTCTGTCCTCCATTTTTGCTCTTGTTGCTTTTGATATCCTCTACCACCATGAACTGTTGTTCCTCTTCCACACCACTGTGCTTTGGAGCCAGCCAACTATGGACTGAGAGCTAAATAAACCCTTCATTCCTTAATTCTGGGTGTCTGGTAGTTTGTCCCAGCAATGAGAGAGAAAAGTAACCAACAGAAAGACTCATATTGCGTGCAATTGTAATGCAAGAGGAGGAAGCAGTCTGTTAGATTTATTTAGGAGTCCTGGGAAAAGATTTTTGTCCTGGAAAAATAAAAGATAAAATCAGCAGTAGCCCCCCCCCCAAAAAAAAGACCTATAAAATATACTTTTTCTATTGTGCATTTGTAGGGAGAACTCTCAAAATACATTAGTGGTCAAATCGGTCAACTTGATGAGCAGAACTCTCCCATTCTTTTTTGCTTCTTTCTGTTTTGGATAAACTATGATTTCCACTTAATTTCAGATTAGCTACAGTGGCCATTTCCTTGGCACTATGAGTAAAAATGCCCCCTCATGATATTTGCAAACTCCGTTTTGTGTGGGTTTGTACATAGTGTAAGACAGCAGCCACTTTTCTGTTGCCTCCCCGAGTGCCCTGCAGATCCCCTCTGCCGAGCAATCCTCCCCAGTGATGGCAGAGCTGCTGTCAGTACTGGTGCACTAAATGACTGTTCTGCACAATTAGCACCGCACCTTGTGAGGCCCACAGCTGTGTGACACATCATTTAAACCTGAGTCCCATCGGTGTTAAGTGCTGGAGGCAAAACAGTCCTCCTGGCACACTCCTTGCTTTATTTCTATACAAGCCCAACCACCACCTCTCAGCCACATAAATGTTTCTTATGAAAGGACTTCTAGCCTTTTGATTATGTCTTTTATACTCCAGAGGATCTAATAGGCCGGTGGCATTATCTACTATTTATTGCCCATTGCCTCTTTGTCAGGCGAATGTTTTCACTTTATTTTCACAAGGACCTGATCAGATAGTTACTGTTATTATATTATCATTTTCCTTTTCCACGTGGTAAATCAGAGGTGCACAGAGGCCAAGCTGATTGTGTGAGGAAAAAAATGCTAGCCAGAGGTAGAGCTACGCTTTGGTCTCTACTGTCTGAGAGAAACATAAAACGCCACTGGCCCACCCTGTAAGTACGCAGGGATTGCATCCTGGGTCAAGCAGGTCACAGATGATACACAATGGTAGGGGCTGAAGTGTAAGACCTTATGACTTACTATAACTCAAATTTCAGGTAAGTAAAATAATGTACACTTCAGTATACATTTGAAAGTATTTTGTTCATTTTTATCTTAAAGATGTTAAAACTAGCTTAGGCCATCAAGGGTCTTCATGAATGGACAGTGCATTACAGTTGAATGATAGCAGGTCACACCAAGCAAAACTAAAACTGACTGGGGAAACATTTTAGAGGGTATGGTTTGTAAAAGTCCTTTAGAGCCACTAGAAAAGGTGCCAAATGTACTGGGCTCCAAATTCTCCTCCTCCCAAGTAGGAAGATAAAATGACTATTATAATCATGGGTCACTAAGTTCAGTGGAACTTACTCTCTGGGAAAAAATGGCCAAATAAAAAGTTGGTTTTCTATCTAATGCCAGTGATAACTGTCTGACCCATTTCCAGGTCTTTTGCTGGGTTCACTTCATTTTCATACAGTCATGTCAATAATGATGGAGAGCGTGAAACAGCAAAGGATTCTGCGGATTATCACTTCCACTCTGCATACAGATAGCACTTCATGTAAGCAGCTTTTCCAGATATTTCATTGTGCATCTGATGGAAGGATTTAGTGTAAAGCCAGGGGTTGTAACCTTTCATCTGTGAGATGGAGCCTTTGACCAGGAATGTAGCAGAGAAACTGCTGCCTTGGGGCACCCAGCTTTGCTGGGCCACACCGACTTCCACATTTTTACTTTGTCTTATCAAAGAACATGATCATAAAGATATTTTTTCAGAAAGATGTTTCTTGTCTTCTAATTTCAGATTCTTTCTCTACTAATTCAACATGTTTTCATTGCTGGAGGAAAAGGACTCATTTTAAAGTAGAAGTCCATTGGTTTTATGAAGCTATTGCAAAGGAAGAGCCTATGGATAACCTGGGAGAACTGGCTTGCCCCCCACATTTATAGACACTGCTACTCTGGTACATTGGGTTATTATGATAGATCAGTTTGCTTGGTGGATTCTCTGGGGTCATATGATTTAAACTGAATCAAAGTCATAGACCAAAATTTGCCACTCAGAAATAGAGGCCATGAGTCAAAACTTCAGGGTGTTTGACAAACAGAAGATCAGAATTATTGGAGCAGGAACCAAGAGTTCTAAGACCAAAGAGCAGAGAATTCTGCAAACTGTGAAAAGCAAAGAGATGGTGGAGGAATTCACTAGAGTATTTTTCGGAAAAGGAATCTGCTCTATAACCCCCTTGACAATAATCCTTCTTTCCTCCAGCTAGAAACAACTGAATTCTCCCTTATTATGAGAATAAACTACTAATTGTGGTATAGCAATGCAAAGGAATACTACCCAGCAGGAAAAAGGCATGAAATACTGGTATATGGATCAACATAGATGAATCTCAATAGCATTATGATGAGCTAAAGAATGCAGACCCAAAGGAGTACTCACAGTATGCATTTCTCTTTACTTGAACGAATAAATATCTGGACCAGGTGAAAGCAGAGCGATACTTGGCCAAGACTAGTGACTGGGGTAGGAGATGACCGCATTATACACTTCAATAAAGTTAATTTTTTGAGAAGATAGGATATTTCCAAATATTGTACTACATGAAGCTTTCCCGTGGGAATGCTAACTCATGGAGCAAGACTGCTAATATTATGGCAAGGAAGTGTCTTTGGACAGCAGTACTATGAGTTACATTTCTCTTATCGAAAACACTTGTAGAAAACTTTAAACATTTAGTGGTCTCCTTCATGAAGCCTGTTTGTGCCTTCGAGGTCTCCTCACATGAGTAGGATGTGATATGCTATGAACTGAGGAATCCATAGGCAGGAGCGTAAGAGTTTTCCTTGCCAGGCTTTAGCAACAGATGCTGGGCAATTTAACATCTTCAAACTTCATTTTACTTATGTCTGAAATTAGGTTAATAGTAAATCTTTCTTCATAATTCACTGAGAAAAGTAAAGAAAAAAATTCTTAAGTCTTTAGCGCTATGCATGACCTGTTGTAACCTGTTGGAAAAGGCTGGCTGTTCCATTTGTATAAACTCTTTCCTGAAACCTATGCTAAGGTGTTCCCCGGGGAATGAATCAACTCTTCATCTGTTAAAGCACGCACTGGTTATATCGGAAAAGATTGCCTTTCCTATTGTACTGTGAGATGATTAAGATCATGTCTTATCCTTTCCTCTGTTCCAGCTCCCAGCACCACAGCTTGCAAATGGGGCTTTCTCAGTCCTCATAGGAACTTCATCCTTGAAGTTTAAATAATCACCGGCTTTCAGTCACGCACTTCCCTTCAGAGTGAACTGCACAAGAACCCAAGCCTTGTTGCTTTTGTGGATTTGAGGGAATCTGTAAGGAACACAGGAGATATGCAGAAGAAATGGCATATGTTTATGCCTCTCCCCTTACATGAGAAACATAAAGATTATAGTGAAACCCTTGATTTTATTCAGGAGAAACTTGAGGAAAGTTCCCATTGGTCTTTTAAGGAGCAGGATCAAGTGAAGACTGTTTCTACACTTGAGGGAGACTTCAGAAACGCTTAAATCTTGGGGTATATAATTTTGGATTAGACTACAATGCATCCTCCCCAGGGTGGCCACTTGCCATACTCATAAATGTTGACTTAATTTCCTAGCCTTTCTTCTCAACTGCACTTCATCTCCTGCTTTATTTTTTCCTTAGCTGGCTCTCTGCATACTTGAATGAATGCAGTAGCCTATATTAAAAATTTTAATCTTTCTTCCTGCATAGTTTTATCATTTTATATGTTTTGTAATTACAAATTACATTAATAATTATATTGATTAACAATAAGAAAACCATAAAATAATAATTAAGCTGATAATTAGATTTAAATGCCTAACATAAATGTTCTTTTCCATATAGAAATTCTTGGGCTTTTTCTTAGAGTAGCAGTCTAACTTTGGATATTTGTGGGAATAAGAAAAAAAATTATTTTGGGTTACAGGATCTATGTAAAGGGCTGTCTGTGACTCTGTTTCTGTATCTCCCTCTCCCCTTTTCTCACCCCCTCCACAACAAACTGAAAAAAAAAATCACCAGACAAATATCTGCTACTACCCGCAGTGAGGTTTTATATACTATTAATATTGTTTGAGAGGCAAGTAGACCCTCTGGACAGATGACTGTGTATTGCTGTAGAGTTTTATGCAAACTGGACATTCTTTGGAATTTACCTAGATAATTTTTATTCTGGGAAACCACATAAACACTCAATGCAAATATTTCTCTTTATTCTCTTTTTAACAGCTCATAAATATCATTGTTTGCAGGTGGGAGGGGAATAGTACTTAACTGAGTGAGGATGTCTCCAAGCACCATTTAAAAATCTATTTTTTGCTTAGTGCACAGGTCCTAGAAAACTAAACAGCTTATGACACACCTGTGCAAGTGAGTGATGTAGCTAAATGTACTGAAAGTGATTACTACTTTTATACTACCTGTCGTCAGCCTCAACTCTCTATAATCCTGGGTAACAAAGAATTTCATAGATTACAATTTTTGCAAACTGCTTGGCTAATTTGCCAAAGACAAGACAAAGATAAGGTTAGATGTCTAAAGGTCATAGATGACCTCCAAGAAGATGGTTTCCTCAGTTGGAGCTGAGAGAGTGCACAGAGGCATCGTGGCATATAGTTGTAAACCCCCCCGCCAGCTTGCCTGGTGTCCTCTGCAATGGTAGATTCCTGACTGAAAGGCTCCCTCTGCCATGCCATGAGGCAGGTATTGCTACGAAGGAGAGTTAGGAAAAGCAAACTACTTATATCATAGTATCAGGAACCAATCCTATGATGAGTAACAGAAATCGAAGTATTTCATTTCCTTTGTGCTAACATTAACTGTTATTTCAGAAATAGGAATGTGTCTTCAATAGTTCACTTAACACTGCATGGCAATCACCTCAGAATTCATGTCTGGCCTAATCATCAATCCTTTGATTTCTGGGCAACTTAGCATATATTCATGGAGATCTCTAGCATCTAAATATTCCAATAAAAGGCAATTTCAAGGGTGAAGCAATAATTGGCCTAATGTATTTTTATCTGAGAGTTATTTTCTGCACACCTAGTGTTGCACCCTCTCTAAACAGGTTCTTACCAGTGACTCCTATGGTTTGGTAATTTCTCACTATAATAAAATAAAAGACAGAAGTAAATAAATAAATTTAGCCTTGTAACTGCCATACCAATTGTGCTGGTTTGTGTTTAAATGTTCCCCCAATGCCTCATGTGGTCATGGAGGATGGGCCTTGTGAAGGCAGCTGAGTCTAGCATTTGTGACTGGTTCGTTGTCTAGCACTGGGATTGGCAGTATGAATGCTACATTCACCCAATTTCTGGTAGCCAGGATACAATATAAGGGAGGGAAAGAAGCATGCTCTTTGCTTTTTGACCTTTTTTTGTTCTTGTTGTTTCTGGTATCTTCTGCAAATGTCATGTTGCCCCAGTGCCACACCACCCTATTTTGGAGCTGGCTGATTATGAACTGAAGCCTCCAAAAACCTCCTTCCCTCATTTTGTGTGTCAGATATTTTGTCTCAGCAAGGAGAGAAAAGTAACTAAGACACCTATTGTAAAAAGGACAACTTTTTCAAAAGAAAACAAAGTGGAAAGGTAATAGATTATAATTTGAAGAAGACAGAATTTTGATCTAAGCTTACCATACATGAGCCTTCCCTACCTGATAAGGCAGACCATTTATGTGGTGTTTTTCAAAGTCACAAATATTTGGAGGAGCCGAGATTTGAATCAGTGACTGCCTCTCAGGTGAAATACTCTAACCTTCTAAAGGTTTAGGACAGGAATATCTTCATTGTTTTCTTCTTTCATTCCTCTTCACATAGCCTCAAGTCCACCTTACTATAACCCAAGGATTGTAATAGTTGTTGTTAGGTTGTTGTAAAGATTGCATGCAGATACCTAGTGAATATGTGGTTCACTGACATGTTTCTAGAAATGGAAGATTCCATCCTCTTCTTGTTAGTCTTACTCGGATTACAGGCCTCTGGTACACTAGTACTACTAGGATAATTCTAACAAAAGCTGCCCTGTGCTCTACACTGATATTAATAAATTTCCTATGTAAATATGCTAGAGAATAAAATTTGGCTGGTTCATATTATAAAATGGTTTCTCTACTTATATTGCGGCATTAGAGAATGCACTAATAATACACACTGTCATAGGCCAAATTATGTGCTTTCAAAATTCATAGGTGAAAGCCTTAATTCTGAGTTCCTGAGAATGGGGCGGTATTTAGAGAGAAGGTATATAATGCACTCTACTTAGAGGTAATAAAAGATAAAAGGAGTGCTTAGGGCTGACCCTAAAGCAACATGAGTGGTGTCCTTTAAACAAAATGAGATCAGGACACCTGTGTACACACAGAGGGAAGCCCACATGGATATATGGAGAGGAGATCATCTGTGAGGCAAGGAGACAGCCCTCATAAGGAACATAACCCTGCTGACCACTTGATCATATGGTAGCTGTACACAGTGTCTCTAAAATAGACAAAAAGGAGGAGGGGGAGGTGTGAGGTATGCAGGTGATACCTGCTCTACTGTCAGACGAACCTGAAGTCTGAGTTTGTCTTCAGCTCTAACGTTGTCACTTAGCAGAGGTCTGAACTTTGATAAGCTACTGAAATACTCAGAGCTCTAGGTTTTTCAAGTATACAGTAGGATTACCAACACCTATCTCCGGGGAATGTTTTAAGGATTAAATAAGATATTGGTTGTAAAGCCATAGCTTTGTGCCCAGCTTTTTAATCATGCTTTCCTTAGCTCTTCAGTATAATAAACACAGATCAAAATATCACACTTGTAGTTTACTAAACTATGATGACTTCATAGAGGACGATAATCAGTTTTCCTTAAAATAACCCATTTGATCTGTGCTAATCGTCTTTTTCTGAGGACTTTGTGGAACACCACACTAAACACTGCACCAGGATTTCACAATAACACTCCACTCTAGAGTAAATTTTGATGTCAGACACAATTTGCTCTTTTTTCCAAGGGCTCTTATTTATCAGAACAAATTGTAAGTCAGGGTTATAAGACATCTTAAGTTAGTTCCACTTTTTAATCCAAATGTAATTTACAAGTTTATAGCATTATTCCCTTGTAGAAGGTCCTGTTTTTCTTTCATTATTATTGTAAAGCAGTATTACTGGTACAAAGAACTGAGAACTCTGAATATCTTCATGAGAATCCAGTAAAATAAAGCAGAAAAACAGAAATATGACAGTGGAGTTCCAAATATTGGATTTAAATAAAATGTATCTTTGAAGTTTTACTGTAAAGGTATTAATGAAGACAACTTTTGCATTTAATTTTCACTGAATTTATTTTTTGATTAATGTAGTTCCTATTTTTCTGATAAGAAGCAAGAAAAGAAATAAATAAAACAAGCTTTCAGGCTGATTGCTAATTTATATGAATTCATGTATTCAAATTTATGATCTTTGAATCAAACACAAGTGCTCAATGCTATTCTTCAAATCCCTGACATTATTTACATAAAAGCCTTTTGAAATACCAAAGAGATTATTTGTCATTGAAGAAATTTCAATAGTATCCTGATGCTTCCTGAAAATGTTTTGAAGGTGTGTGAGAATAAAGTACATTTGAAAGTTAAAAACTACCCGTGAGAAATACTCATAAGAAGCAAATTCCAAATGGAGTTTTCCTAACAACTTAGATTGTGTCAAACTGTGATACGACAGTTAAAAGATCCATTTTTATAGTTAAGAATATCAACTTTGAGACAGGCTCTCACTATGCAGTTCAGGCTGGTCTTGAACTCACTGTGTAGCCCCGATCATCCTCTCTCAGCCTGATAAATGCTTTCTCCATCTCAGAATGCTTAATTTCTCCTACAACTGCAGTCTCCCTGGGATCACAGGCAGGTGCCACCATGCCTGGCAACATGCGTTCTTATACAGTAATGCCTTAGTTAGCTCCCTATCACTGCTATACCAAATAGCAACACATGTTGTAACTTAAAACAATACAGATGTATTCTTTTACAGTTCTGGAAGTCAAAAGTCCAAAGTGGGTCTGAAATAAAAATCTATATTAATATATCTTTCTGGAGATTCTAGAGGCAATCCAGCTTTTCCTGTCCAGCTACCGTAGGACACCAGTATGACTAAACGTGTGACTCTTTCTCTCATCTTCAAAGCCAACAGCATAGCATCTTCAGACTTCTCTCAGATGCTGTCTGCTTCTCACGTCGTATCTTACAGATTCTTTTGCATATAGTGGGCTCATGCAGATAACTCTAGATAATTTCCCCATTTCAAAATGCTTTATTTACATCTGCAAATTTTGTTTTGCCTTGTAATACACTAACAGATCCTAGTGATGAATATCTGAACATTCATAAATATGTGGATTACCACAAGGAATTACTTAAAAATGATATCGATTTATTCCCTAGAGTTTTAATATAGAAAAATACAGCACTGTATTTTTTATATAGTTGTTTTTGCAAAATTTAAAAACATAGCTTTGGCTAAAACTTTCTAGCCCTTTTTAAACCACTAAGTTTGCCACAAATTCAAAAAAATTTTCAAAATTATAGCTTCATGTGGAACACTGATACAACAGAGTTTAAAAGAAAACACAACTATTTACTAAATATCTGTGTTTTAGCTACCATTATTTTAAAAGTCATGGTGTGTAGTGATTTGTAACCAGTGAAAGGGGTCATATTGTCAGCCACTTACACAAAATAGTAACTCACCTTTTTACTGCTATTTGGCACAGGATTTTCTATAAGAAATTTGAAACATTATCAGTTTCTTTTTCCGATTTCTAAAATATTGACAGGTAAAAGCAACAACATTTTATTTCAATTTAATACATGTATGTGCCTGTCCGTCTATCATCTAGGTGACACTGGGCATTGTGTTCAGACATCTTTGGATATTATAACTGAATGGGTATTTCAGAGTATCTTCCATCTGCATTTGGGTAGAGGGCAAGGGTTCTCTTAACCCACCTGCAATGCACAGGAGAGCCCTCCACAAGAATTTTTTTTTTTTTTGGCCTTAACTTCCAATTATACCCATCAAATTTTTCCATGCAGAAAAATCAGCTTGAGATGGGAAGAATTTGTCAGTATTTCATTAACATCATGAATAGGACATGATATTTAAACAAAGTCTCCATTTATAAATAAGGTTTTCAGGCCTTCTTAGGCTTCTCCCCTTCACCAAACCAATTCCTACTTCCATCATCACTATATCTACAGTGTTGACATGAAAGGGCTCAGAGGTGTCCTTGATTCTTCCTTTCTCTCCTTGTCCCTATTCAGTCCACCAGTAATTCCTGGCAGCTCCGCTTCAAAACCTGCCCTCGGGGTGACCACGTCTTCCAGTCTCCACTGCTCCATGCTGTTCATCACCACTCTCAGGTCTTGTCTGGACTCTGCAGTAGCTGCCAAGCTTATCCCCGCGGATCCTTGCTTGCTCTTGATAATGTGTTATCAGGAAGACAGATTTTAAGTTCACATCAGGGTACATAACTGCATAGCAGGGCTCTCATTACAAACAAAGGCACCCCACGTCTTACCAAGGCTCACCAAGCGCTATGGGGCTAAGCTCCATTTAACTGGACCCCCTGTCCAGCCAGGCTAGATAACCTTTTTCAGTCCCTGGACATTTAAACTGGTCCCAGACACAGGTGTCTACCCTTGCTGTTGTTCTTTCCTGGACGAGTCCATCTCGTGCTCTGCATTCACTAACACTTGGAATTCCCATGTTACCTCCAGCAGCGCCCTCCAACACAGCTTCACCGTGGTTACATCCCTACATATTCTCTATTTTTCCCTCAGAAATCCCACTATCATATATATAATTTGGTGTTTATCTTAGTTTAGTGCTTCACTCCCCTCTTCCCATATGCTCACAGGTCCATAAGGGCTGCAATTTGGCTACTTCATGTTTGTTGCATGTAACTATAGACTACTTTATACCATGAAATGGAAAAGAATGAATCAATCAGTAATGTGATTTAATCAGTCTTTTTTGGGGGGAGGGGTTCAATGCTAAGTATTTCAGAGCTCCTCAGAGTAAAAAGCATATTTCCAGTCTGATATATATACAAGCATACTTTGCAAACGGAACCTCAATCTCTAATTTGTATCCCAATATTAATCTGCAAATTTACACTGATCCACTACCTACTTTTTTTCCTTTTCTGTTTTTGACACCAAATTCTCCTTCATTTATTGCCAAAATAAAGTTCCCTTTGGAAGACTCATGAGAATTTAAACAGATTTCACTTAGTTGTTAAGATTAGGTATTATAATGATAAACCCGCAAACTTCTAAATAGCTTTATTTGGAAAAGAATTCTATTTTGTCTCACTTGAAATGCAATGTCATACGGGATCAATTCATATTCAAGAGGTGTGTAAAATTATACCCAGTAGTCTCCACTGGCTCACCTCTGTTAATTATCATTTGTCCTGTGCACAAGTGGAAGCTTTATTGGGTCCCTGAGGAACAGAGTATGTCTGTCTTGCCCAATATTATGCTTTTATTCTGAGAGCAGTGCCTGGAACACATGGTTTTTAGTAAATATCTGTAACATGAGTGATGAGATAATCTACAGAGAGAGAGCAGTTAGCACAGTTTGTGACACCTGGCAGGTGCCCAATAAATGATTCATGCGGTGTGGGAGAGACATTCAAGCTAATCATCTGCCTCATGCTAGCCAGGAGGGCATTTGGGGAACCCACCGGAGACCCCATTGTAGAGAAAGAGACAAGCTTCCGGAAGCAGAGGACCATTCTCCCCCGGGGAGAGACCCAGCAGACACATAAATGGGTCTTGTATGAAAGGGGGATGTCAAAATTAATAACTTCCTCACAAAGCTTAGGTGTTTAATTAACAAGACTCTGGTGCCAAGTTGGGCTGCACCATTGAGGAGGCAGAAGCAGCTGCTAAGCAGCTGACAGTAAGCTGAGTAAGGACGCAAGCAGCTGCCCTCAGGCAGAATTGCAGTAGACACAGGGACAGTCTTTGTTAAGGTTTTAAAATGCTTATTTGCATTAATTTGAGCATTGCTTAAAACTGAAGGATGAAGATAAATTATATATTGTTAATTTCTGTTCGATTCTTGGTTTTGCAGAAAACAAAACTTATTGTCTGTAAACTTATTATCTGAACCTAGAAAAATCTGTAGTTTTTGTCTGGAGCAAGCCTAAGTAATACTTTCTTTCCCTCATATTAAATAATAAAGCTAAAGAAAATAGCCTGAATGTCTGGATTCAGCTTCTTGTGGCAAGCACATTCATCACCACACCACGACCTGGTTCCAGCATGTGAGGGACACTTCTCTGTCTTAGAGAGGATACTTGGTAAATGCTTTTTGTTGCTTAAAAATGAGGGAGAGTGGTTTAATGTTTATTTTTATCACTTATTTTTTATCTAAAGATTTCTTTTAATAGTTTTACATTGCTAGTAGAATCTGATGGCTGGCCAGAGGTGCTGAGCATTTCCTTTATATTAGTCCTGCCTATGTATTTCCAATCGCATCTTAAAAGAAAAAGAATTGTTTCTTCTGGCATTATCCCACAAGAAATTTAAATTCTCTCTGTCCCTTTCCCTCTCCCTCTGTGTTTGTGTCTGTATGTCTGTGTTTCTGTGTTTCTGTCTGTCTGTCTTCAGAGTTTCAGTCTACATCACTAAGCCCTTGGCTTTCATATTAAATTCCCAAATAAAAGCCTTTCATTCATACTAGTCCATCATATTGTTACAGATTTGTGTCCTCTGGATATGTTGCTCAAGCTGATAAACTCCCATGTAGAAATTACCTGTGTCTTAATACTAAATATACATTCCTCCCAATTGGAGTTCATTTCCAATAAAGTCTAAATTTGAAATCTTCAATATGGAAATATATAGGAATGGATATACCTTTGTGGAAAAAAATATAATACTGCATAAATTTGCTTTCAGTGGACTAGAAATATAGCAATGAAATAAAACACATATGGGTTAAATACATTTAATATATTAAATTTAAGTATAATCTATCAACAATAACACAAAAAGCAATTTATCATTCTAATGCATATGGACAGTATTTTATACCTAAGCCTTATTATATGATTTGTCAAACTTTAAAGCAAGGAAACTGGATCACAAAGGAAAAAGTCTATAATCTCCATTATAAATCGTGTGCCGTATGTATTCGGAGTCATCCTTTATAAACTGAATGCAGTATTTGAAAAATTCCTCCTTTTCAAATTTTGATAGGTTCAAACAAATATTTGTCTATGAAAATCTAATAGACTTATATGCACTGAGAAATAATCTTACATAATTTTCAAATATGTTCCTTTTCATGTTCTTATTTCAAAAAGGCCATAAAGTTAACATATATTATTTTTAATTTGACAATTTGGACTGTAATAGACTATAAATTCTTGAAATCTATGTCAAGGTATATTTATTTCTGTAACTTAGTACTTAGTTGACTGATCAAATTTATCCTTCCTGTTCAGTTTCAACCAATAGCTCAAGGATAAGTATCTGTTTTATATAATCAGTGGAGGCTCTAATTTTACTAGAAGAGTTAAAAACTTGGGTTTTTTAATACTAGGAGGAAATTATAAGTATCCATCTCCTTTATTATGTTGTCTTATGGGATAGAATCCTCACAGAGTGTGCTTTGGTGGAGACAGACCAGCACAGAAATGAATCTGTTACTTGGACTGTGGTCACCTAAAAATCTCAAAAGATGTACCAGTTATCATTTGGTTTCAGAAACAGTAGGTTTTCCCAAGGATAGAAGGAAATATGAGAGTTCACCTTTGGAAGAGAGTTATTACTGAAAAGAATGAGTTGAGATTTGTCTAACTAAGCCAGGTGTGGTGGCACACACCTGTAATCCCAGCACTCAGGAGGCTGAGGAAGGAGGATTGTTGTAACTTCAAGACCAGCCTGAAAGTGACCAGGGCTACACAGTGAGCTCAAGACTATCCTAGGCTGCATAGTGAGACCCTGTCTCAAATAGACAAAAGAAAAAAAAAAAAAAAGAGCTGTCTAACTATGGATATAACTCAGTGGCACAGTACCTGCCTGGCAAGTGTGAGGTTCTGAGTTTGATTCCTGCTTACCCTTCTCCCCCCAAAAATTTCTTTTTGTCTAGAAAGGGTGATGATTCTGTGAGCTTTGGAATAAGTGAATTTGCAGATAATGATAGGAGAAGTGAAAAAGAAGACCAGTGCTATGGTTTGAGTGTCTGTGTTCCTTCCACATTTCATGTTGAAACAGAATCTTCTGCAGCAGGATTAATGGGCCATTAGGAGGCCCTTAGACCTTGAAGTCTGCAATGTCATGGGTGGCATTGGCACAGCTACAAAAGAACTTGAAGAAGTGACTTAAGACTCTCTTGCCTCCCCGCTGTGCCGACTTCGCTTTTGTCCCCTTTGCCCTCGGACCTCTTCTGCCACATGACAACACAGCATTTAAAGCATCACCATGCGAACAGAGGCCCAAGCCCTCAGAGCACACAAACCTGCCAGTGTCTTGATCTTGGAATTCGCAATACCTTGACATTGGATTTCTTACTCTCCTGGGCTATGAGAAATACATTTCTAAGATTGTTATAAAGTACTCAGTTTGTGGCACATTTGAATAGCAGCACAAGTGAACCAAGATAGGCAGGAATACATCCTTGGGTAAAAATACCTTTAGAAGAGGAAAAGTTAGAAAAAGCAAGAAAGATGAAAAGAGAAAAAGAAAACAACATACAAGCAAGCCCAGAACAGAAAGGTAGTAAGAGTTTTTGAAAACCAGGAACTAGAAGAATAGTGAAAAAAGAAGCAAGAAATGCTAAGCATATGTATATTAGCAGTTCAGGCTTTTGTTTGTTTGCTTGTTTGTTTTATGAGTGTCTTTAATCACACCATCCTAGCTCCCTGGATGCCTGGATGCCAGCAATGGATTCAAAATGTTTATCATTCGTGGTCATTTTGACTTTGAAAAGCACAGAAGTTGTACAGAGCCAGATCTGTTGAATACAGTAGATGAAAACACACTGTAATTTTTTATCTGAGAAATTGCCATAAATGTTTTGAATGAGTTCAGGACATAGAGGAAGCCATAAAAAGTCATTCATCAAATGGCATTTGCTGAACTGTTTCAGAAAGTTGCAAGAAGTTTGAGCTAAGTGTGTTCCATGAGCTCCATATGGTGACTATTCATTCAAGTCTGTTTTCTCTACGTCGATGATTTAAATAAAACATCTGTAGGCCTGGCGTGTGATAACCTGGTGAGTGAGGCCTATTCTGGTAGGGTCCTTTTCCCTTGAATTTTCATATCTTTGAGTTTTGTTTAAGTCATTGTCAGGTTCCTGGAAAGCAACTGAAATGCAGTTATCTTTTTAGAGTGATAGAAGGTCACAGTTAATATTGGAGAAAAGATTTTTGGTATAGAGTTTCAGAATTGAGGGAATGACATCTTTGCTGAACACATGCTGCGTAGACACACAACAAGGCATCTAAATTACATTGGATTCTCATGTCCATTAGTTAATGGCATAAGATAGTTTAGGAGCAATATAGGCTTAAAGGTGGTAGACCTAAAAGCTCTATTCTGTTTTAAGCCAAACTCAGTTGGCTATATTGGCATGTAAACCAGTTCTCTTTGGTCACTTACAGTGAATCTCCCTGAACTTGATGCATAATTGCCTTGGACAGATTCACTGGGAGTATAAATTCTTTCTGGAATTTTTATTTACATCATCTACCTCAGACAATGCAAATTCTTAGGAAGTGTTCCTTCTAGCCTTATAACTTACAAGATTTCCCATCCCACCCACAATCTTGAATCCATCCTTTCTTTTCTCTCCTAATTCCTGGAAAAAAAAAAAAAAGGTAAAGTACATGGCCTAGAGAATTTTCTAAGATCTTCAATTTTACTGAAGTTTTATCTCTTGTCTTTCGGTCTTCTCTGTCCAACATATGCTTCTCAGTTCCCAGATCACTGATTCTCTGATCTCTCTGTCTCTCTGATCTGTCCCCACACCCCACCCCTCTCTCTTTGCAGATGTAATGTAGGATCAGAGTAAAACTCTAGGAAAACAGAGCAAAGAAACCAAGCACCCAGAGATAAATGGCTACATGTTTAGAAGAAGACTTGCTGGATCAAAGGGGATGCAAGTTTTTACAGCTTCTACACTGCCAAATTGCCCTGCAGAATGGCTCTATTAATTTACACTCTGCCAACATGGTTAATGGACTGTAGTGTAATTGTCTGTTTATCTATCTGTTCTCCTCATTAGGCTATGAGCACTTCAAGGACTTCTTAATCTCTCAATGCCCCGTATCTAGCATTTATCCTGACATAGAGTAGGCACTCATTTACCCACTCATGTGTCTTACCTCTAAAATCTTTGAAGTCCCAAACAAGTAAGATCCTAGCAGAGGATGAATGAATGAATGATAAGACATGAGAAATGGTGCAATATTCCTAAATCCACTGCCTCCCCAAAAGACCACTCAATATAGTCATAAATTCTGATTTAAATTTTAATACACTACATTTTACATTTTAACTTAAACATATATAATACAGCCCTTAATAATAAGTTGTTTTAGATAATTCTATAGTTAGTAATATTTTAGTTAAATTAGCATTAAATATTGAAGTTGTGCAAGTGTAGGGTATCTGGGTATGGATATTATGAGTAAATAATTTCCAAAAATTCAGTTATATTTGTAAAAGATTTGGCTTTATTATCTTTCAAGGTGAGAGCATGTTGCTATGGTGACCACTTAAAAAATATTGTGTAAGATAATCATTTTCTCTCTGGGACAAAATAAAACTAAAAAATCCTAAAGGAATACTTATACTTTATGAAACCTTTAGTAAAATAAACATCATGATGCCTTTCTTTGAAAAACAAGGGCTTAGATAAACAGCCAAGATTATTTTTCTTAAAACATGTCTGGGACAGTTATTTATAGTCTGAAGAAATCCATACTTAGTAAAGACAGAAAGGACTGAAGCAATGTGAGTTACAGGAAAGTTCTATAAATTATAAGTTGAAATACACTAAGAACCTGCTATGACAGAGATTATAAACAAAATTATGTGTAGGAAAGAGGCAGACACAGGTCACCGTAGCATGATCGCATGTATCCAATCCCGTTGAGATGTCATTTCCATTCAAAGAATATTTTTAATGATCCCAGCTGGGAACAATGCTCTTCAGGAATTTATCTGTTCCTCTTCTTATAAGAAAAATATTTATTGAGTGTCTGCCATGGTCAGGTGCATAAGCATGGACAAATACTTCCAACTGCCAAGATTTATGTAGGGAAATTCAAGTTAAGGTCAAGCTTTATATTTACACTCAGTATATCTTGTGTGCATAGGATCATGAAAATATTTATTTTTTTTGTTACACTGTGCTTGTCAAATGTCTGTTGAATGAATAAAGGATAGAAAAGTAATTAATTCATGCATTCAAATAATCATAGAAAGCCAAGTTATTTTATTTACAAAGTAATGAACCTAAACTACAATCCCCTGGCATTCAAAAACTATTGGCTAGAACCATTGTTGGAGCACAACTAGGTGGAGGACAAAAATGCTTTAAAGTTGAAAATGGTTGAAAAAACATCATTTTTTTTTCTTTAACAGCAAGACTTTAAATAAGAACATCAATCTATACAGTCTTTACAGGGTATTCACTATGTGTTATTATCAGCCCACACAATGTGAAGATGAAAATATTCCTTTTTGGTAAGAATATACAGGTTTGCCTCCCCAGTTAAGACGTGTAAGATTCTCCAGCAGAATGTATTGCACCGTCAACTCATGAATGATGTAACCCAAAAAATACCTGCAGTAGCACTTTTCTTTTTTTTTTTTATTTTGAAAAGAACAAACCCAAATGAGAGCACTTGTCATAGAAGGGTAGTGATTTAGTAAAAACATAATAGTGAGATTCTTTTAATAAAGTGGTAGAACAACAATGATTAACCATTATAAGATTCTGTTAGGGACAAGAAAAAAGTATCAGGGTGCTTCTCTAGACTACTTCAGGAAAAGATAGCAAACTCTAAGTAAAACAAAGGAGAAAAATGATTCACCTGAATAAAGTCTATCAAGAAAAATCTTGCCAGTGATTTGGCTTATTTCTAGTCACAGTTCATTTAAATTTTAGACATGAGAAAATATGCAATAGTACATTATTATTTCTTTTTTCCTTTCTGGGAACATGTAAAACCCCTGCATAGCTACTTTGATTGGAATGTTATTGACATGGTTATCAGTGCATTCTCACAGATTGAGTGAAATATTAAATTTAAATGAAATGAAAACCATGCCTAGACCAAAGTTTTGAGGTTTTCAATTGGCAAAAGCATACGCAATTGCTGGCATCCACATATTTTATTCCGATGATTACTCTGGCTTTTGGAATATGACTTCAAAGAATAATTGAAAGATCTACTGAAGTGACAAAGATCCTGTTATGCAAAAGGCATAAAAATCTAAGCTTGAATACAAGCAAACTAGAACAAGTTTAGAAAAGCAGTGGTGGTGGGTGCCATGAATCGCTGAAGTTCAGATTTGCTGGAAAGAAAGTGTTTCGTGGCTGTTCCCAGTGGCAGTCTCCAGGTGGCTTCCCACGCCGGGGGGTGCTGTTTCATACATGCCATCTGGAAGGCATTCAGCCTAAGGTGAAAAAATCTAGGCTGACCTTGATAAGTTTGGCTGTTGTGAATCATTCTATTAAGTTTGGCTATGTCAAATCATTGCATAGATTCTAGCCCTTTTCTTCTTCTAAATCATGGACAGCAGGATTGAGGTAAAGCACTCTGTTCTTTATAAATGAAACTGAGCTATCCTTTCTAATCTCTTAACATTAACTGACAAATGTGCAATGACTTTCCTAGACAGTGTGATGTTAATTCATTGCCATTACCATTACAACTCCTCTCTTTATTTGTGCTTTTTCTTTTTACCCTGATACTGTTTCACTAATAAAATATGGCATATTGGAAATTTGATTCACAAACTTCAATTCTAGCCAGTCCATTATGTTATCTGAGAAAGTAGATAGAGTTCGTGTGGTTCATTTTTAATTACACTCTTTTGATAGATGTGGAATACATGGTTCTATCTAATTTTTTGAATCATTGAGTCACATTTTAAGTTATTGCCTATTAAACATACTGTACAGAGACATGGGATTTCTCTTTAACTAAAAATAATGAATGCGTGTTTCCAAACTGGAAGGATCCAAATATTTAGAGATTGGATTACATGTTGAGGGATCAGCGCCACAGATGACACATTCTAACCTTGTGCAACCACAGGCTTAAGCATGATGAACAAAACCAAGATGCCATGTATAATCTGAAATGCATTTAATTTAGAAGGCAGCAATTTTACTCATGAAATATATCTGAATTCTCATTTTCAATCAGAAAATAAGATCAGAAGAGAAAACCAAAGCAAAAACGTACCAATCACAAATGAAACACAGCATGAATAAACAAAGACAAGAGTGAACACACTAACTGGTGAGTGTGAGACTTGAGGTTAGCTTTAGGATTTCAGTTGGTGAGAATTAGAACTGGCTAGCTTTAGAATATAGGTGTATATGTAAAAAAATAACTCTTAAAACTTATGAAACAAAATATTAGGGGTTAAATAAGAAACCGAATGTGATAGTGAAGCCAGAGATTTTACCTACTAGAATTATTCCTGACCGAATTCTAGATGATTCTATCATGTGTGCCATTTAGTCTTTGCATTTGAACACCTATGATACAGATCCTTCTGATCAGTGAAGACAGCTGCATTGACCTTAGGGAGTGGAGATAGTTAAACACTTCTGTGACCCTCATAGTACGTCTTTCACCATAACTAAAGAGCTTGTGTGAGAAATTAGTGACTTCACAATGTGCCTTCTGAATTTAAGTTATGAAATGTTACAACCTCAGTGAATTCTTGAAGGGTAGGGTGGGCTTCAGACTTCTCAGTATGTAAAACTACAAAGCCCACAATACATTTCAAAGGTAGCAAGGTTTTCTACATAAAATTAAAAATGTAATTGTCCCATGGATGAATGTAACTAGATCTAAAAACCAAGATGGCCCCCCTAAAACCACCTGACCACAAGTTGTGGCTCATGTTAGTGGCATCCATGAGGCCACTCATAACATGATGCACACACCCTGTGACTAACACCACAACAAAACTAAGAATGCCTTGACACCTCCTAAGCCTTCTGAATTAATCCGACAAAATCCTTTTTGCTTTACCGTTATGGGTTTCAGGTATTTTGGCATCTAGTAAATGTTTGAGCATGGCTTCAAAATCAAAAAGTAGTGCATGGTTTTGAGAAATTTATTTCCTATTTGAGACCACCTTGCCTGATCAATTTCCAACCACTTACAAAGTGGAAGATACTAATTCACTCAATTTTATGCTATTTGTTTTAGTAATATTGGGATGCAATAAAGCTCTAGAGAGGATCTCATATATAACTTTTTTAATTAAGTAAAATATTTTTAAGGCTGCTGAATACAGGCTAGAAAATATTCATAGCATGATGGTCATCACTTATCCCATGGTGTCTCTTTCTGTTAAGCACCCTCTTGATACTGTCCCTGGGCAAAATGTCACTTTGTGGCAGGGAGATTAGAAACAATATTATTAAATCCTGCAATGTATAGAAGACTGGTTAGTTTTGGAATGGACTTCTCAATTATCTCCTGGTGTGGCTAAAATGTGTGGGCTGATAATGAAGTCTACCACCTACATCTGAAGATCAGAAATTTCCCGTGGTCTGTGAGCCTCTGTATTTCTTTATCACATTCTTTTGGTCATAGAAGTTGACAGAAACATAAAAACTGTACATTTAATCTTTCCTGGAAGAAATACTTATATTTTCAGAACACATAGCCTCTAATTAGAGTAAATTATGCCTGATGGAATAAGCACTCTGCAAAAGCAGGAAAGAAACCAAATTTAATTTCCTAGTGCCATGGGAGGCCTTGACTATTCAGAAACTGTCTCTAAATCTTAAGGAGCCGTGATTTCAAGGGCTAAGCTAATAGAACTGAGCAGGAAATCAGATTGATTAGCATTTTTGTAAGTAATTTTGAGCACAAAAGATATATTTACAATAATAGCCAAGACTTATCATCTACAATTGAACCCAACACTCATAAAAAGAGAAAAAGTAATTTGAATCCATTAAAATGACATCAAATAAATTGTGATATTCATTTTCTTGTACACTGCTTATCACTTTTTAATTCTAAAAAATATGGTTGGATATCTCTAGATCCTAATAAGGGGAATGGGTTAGCATTGATTTGGACAGCTGATGAAACATTTATGTGCACGTTACTCACTTGTTGCTTTAATTCATAACACAGCTTTCTCAAGGCCCTCACCATAATACAGCCCATCAGTCATGGCCATCTATAACACAGAAGCCTGCAGGGACTTACTGTTTTTTTTTTCCCAAACAGTTTCAAATTATAACCACTTGCTTTCTTCTAAAGAATTATTTTATATCTTCCAACTTGGCACAGAGTATTAAGAGCAGTTCTGTGGTTTGAACTGCACTGATGGTGCTCAGTAATTGTAAATCTAATAACCATGTTAGTCACCAAGCTTAGAATTGAAATAAGAGGATTTTTATGGAGTTATTGTTATAATCAAGGAAACAAACAACCAAAAACACTTTTTAGTAGATTTTTAATATAGGCTTTGCCTCTGCACTGGTAGTATGTACTAGATATCACAGTGATTACACTGTCATGGGTGTTCGTGAAGCTTTAGTCATAAAAATGGCTTCAAGGAAGAGAATAAATCTTTCACTTCCTGTTGAGCACCTGTTCTCATTTTGAATTTTCAGAACCGGCCAGTGAAAAGTGAAAAATGTCCTTTTTTTCTTGGCTTCCTGGGGAAAGATTTGCCGTTTGATAATCACAGTCTGCTTTTCTGCCTTTACTGCGTATTTGCCCACAGCCCACATTTCTACCAAGATATCACATATTCCACAACTTTCCAAGAACCCAGGAATTTGGTGGAATTCATAAGGCATGCCTATAAAGCCCTATAGAAAATATCAAATTTGAAAAATGGCACACAGGAGGAAATAAAGACAGCTTGGAGAGAAAATCTAAAGCACGTGGAAATTGAGATGACTAATGCAGCACTGGTCCTGATTTCAGTAACCTGTGTTTTCATATGCGCTGGCTGGCTGTCTTATAAAACTGGGCATCTGATGATTCCACAGTCTGTGTTCCAGAGATTTGACATGGTTCCTGCTGGTTTCTATGCCAACAGTTGATTATGGTATTGCACTGGAACTAATCTCTCCTTTCTCCAAAGCACCAGGTGGCTTTATTCCTATCTCCTTTGTGGTACTTAACTCTGTAAAGTTACCTGGCATTGTCTCTTATCTTTGTTATAGACTGTTAAGAGAAGGAATTTGTGCATGGGCCTGTACTCCTTTGGTATCTTGTTTACTGTTCCTAAGCAACACATGTTTGTTGATGGCTCTATGATCAGGTTTATGGGTTCAGTTTTGAACAAAAAATAGATGTGCATAAGTTGTTATATTGAGGTCCCTTAAAAATTGCCATTTGGTTGCTACCTAGAAGAGTACCTTGGTGAGATAGCTCCTGGCAGAATACTCAGGATACACCTCAGGGCTACTTTATATTGCTTTGTCAGTCTATCCGTGTATATGAGCTCCATACATGGCATGCATCACTGTATTTAATAAAACTGCTTAGCATTTAGCACTGCACAAGTGAGTTCAAAGGGGTCAGTTTTCATTTTACTTAAACTTTTGCTTAGAGAATGTTACAACTGTGCAGGAGGAAAGTGTCTTATTATTTTCCTTTGCAATGTAATTCTTCATTCCCTTCTGGAATTTTTTTCCAGTACTGTACAAATATTAGAGATGATTTTTTATCACTACTCTTTTTGTCATGATTTATTTTTATATTTGGAAAAAATAAAATGATACAGGATCTAACAACGTTAGTGGGCTGTAGGTTTGTTAGTTAAATTTATCTCACTAGCCCCTATGACAAAAGCAGAACATGTTAAAAGATGCAAAAGTGAGGAAAATTTTAATATATATGCATGTTAATATTACCCAGGATCAAGCTAAGGCTTATAATAGAGGTCCCACTGAGCTACACCGCCAGCCTAAAAGTAATAATTTTAAAAATTTAAAAGCATGTTACCGAATGACTAGTGATAATTTTACCACACTTGGTTTTACTGTCCTGTTACTTTAATTTTCACAGCACATATTGCTATGTATATTTTATTATTTAAAACATACTTCAAGTTAGAATTTTTCAAGAGTCAAGTTATAGCACTGCTCTCATAGTTTAGTTGTGGTTTGTGCTCAGAGTCAGCAGCCGGCAGGATTTTTCTCATTTAGTTTCAGATGCAGGTGAGGTTACTTACTTGGCTTTCATTCGGTATATCTCTATTAACATCTGAACCTCAGGAGAAATTACCTTTCAATTGGCAGTTGTACCTTGGCTGTGCAATATGCTGACTCTCCTTCTTCACCGCCCTTCATCCCTCAGAGGAAGATTCGCTAAATCCAGGCCCTCCTGCAGGAACGGGCTCTGTCACCAGCTGTTCAACGCAATGAACTGGAACAGGGGAAAGATGTTAGGAATTTGGTCTCTATACAGTTTACTGAAAATGAGCTTCTTGCTTGAAGGTACATGTACCTTCCATGTCAACTATCTATCAGTGTATGTGTGTGTGCATATATATATATATATATATATATATATATATGTAGATATATATATATATGCATTCATAACTGATATACCAAGCCATCCCCTTATAAAGCCATTGGCAGAAATATAAAGGTGTGATTTTAATATATATATGTATATTAATATTATTCAGGATCAAACTAAGGCTCTCTCTCTCTATATATATATATATACATATATATCTGCAAGTCACATTGATATCTAGTCTAGAATGAACTTGGACATAATGACTTTTAACAAAAACATAAAAATATTTATAGTGGTAGTTTCCTGTCAGGGCAATAAGACTTTGAGAATCAGAAAGCCATATTCTCACCCAAGCATTTACAAAGCACATGCGGATTTAATAAGGAAAAACTTAAGTATTTTGTACACATGGACCTGAAATTGAACACTAATCCTATATAACCTCTTTCATTCTATATAATTAGTGTCCTGTTTTAAAACCCGTTTTGTGACTGGGAGTGGTGCTTCAAGCCTATAATCCCAGCACTTGGGAAATGAGGCAGGGGAATTGCTACAAATCTGAGGTCACCCTGGGCTACGTAAGAATTCAAGGCCAGACGAACTAATAGAGACCCGTCTCAATAACAATAATAATAATAATAATACTCTTTATTATTTGGCTATCCAAATAATTAATTAGGGATAATAAGCAAAAAAAAAAAAAAGTTAAACACTCAAAGTTACAATCAACACTTTTGTGCCTGACATAACACTATTTTATAAATAAAATGCACTTTCTTATTAATAATATCAAGAGAAAGACACATATAAGAGATCTCGTAGCTACTCATTCAGACTCTTTCTTCACTTTTATTTACATCTCATTCTTATACGTCAAAATCTAGATTGAGTAATGGTTCTTGCTTAAAATCCAGACAGTATTTTAACAAAGCATTGTGCTCTTCTAAACTTCTCAGCTTCTTTGGTAGTAACTAGACGGTTTTCAGTCTGCTGGGCTCAGAAAGAACACTCTAAGGATCATGTAAAAACATTGTTCCCTTCTTCTCATCATCTTTTGTCCTTTTTTCTTCGTTCCTCCATAAAGTTCCCCTTTCCTTCTGAACAATTTTCCTCCTGTTTCACCATATGTATTATACATTCTGGTTCTTATTTATAAGCTTTCAGTTGATATGGAAGTTACTAATTACATTTTTTTATAAAGTTTTCTGAAGCCATGTGATAGAACTGATTAAATCTGGAAAACAAGTTCATAATTATGTTTTTTCTGCTCATTGTGCTTTTTTGATTGTTTTAATATAGTCTATAATACTTTGTTTAGAATTCTGAAAGAGGAAGAAGGGAAAGGTAGCTCACTGAGCTTCCATGGACGTACCCTTCTCTTCCGGAGTGCTCGCAGGGAACTGTTAGTGTGCAGCTAGCTGTGCGCTGGGGAGATGAGTTACCGTGAGTGTCCTGTTTAATCCAAAACAGCTGGAGGAGATTAAAGGTTTCTCACCACAAAGACATTCGGAATGTAGGAGGCCTTGTACCTTGTTTTGAAGTCCTGTATCACGTTCATTATTTTGTTTTGACTGAATCTATTCTGTTTCATGTCATTTGGTTTTATTCTCTTCAAAATTAAAAAAAAATACTCTAGTTATCCTGATTTTTAAAAAAATGATTACATGGATTGAATTTTTATATTGTAAGTCATAAATATAGAACATCGTTAGGCATAAATAGAAATACTTTGAAGAAAAAACGCCAAAAAAGTGTATGAACATATTTATGAAGCTTTTTAGAAGAAATTACTAAATATACATTTGAAATGTCAAAAATGCATACTTTTGAAACAGTTTAAAGCATGTTTTCATTTCGATATGCAGCAACATGTGAAAAATACTCAGTTTTGATGTTTCTTTTGTTAAAAGGATGTTTTGGTTTAATTTTCTTGAAAAATAATTAAGTTGAGCTCTACAAAGCTATCTCTTCATGCCTCTTTTATTTGTATTAAAAATTAATAGTCATATCAATGATGCCATCACATAGAATTTGCTAACAACAGCAACCACTAGGTCTTACCTTTAGCCCACTAAATAAGTTATTCTACTTACTCTACTTTTTTCAGCTTTTTTGTTTTATGGAAAATTGTAAAACAAAATTTCATACCTAATAGAGGGATAGCAATAGTTAATGCAATGACATATTCTGTTTTTACAACAGTCAGTTGATGATGAGTAAAACTGTTCATTTACATTTATTCTTAATGTATTGTATTTAAATAATTCTCCTCATCCATTTAATTATTTTGAGATGTTTTGCTACTTAAGGGATTCCTGTCTATTCATGAGATCTATTGTCTCTCGATGTCAGGTATATCTCTGTACACATTCAGTAATCCCTTGTTACCATAGGTATAAAGCAGAAAGGTTGCCTCTAAGAGCCAAGCTCTGTTTACAGTACTTCTTCAAGGTCAACAAGGCTACTTTCCTGTGCTCTTGTATCAGGCTTTGCATCCACATGCTGCTATTATTCTTATCCCTCTGATGTATTGCTCAGTCGTCCATGAGGATCTCAGGGCACACACTGTTATGTACCGTGCTGAAATCAGACCTTGGTGGCAAAAGGATTCAATAAAACATTCAGAAGATGTGCTCTTTCCTCTCATTTCCACTTATTAGCGGTTGTTTAAGTTCCTTATTGATATTAAATTGTCATCTCTAAATTATGAGTTCTCTTCATTTATTTTCCATCATTCACTTTTTTAACGAAAGAATAGCAGTTTTCCTATGTTTTTATTAGTGCATATTAACGATACAGATTGATGAGTTCCATTTTGGAAGTTTTGTACATGCACATCACATACTTTAATCAATTGCCCCAACATCACCTCCTTGTCCCTCTCTCCGCCCTTCTTTCCCATTGAGTGGTTTAATGAGTATAATGCATTTTGATGATATTTGTATCCCATTACCCATGATACACCTTGCTTCTTTCCCGTCCTTTGGTCTAATAATAATCTCCCTTCTACTTTCTTTGTCATTATGTTTTAGAATGTGAGATATTTGCCCTTCTGAATCATGCTTATTTTTGCTCATCATGATGATCTCCACATCCATCCAGAACACTTCCCAAACTCATTATGCAATTTTTCTACAGAAGCAGCTTTCAAGAATCATGACCACCTACCATTTCCTCAACCCAGGTCACATGTTCCATGTGTCATTCCTGGAGATACTAGAGGCACTGTTCAGGGAGACTAGTCAGTAATGGGAACCATTAGGCCTTCTAGCCAGGAAAACAAACTCACCTGGCCCTGCAGCTCCCAAAGGTAGATCAAATTAATATCTTGGAGTTTCTCCTGGACAGCTAAGTATTTGCTTCATAAGCTCTCCCTAGATTTCTTGATTCAGGGTCCTCATCGAGAATCCCTGTTTAGTTATAAATCTAGCCTACTGGTTGGCCGTAGTTCTAAGCTAAACAAAACAATTAATGTCACATCTATAAAAACTGAAATAAAATGGCACTGTATAACATCTTGCTGTTGATATGTGTAATTTATTGTTCCAAGGACCTAATTCCATTTCTACAACTATTTCAATAGGTACTCACTTCAAGCTATGAAAGAATTCCAAAAGAAAATTTTGCACTCATTTTTATAGGGACATCCTCGTAAAATTACAGTATGTGTGACCTGCCAAAGTAAAAAGTATACAGAAAAGAGCATTATTTTATTGAATGAATTCTTCTATCATCCTGTTGCTTCACAAGTTCTTAATTGTTGAAGTTCATATATCTCATACATGCTTATCAGGCTATTTATTTTATTTTGTGTTATAGCATGACACACTAAAAATAAGGATATAATAAAAAAAACTGTATGCTGTATGGCCATGGGTTTTTGAATTAAAACAGTTTTACAATGTAAGTTTGTTTTTTTGTTTTTTTGTATCAAGTTTTGAACTCATGATCTCCCACTTTCCAGGCAGGCACTGTGCTGCTGAGTTATATCCCCAGCCCTTCCATTTTTTAAACAAATTAATGCTTACTTATAACCCCCAGATTATTAGAGGTTGTTTTTCCCTCACCTAAGTACCTTTACTGACAAATATGTATATTTTACTCATTTTCACTGAAATTTCATAGGTTGAGAAAGGAAAATGACCATGAAAGATCACCAATTTATATTAAAGCAATAGTATTTAGATGTACACATAAAACTGAAATTGGGCCTTTTTTAAACAACTAGCATATAAAGTAATGAGTTATCTTGGCTTTTCATTTGAACTCCCAGTTTTTGATTTATGACAATCTCATGCTGAAATTCCTATTTACAACCATCCTTTGGGCAATCTTTTAAAGTTACTGAATGCATAGAGAATGGTTTATAACCTTCATAATGTTGCGAGAAAGCACTTTCTCTTTTAAGATAGACCCTTCCACACCAACTTCCCACAGCAAAAATGTACATATAATGGTGGTAATGTTCACACAGGAGTTTTCACTGTGAGCCCTCATGAATTGGAACCTGTGCTGCACAGTCATCTGTCAAGCTTCATGAGGTAAATAGGTTACAGAAATAGAGACACATTACAAACATAATGTTTCCTCCAGGAGTAACTTCGCGCAGGCTATCAATGTGGTTGGACTCCAAAGAATTCTGTAAATTAAATGAAAGTCTTGCTTGGGAACTGATTCAAGTAAAAGAGAAGCAACAGAAAATACATTTTAATCTTTAGTACTTTTCTTCCTCTGGCATTTATTCATACCCTTCCTCCATCCATTAAGTAAACAACTGTATTTTTGTAAACCATGCTGTTTCTAGAGTCATTTAAATCTGGCAATATCTTTTTTTTTATATAAAACCAAGTAACTAATCTAAACTCTACATGCATTAAAGATAATATTACAAAAAAGTACCTGGGTATTTTTTTTAATTTTTTATTTAAAGAGAGAAAACAGAAAAAGGAGAGAAATATTACAGAATTTCAAAAGAAAACATAAACAGTAAGAAATCACTAGATGATAAATTACATATTGCTCTTTTAGAAATAGTTGTTCAAGTTACAAAATTAAAGCACACCAAATGGACACTTAAGCAGTGAGACTACAAACAGATCTGTTCAACAATCAGACAAGAACGAAAAAATATGGGTAACAATCCTGCACACATAAATATACATGCAGTTATATCTTTTATAGCACTTCCTTTTCTCTTTTTTACAATAGCAATTATATATTTTTTTATTTAAAGAGAAAAAAACAGGAAAAAGGTAGAAATATTACAGAATTTCAAGAAAAGAAGATAAACAGTAAGAAATCACTAGTTGATACATTACATAGTGTTCTTTTAGAAATAGTTATTCAAGTTACAGAATTAAAACACAGGTACCTGGGTATTTTTATTCTAGAAGTGAGCCTCTGTCACACCATATGTACAATCTGATGAATAGATTCAAGTTTGACTTTTGAAACCTTATTAAATGCTCCGAGACAGACTTTGGGGGAGGAAACAAATTTCTCTCCTAAATATATATATTCTGTAGTCAAGAAAAAAAAAGTAATCCAAAGAAACCTTTTTCTATGTCACAGTCAAGTTTTCTTTATATAAAAAGTCTCTACATGAGTTGAACGTTAAATGAAAAAACAAGAAACAAGATTATTTTACATTCATTCCATTTCTTGCTTGTTTATGAAATCAAATGATTAGTGTCAACTTCAACTGGTAAGAAGGAGAACTATAATTTCCTAAAAGATTAATAAGACTGCCTTCCCAGTGAATTAGAATTGCATACAAGTGGCTGGCAGTTAGCCCAATGGTAGAGCACCTGCCTATCATGTTCAGGGCTCCAAGTAGTAACAATGATAATAATTCTATAGTAGGAAAATGTTATTTAATATATGAAAATTATTGTCTGCTATTAGAATAAAGTTACCCATATACCCAATTATCACTTAAATTGATTTTTAAATAAGGCAGATATAGCCATGCATTCTCCTTTTTAAGCTTTCTTGAGTTGATTTTGAAAGAAACAAAATGTGTACTTTCTGCTAACCTCTGAGCCAATATTAGTTTCATTTTGTGTAAATATCACTTGACTTAGATATCGTTAAAATTTGAGAAAACTATTAAGAATATGAAATGGGGCCAGGGATTTAGCTCAGTGCCCTAAGCACCTGCCTGGCAAGCCTGAGGTCATGAGTTCAATCCCCAGTACCAAAAAAAAAAAAAAGAAATGAATCTTTGAAATTAAAAAAAAAAAAAACATAAAATATCTCTAGGCAAGTTTACCTGTCTAACATTTACCAATTATAGAGGCCCTCACAGAGAATGAGTTTAAAACTTCTGACTCTACAATTTCTTAATGTTAAGGGTTTTCTCAAACATCTGTGTACTTTTTTTAGCACCATTATTTTCCTGTTTTTTTTTAAAGCATATTGCAAAGGTTGATACAATGTGTCAACATGAGAAGTCTAGAAGACTAAGTAACTCAGGGGTTCTACCTCCTAGGGTATAGAGGACATGCCTTTCTTTATCCCTCTAGGATGTTGTTTATCCTGTCAAGTTGAGAAATTTAGAAGTTTAACTGACTCAGAAGGGGGCCAGGGTCCTCACTTTGTAAACATCTTGAGCCCCTGCGAGAGGAGGACACAAAGACAGTATGAGTGCTACAGCCATCCAAGGGCAGGTAGCCTGCATGCAGTATAAGAGGGGAAAAGAGGGTTTCTGACCACTTTTACTGTTCTTGCTATTGTGATCTTCTGAACAGTTCTCTCCTCAGCCATACCACCCTCTGTTGGAGCCAGCTGATTATGGACTGAAACCTCCACAAACTGTGAGCTAAATAAACCTTTCCTTTCGTAATTTTGAGTGTCAGGCATTTTGTTCCAGAGATGAGAGAAAAATAACTAAAACACATATCAAAATTTAAAATATAACTCCAACATATCACAGTTAATGAAAAATTTAAAACCTAGCCTTTCAGTTTCAGAGTAGCATTTTTTTTCCATTTTTCTCCAAAACATGTAAACATATACCCTCGTATTCCAGATTTATGATATACCTTATTAAATGGTGGCACATATGGCAGTGCCTCCTGTAGTGTTGAAAACGTTCAGCTCTGAGACAGTAGTCTTCTGTTCTCCTCATCTGGTAAATATTAACCACAGGAATAGAGACGGCTGCTGGATGATGGTCTTTCTGTGGTACATGAGTGACGAACTTGGAAAATGCTTAATAATCATAATATTCACATTTTCCTGTTCATGTTTTCATTCTTTTACATATTACATTGCATAGTACATATTTCCCCATTCTTTACATCTCTCATTTTAATGGTCAAAATTTCCCTTGTTTCCATTTTAATGTACTTATTCTTACCTGTATTTCATTTTTTCCCTTTCCCTACTTCCACTCTTGCTTCACTTTCAATCATATAATCCTCAACTCTACTAGACTTTCACAAAATAGGAAATATACAAGCAGTATCAGTAGCAAAAGTGAGTAGGAGAGACTGTCTGTTACCCTAAAGCACACTGTTCAATTTCTGTATTTGTTTAAAAGCACAGTTGAGGTATTTCAGTTTATTTCTTGACCTATTAAAAACTGAAACCATCAAATGAGCATTTGGAGTTTAATGACTGGCTCTGTGAGTCATATAGTCGTATTTCTTAATGGACGTTTAGCTTATTGTTCCAAGTGCCCATGTGTTCAACCTTCACTATATTTATCAGCACTGTGTTGATACCAGCATCATGGCACAGGGGACACAGCAGAGAAGGGGGCCACGTAATCACTGCCCGTGTGGTCTTATAGGAAAATCAACCATTGAGCACAGAATTACCAGTGCAGTTATGTTACAGAAGGGGAAATGTGAAGTGTTAGGGAGCCAGCTAAGAGGTGAGGATCAGCGCTTGCCTTTGTCCGTCTTACTTGGCTGAAATGTGTGTGCATAAATCCTACTTGGGCTACAGTGTGAAATGGAGTCTAGTCTCATACCTACACAGATATTCAGCAGACTGTACAATTTAAGAGATTTTGAAACCAGCAGTGTCTCCGAGTTGATTTCCAAAGTTTTGTAATTTTTCCAACTCTTCAGCATATTGTCATTGTTTTTGTTTTGTTCTATTTTATTTTTTGCTGTTAAGGCAGTGAAATCTGTTGTTTAAATGTTATCTAGGAAATATTTTCTTTAGCTATAAAATAAGAGAATTGATTAAATTATTTTAAAAAAAGAAATGTAAAAAAGTCTTATGTAAAAAGGTATAGAGTTAGACAGGACAGAAGACGAAACATTTTAGAAAGAAAAAGTCTAGATAAAACTCAGAAACAGGAAGGTAATCATTGTTTGGAATGAATCGAGCTTGCTTGTTTGCACTGCACTGTGAATGTTTGTGGATGCAGCAGGTTTAGATTTCTATAATATTTATTCTCCCATGCCTGTCTTCTGTTTTAGTATTGTGTATTTCCCAGGTGCAAAAATGTGTGTAACCTTGCCCTGCATTAACTACTCGCAGAGAAAATAAAGTGTGAGGATTCTGCACCCGTGAGAAGCATGTCTTCAGTTAGAAGTGTGGACATCCTAGGGAAGCCCTTCCTGTATAGCAATCTGTATATTTCAATCACATTTCTGTCTCTGGGACTTTAGGGCCACTAAATCCAAATGAATCAGCTTCTAGATCTCTTGAAATTTTAAGCATTGCTGCTGTTTTCATTATACTGCATAAAAGTAATTGTTTCATGTCATGTTTCTTCATCCTCTGCTTTCTTGGCATCAGTTATATACTTTAATGACTTCCGGGCAACCATTCAGATTTATTTCTTCACTGTCAGTCAATCAACCATTTAATTATTCTTTCATACATTCAACACATAACTTTAAGCAGTAAATTCTCATGGTATTCAGTGTAGTACCAGTATTGCCTACCATGTAGCCTGCCAACCTGGACGTAAGGGCTATTTGACAAGGAAGTCAGTGACAACAAAATAGCATGCTAATTATATAGGTCAGTTAGAGAAAAATGACTTCACTGTAAGATCACTATGCATTGGAGTGGTGAAAAACAAAGAGGAACTTGAATAAGACTCAAGCTGACTCTTGGCTGATGGGAAAAGATTTTGATGGATGGAGAGAAAAGAAGGAATTCCATGAAGAAAAAAGATTTACAGCAAAATCCAAGTCTGACAGATCCAGGAAGTAGGACTATAAACAAGCATGGTATAGATTACTAGGGATCTGTTAGATGTTTAAGGAAAGCATGAATAAATACATGCACATAAACAGGAACTAGAAAACGTTTAGAAAAGAATGGTTGACAGCGAAATTTGAGCTGAAGAAGATTTCATAAGCAACATGATTGATTGAGAGCTACAAAATAATAAAAAAAAAGCCTTGAAGAGGTCATTTCATGTAGGATCAGAGCAAATAATTTTCATCTGCCATCAGTTTTATTTGTGTCTGTCAAGGCCTTGGAAGAAATGAAAGAATCAAATTATTTACCTGGTAAATATAAATATTAGGACAATGAGTTAATTAAAGGATGTTAATCAGGCAATTGTGATTGAAAACCATGTCTGCACTTATATAGAAATTACAGGTTAATCACACAGTTTGAAGAATAGTAAACCAGACAATTTTGCAGGTAAATTATCAGGGTCTCACAGTCATGCTAATGCATAACTTTTACTTCTTAAAATAAACTGTGTAATCACACAAATTTCTTCACCTTCAACCTTCAACAATGAGTCTGAGATGGCTGAAGAAATTTCTGTTTTAAGTGTCCCTTCATTTTCCTGAACTATCCATATGATTTAAACACATGCTTTTTTTAGAACAACTTAAGAATCTTCAGCACTCAATTAAAAATCATTTTTCCATTAACTCTCAGACCTAAAGCGAATTAATAGCATCATGAATCATAATAAAGGGTTCTAGTTTTGGGCACATGAAAAGTAGATAGTCAGGTGGCCCCATCCATAACCAGTTCGGATGCTCCAGTGGTTCACTGTTGATCTTCCTCACAATTTTACTCAAGTTTCTAGATTCACGTCCTTTCTGTTTGTGAGTCTCCAGAGATGTGAAATTCTGTACACACAGAATAAAAGCAATGGGAAAACATCTGAAAACAGACAATGTATTTTTGAATGAAAACACTCATATGTTGCCTGTACCTCCTGCACCAATTTACAACTTTTATATGAAGAAATGACCAAATGGCAAAAAAAAAGGAAAGAAAAGAAAAAGAAAGATGGGGAATCTTTTATTCTTCCCTCACCTTTACATTTTTTATAACTGCTTGATCTCAGTAAGAGAGCTGTGGTCATATTACTTATTCAGAAATATTATGCTGACTTTCCTTACAAAGATTTTGTTTGAATAAAATTGCTGTTCAAAAAAACAGTTTAAATACTGTATAAAGAAGAATGCAAAAGAAGTATGTGTATGGAAAAATATTAAGGGCAAATAGGAATGATGTATAAAAAATAAATCAAATATTTTAAAAATTTGCCACATGCCAGGCTGCAGTGAGCAATGTATCAGAGAAGAATCCCTGATGAGAAGTTATGACTATTATTTTAAGAGAAAAAAGTCCCGTATGGTACAACTGTTTTTTGTTAGAGTAGGTCCAGCTGTTCTATTGAGTTTTGGGGAAAGCTAATGGAAAAAGCCCATTCTGGTCTCCTTTTATGAATTCCTATTCCAAATATTCATTGATCATATTAAAGAAATGCGTTTTTCTTAAGATAAACATGTATGTAGGTATTTTTAATTTGAAATTTTAAAAATACTGATTGACTGTCTATCAAACACTTTGCTGATGAGGATCCCAATTATGATCCCTCTACTTAAAATTCCAAATTCCAACTCATCCAAAATATAAAGTCTGTTTCAGAAAAATTAAAAAAAAACTGACCACAGTTGACCCTCTGGTGGTTCTATTTCCTGTATTTAACTAACCATGCATCAAAAATATTTGGGGAAAAAACTGCATATGTTCTGAATATGTACAGACTTTATTATTATTGAAGGTTATTATTTCCTGATCAATACAATATGACAGCATTTAGTATTAAGTGACCCAGAGGTGTTATAAAGTGTATGGGAGACTGTGCCTAGATATGCAGGTTATACAAAAATCTTGTGTCATTTTATGTAAGTGATTTGAGCATTTGCAGATTTTGGTGTCTATAGCAAGATTTTGAAACCAATGCTTCACGGATACCGAGGAATGACTGGTCTGGAAGAATTTGTAAAGTATAAGCAAAGTAAAGAAGCTCAGTTTGTGTCTATATATCTGGACATCTGTATTGGTGTAAAACTTTATTCCAAGAACCAGTCCTCACTGCTTATTCAATGAACTGAAGTTTTCTTCCATAAAATTCAGTTTATGATGAGACTGAGGGCAGGAAATAGATCATGAAACTTAAAACCAAGCCTATTTTTAATAGATACTTTTCAGTGTTTCAAGATCTGGGGAAAGGGGAGGAATGATCAAAAATATGTATGTACATCACAAACATAGTAATAAAAAATCTAAACAAAGTTTGAAAAGCTAAATGAGAACTGGGTAGAATAGCAGCCCTCTTACCACATAGAAACTAACCTTTGGACCCTTTGGACTTTTGCCATGTCCCAAACTGCTTTCTCTTTCCACACTAGCCCATGGTTTTGACCAGCTGTTATGCAGATTAGTATTTCTCCTTCATTTTTTGAAACTCTCTCCTTCCCTATACCTGCCCTTCTCAAGAACTTTTAAAGACATCCATCAAGTTGCTGCCGTGAGGCAGACTTCAAAACCTGCTTTACTCTTCTTAATCCTCTCACATCCTGAAATCAGTTTTTCAGTTTTTTTCTCCATGTATTCTCTCTGGCTATTTATTGTACCATAAACTTTAAGCGCATGGAAGGTCTGTGTTCGACGATCCTACTCATCCACATGAACAAATGACTAAACTTCTCTGCGCCTTTGCTGTTTGTCTGTAATATTGGAGAAAATATTAAAGCAAACAGTAATTTTGTGGGGATTCAAGGAAGTAACAAATGTAAGCACCTGAGGACAGTGTCTGAAACATACCAAAGATTTCACCTATGGGTGCTTCTGCATTCCTGCTAATTTCCTCTTTCCCCACCCCAACTAGTTTTAAAAATCCTACTCACTTTTCAAACAAGTCCATTTCCTATTTCCTTTGTGACCCTTTATGTGATCAGTTATTAGCAACATTCCTTTGGCTTGTAGTTGTCTTTTCCTGTGTGCGGTATCATCCCCCCTGGCTAAATGACAAGGAGTATGTCCTGTCCTTTCACACCATGTCTTGTGCATTTCATGTTGATTAATAGATTAAAGTGATACTTGTCATAACAGTTTATTGGGGTTGTCCAAGCAGATAAAATAAATGACAGCAGGCTGGCTGCCCAGACAGCTGTTACAGAATGAGCTTAAGTGCAGTGACCACAGGAGGTTTACACAAATTCCCTCAGAAAATGAAACACAGCCACTGGATGCTGGGAATTCACCATGCCTGGCCGAATTCCATGGTCTAAAGTGTGCAAAGGTGGTCTAGCTCATTTTAAGCAAAGACATTGGCTAGATTTTGAGTTCCAAGAGTAGAACGGTAGATAGAAACAAACCTTGCAAATAGAAAGTGATGCTGCAAAGGAAAAGGGGGTGCCTGCAGGAGAATGTACCGTAGGTGCATGCGCTGGTCATAAGCCAGTGTCAGCCGTATGCACGGGTAAAAGAGCAACAGCGTTAATAAAGCGTCGTCCATGGGAAGCACGACGTTCTGTGTGATGATGACAAAAGCAACTTATCATCAACTTTGCTTTTAGGTTTATGTTAATTTTTCTAGGAATTCATATATTTTTCTTCTACTTTATGAGGGATTTTTTTTTTCAGCTTTTGTATTGCCAGTAGTGGTGACTACTTTTCAGAAAGTCCTTTGATGGAAACAACCTTAGTGCTGAAATTCAAAAATAACTGCATTCAGATCACAACTAGGCCTCTTACTGGACACTCTTGGATAAGTAATTTAACCTTGACTGGGCTCTCTGTGAAGACTTCAGGCCTCTTTCAATGCTTATTCATGCTGTATGAAAAATCTTCAGATATACTGCTGACCCCACACTAGGTACTGGGGGAAAGTACCTATCATTATATATAGTTTAAAAGATATTGATCAAACAATGTAATTTCCCTTTGAGCAGTTTCCTGCATGCCCAGATGTGGAAGCCTCTGAGGATAACAATAGGCGATATAACGACCATCATTAAATTCCTATCATCTTGCTTTGAAGTCCTATATCACCATTGTTTTTTGCTGTTGCTGTTGTCATTTTGCTTTTCTTGTTTTTAATTGTTTGTCTGCTTCTTGGTTTTTCTATATTTTTTTCTCTTTAAAATGAAAACAGAAAGATTATATATATATATAATTTCCAACCTCTAAAATTGATTTTTAAAAGATTGGTGAAAATTACAATTTGCTGTAATTATCTTAGAAATCACAGTTTTCTAAATAAAAGTAGCCAGATTTGAGAAATAAATGTGTTAATTGCTGAACTCACTTGAATTTGGATAAATTATATGACTGACTGGATTTTCAGGAGGACAAAGCTAAATTACAGAACAAATCTGTTTCAGAGCTCATTTTTACCACACAAAAGTATGGAAGAAAGACAAGCTGCTTTCTTTCTCAGGATTAGGTGAAAATAATCCAATTGAATGGATCAGGTTTTAATTAACTAATGAGTGAATCCTGCTCACAGTTCTGAATTGTGTGTTCAGTTAACATTCACAAAAAGAGCTGAATAAACTGAAAGAAACCCACGAATAAAAAGCAAAACATTTAGGTAAAAGACTATGAAATTTTCTGAAAGATTTCACTCACAGATGGTGATTGTGTACACTGTTATTGATTTCCCTGGCAGAATAAATGAAAATTAAAAATCAGTATATTTTAGATGTTATCTGATATTACCACAAAAATATGTTACTGTTAGAAATCTTTGGTTGTAAGCAACAGACACCAAATTTTTTAGCTTCAACAGACAAGAGGGGGATGTATCCTAAAGATGAAGTTTTTTCTCACAGAAACCCCCAAAGTAAAAGAGTCACCTTCTGATTACCTGTATCTCTTCTCCCTTCTCTCTTTTTTCTTGGTTCATGGCTCATTACTGTCCTTCACCCTTGAGTTTAACATACTAGTTTTCTCATTTAGTGATCTCTGCATGTCTAGAGATTCCTCATCTTTGATTTCAACCAATTGCCAAAACTATTCATGTAGAAAGTCTGTATCATGACTGAACATGTACAGAATCTTCCTCTTATAATTCCTTAAACATGATAGCAGCAATTTGTACAGCATTTACATTGTACTAGGTGTTAGAAGTAATCAAGACATGATTTAAAGTATGTGGGAGAATATGCTAGGTTATGCACAAATATAAAACCATTTTTTCCAAGGGACTTGATAACTGCAGATTGTAGTAATGGTGTGTGCTCCTATAACTAACCAATCCTTCACACATATGCAGGGATGGCTTATTAAGTTCCCAGATTTTGTGTCTTTTGTCAGCTAGAGATGACCCCTTCCTGTCATCTCTAATTTGCTAAAAGAAAACAATTAGAAAAGAAACTCTAATTTGCTAAAATCTTCACTGCACATGGTGATGGAATAGGTGTTCATAACACTGAATGGTAAAGAGCCATTTATTTTCAGGCACCTGATTCAGTGTCCCAAATCCAGTACTCACTGAGAGTTTACCGAGATAATTGTGTGCAAAATTGTATGATAATTTGTTGGTGCCAGAGATTGAACTCACGACCTCGCACTTGCCAGGCAGGCGCTTAAGCCACTGAGCTAAAAACCTCCAGCCCAAACCATTCATTTTTTAAAGGAAAATAAAAATCTACAAACTCCTTGAAGGAATTTTAGGGTTTGAAATTATAGGTAAGATCTACATCTTTCAATTAGGAGAGAGAAATGCCTCCAGAAAGAAATGTGCTGGCAAACATGCCAGAATCCTTTATTCTATGTAGGCTTCCTTAATAATAATATTTAACAACCAAAAATTCACTTGCTGTCCTTATCCTTGCTCTACTGACCCAAGAGCCTTGGTACAAAAGTAAAATTCTCTCTTCCAAGGAACAGATTGTAGCACTATTCAGGTTTTTGTCTAATTTAAATTTTTCCTTTAACTTTAAAGACAACTATATCTTTTGTTTTGTGTTTGTTTGTTTTGTTTTTTTGAGACAGTGTCCCACTGTGCAATTTGGGCCTGATCTCAAGCTCACTTTGGATGCCAGGCTGCTCTTGTAAGGATCCTCTAGCCTCGGCCTCCGGAGTGCTGAGATTACAGGCGTGCACCATCACGCCCAGCTGACATTCTGTATGTTTTTCTATTATTTTAAATTACATATGATCTATACTCTTTAATCACTGGTTGTTAGTGGAATAATTTTATGACCAGTCATTTTTCATACTCTTTACAGAGACATTCATAATGTAACTCTCCCTTTATCAAATATTTGTATGTCATTGAAGTTCTTTATCATTGTTAAGATTTAGAACTAAAGAAGTAGACAGATTATTCATTCACAAAAATCCTGCAAGGTAGAGGTAAGACCAGATTACATTAGACCTTTGAAATTGTGACTCTATTTAGAAGCTTTCCAAAGTCAAAAATATTTACTGGCTTTCAGGTAAATAATATCAGATTTAAGGAATAATTTTCTGCTTAATTGGATTGCACAACAGCAATTCCTTCTCAAATGTAGATTTATACAAATTATAGAATTTTTACTGCAGAAGCAAAAATATATTAAAACCTTGGGTGGGAAGCAAAAATTGGTTATAAAAAATGAAAATATAAATTTTAAAAGGAAAGAAAACTTAGGACTCAAGAAAATTCCTCCATAAAAATTAGCCATTGTTAAAGTTCTTTCCCAGCAGCTTGCAGCCACATAGGTTTCTGCCTAAGGTAAAGGCTGATTAACCAAGGATAGGACAGAGAATGACATAAACTGGAGTCTTCCTAGACACCTTCAGCGTGTCAAGGTCAGATAAGGACTAGGGTCTAAACAAAACTGATGTGGAAAGTCTGTGAATAGTTGTGATGCTGTGTCACTAGGGCACAAATGAGGCCACCTAGCATACTTTGGAAGTGACAGGGTATATTCTGATGTCACTGCAGAGTTCCTGGACGATTGGGTAGGTAAATATCACAGTCAGTGTGGAATTAGGGCTGAAAAGCAACGGTAGCAGTGTGTCTTTCCCTTTCTGTGTGTCACTTGTTTGTGTCTGAAGCTGTACAAAAGTCATAGTGGCTCAGACGGTGATCTTAATTCTCTTCTAATGACCTTGTCAGTGGTTGGTAGGCAGGGAAAAAAGAATAACTGCTCCCTCAAATGGCCTTTCCCAACTGCATTTTCTTTTATAGCCATTGAAATGTGAACCTCTGAAATTCTCTCTGCTACTCTCCTACCATATCTCACCTTTTCTCCTGCATTTCTTCCTGCCCCAGCTTTCCCTTGTTGAGACTTGCACTGACTTGTCCTATTGTGTGAGTGACAAATGCCCATCAACTGAAGAACAGACAAAAAAGTTGTGGTATTTGTATACAATGGAGTACTACTCTGCCATAAAGAAGGAAAGGCTTGAAACATTTATAGCTAAATGAATGAACTTTAAAACCATACTCTTAAATTAAATCAATTGGACATATATGTGTAAATATCACATTGTCTCCCTGTTGTGAGAAACTGAAAGTGTAAATAAGAACAAAAATTTATAAAAGATATCATGAAATAGGAAGTAGTTATACAAAAGGAAAGGGGTGCTAGGGAGGGAGGTGGAAGGGAGAAGGAAAAAATGAGAAAAAAGGATAAAGTGGAAAGAAAGCTTTTTAAAATGAGGAGGGGAAGGGGGTTAAAGAGAGGGGAGGGGTTTGGGAAGAAAGAAGAATGAATATATGTCAAGTGTGGGGACAATTTCCCTATGGGAGTTCTCTCTTGGGACCATGGGCTGCCTGCCTCCATCTTGTTTTCCAGATGTCTAGTCAAATGTCACCTGCTCTCAGAGAAGACATCCCTGTCCCCCTAATGTACAATAAATGACCCCTTACTTCTTACTCTCTCACCTCTTCTGCTTTAGTTTTCTTCTGAGTGTGCATCACTACCTGAGTCTTACATTTATTTTTGAACTTTTTGCCTCTCTCACCTGAATAAAAAGTTATGCAAAAGGAAGCACCTGCATACCTAGTTCAAGTTTGTATTTCCAGAGTCTATAGCCAAGCCTTCACCACAATAAAAGTCTTCCAAATGAATGGGAGGTACTTGTACTGCTTGGAAAAATATAAGTGTACCCACAATTTAAGGTCACTCAGGAGCCCTCTGCAAGGGAAGTGATACAACAAAAACCTCACGCTGTACCCTAAAGCCTAAAGTGTGACATTACATCCACTCTGAAAACCTAGTATTGAGACTTCAGCAAGGATGAGTTATATGATTGTACAAAATATGGTGGAATTGGATAAGTGAAGAAAAGAAAAATGCGAGAAAGAACAGACTGGGACATAGTGCTTTCGACCTTGATAACACGCACACACACACGCGCGCGCGCACACACACACACACACACGAATGGTAACTATTAGAAAAATCAAGTCCCAATGAAAATGTCTCTAGAAAAGGAGATGAGAAAAACTGAATTGACCAATGGCATTTTCCAGCCAAGCTGGTTCTCACAATTGAAGCTCGCTGTTATCCTTCTGTCTGATGAAGTCTGTTTGCCTCTGCTGACCCCTCCTCAGCAGGCCTCGCTGGCCAGGGCCACCCCTTGGATTTGACTCATGATTGAATTCTCAGATTCATTGGATGAAAGCAAAAGAGTTTTAGAGAACATTTTCTGGATGTCAGACATCCTAACCTTCATTTTAGAAGCAGCTTTATACATGAAGTGACTTTGTGAGCTGTCTTTTCGATACCTCTCACTTTCCATTTCCTCAAAGGCAATATTTTTTTTTACTTTATGCATAATTTCTTGCCTGCTCTGCTGTCCCTTTCTCCACCATCTTCTCCTCCAGACTGTTCTCTTCTTGTCTTTCTCCTCTCTCCAGCTTCAGCCAGTCAGCAGTGTAGATTTCCACAGTTCACTGGCCTTCCCATCCCAGGATGAGAATACAGTGTTTACTCAACATTCTATGGTTAGTTTTCTGAGGAATCCAGGGATGGAATCAATGACAAAGCCATAAGGAGAATTTATAGCTGGTGTGTGTGTGTGTGTGTGTGTGTGCGCGTGTGTGTATGTGTGTGTGTAAGTAGCTTTGTGGGAATGGAGTGGTGGGGAGAAGGAGGAATAGAGGGATATTTTTAATAGAAGATTTATCTCATCTCTGGAGGAATCACCTGGGATATTTTTATCCTGATTTATCACCCCTAGGCCTGAACCTAGATTGCCTTCATTGGCTAATTTAGCATGCTTGTCCCAAGCAGCGAAGTGGATGGAAGATATAAGATACTCTAATGTTTTAGAATATGCATGAAGTGCCAGGGTAGGAGGGCTTTGCCTCCCCAAAGCCTTACCACCCACCCTTAATCTAGTCGACCATTAAACTGATCACTTACCCTGGCAGCATCAGTAAATTTGAATGAATTATTCAGAAATTTTCATTTGTTTTCAGGTAAGATAAGCCCAGTCTCACAGAGGGAATGCAGGCCCCAAAGGCTCCCCACAGTACCATATATCTGAGTTCTCATAACCGAAAGCAATATATAAATTTCCTGCTCCTGCAGTTCAGCACTATGCTGTATCCTCAGATGCTGTGTGTACTTAGATGTGGTCTTCATTGAAAGCAGAATGTGATATTGTCTCTGAGATGATGTAATGCACAGGGTAGGCTGCTCTACTTCCCACTCAAGTATCTTTTTAACTTTTAATGAAAGGAAAGGATAGAAGGCAGTGCTCAATTTCTGTGCAAACAGAGATAAACTTTGAAAACATCTGAGTGTGTATTAGTCAGATTTTCTTCACTGTGACCAAATACCTGAGAAAAATGACTTTGAGGAGGAAAGATTTAGTTGACTCTGGTATCAGCAGTTTTAGTACATGATTAGTGGGCTCCTTTGCTTTTATGCCCATAACATGGCAGAGGGCCCTTTCTGTCTATCCCTCTCTCTAACTCCACCTCTTTCTGTTTTCTGGCTGGCATGAGCTGAGCTGCTTTCCTCTGCATGAGGATTATTTATGAATATTCCCATGATCCACTGCACCAACAAGGCCCTACTTCCTGTTTCTGTCATTTTCCAATGACCCCAACTGTTATGGTTTATGTCAGATTCCCCCTCCCAGTCTCCTGCAATCATGGATGCAGGTGAATCTAGTGTTTGTGATTGGTTCTTTGTCTAGCACTCAGATTGTTGGTATGAGTGCTACACCCACCCTGGGGTGGAGCCAGCACACAGTATAATGGTGGGAAGAAGGTGTGTCTTTCTCTCTCTCTCTGGTGTTTTTTTTTTTTTGCTTTTGTTTTTATTTTTGTTTTTTGCTATTCATGCTTGCTGTTTGTGATGACCATGAACTGCTGCCCTTCAGCCATGTCATTTTGCCTTGTAGCCAACTAAGTATGGACTGAAACCTCCAACCTGTAAGAAATAAACCTTCCATCCCCTAAGTTTGAGTGGCAGGTATTTTGTCTCAACAACAAGAAAGAAAAGTAACTAAGACACCAGGGAACTGTTATATCATCAATGGGTAACTTAAATACTGTACTGATTTTACAGCTTTCATGATATAGTCACTTCTCCCAAAGCCAATCAACTGGAAACTAAGCTTTTAACATATGAGTTTTGAGGAACATTTCAAATCCAAACCAAAACAGAGAGCAAGATCATAAGTGGTCAGAATTGAGGTCCATGGGATTTTGCATCTTGAGGTCTCTATGTGCCAGCCAGACCTAACAAGGATCCTGTATCAGTAAGAGTTCACTAGAGTAATAGATTTTAAATATGTAGGATTTGCAATGTAAACTTACCAGGCTACCTACAGAATCAGGTATGGAAGAACGGTAAAAGGGCCTCTTGTACACGGGAAAATTGGACAATCCAGTCAAAGGTGGAAAACCTGGAACTCACTGCAGAGTCTCCTTGGAGGCTGTACTGGGAAGCTGGAGGGTCTGCACTGGAAGGGTTAAGAATATTGAAGTCTGTAGACAAATGTTCACCAATGATGGTGAAGACTAGTGCTCCTCTAAAGAAGCAGAAGTGAGACTTTCTTCTTTCCCTTTTTATTCCATCCAGGCTGCAAGCCTGTTGGTTGGTGACTTTCACACCCAGGATAGGTTTTCCCTCTTCAGTAAATTCATCACCCATCCTCAGAACTCTGCTAACCAATCATCAGGGCATTTCAAATAGAAACCATACCTCCAGAAAAGAGAAAAAACAACTGACAAAAGAGTTAGTGGGAATATAAACTGCCTCTGGGTGTAAGAGTTGAATAGCTACTAAATTTCCATACATAGCATATCTTTAAAACATAACTAGCTGGACCTGGTGGTTCACGCCTGTAATCTGAGAACTCAGGAGACTGAGTCAGGAGGATCATTTCAAATTCAAGACCAGCCTGAGTTACAAAGTGAGCCCAAAGCCAGCCCAAACTGCATAGCAAAACCCTGTCTCAAAAAAACAAAAATAAATAACTATTGCAAATAAACAGTTAATTCTATATATATATGTTTCCTTAAATCTCTTTCTTTGTTTGCTCAGAAGGGCATATAATCCTAGTTACAAGCAAATTGAAAGACAGTAACTGCCTACTAATGTTCTTCCCAGAGGTGTTGAGAAGGTCTATTAAGATGATATTCAGATGGGTCTCCATGGATGAGTAAGAGTTCAACTCAAAAAAGGAAAGAACATGGGTATGAGCTTTGGGATCATAGGATTCTGGGTACCAAATTGTCTCTATACCATTTGTCTTACCAATTGTCTGACATCATGCAAATGACTTAGCCTTTATGACTATTTAACAACATGCAATATTGAAGTGACTATATATCTTTCAGCATTTTATAAAAATTCAGCAATATATTTTTAACAGTGCATACTCCACTCATGGATTGGTCAACTGCAGAAGCTAAGTAAGTAATTCTGTCAAACAGCAGTATGTACAAAGACACAGAGGTGTGAAGTGTAATGAGCAGGTGGTTCTGTAGAACTGGAGAGAGAAAGAGCTGAAGGAGCAATGAAGAATGATACAAGAAAAGGAATAACGTCCAGATGACAAAGACCAGGGCTTAGCAGGTGTCACAAAATAATTTATCCCATGGTACAAAGAGTGCCCATGAGCTGTTTGTCAGTTAAAGACAGTAGGATCATTCTTGGGCCTCCATTAAATATCTTTCTGATAATATATGAGCATAAGAAATATTTTATTATTCAGTACTATTTCAAAGCATTTTCTCTCTGATTGGTTCAAATTAATGATGTTTTGCTTGGAATCTTTATAGGAAAGCATTTGTACACTGATTTCTTTCAAAATTACTTTCTAGCTCTATGAGTAATTAGTCTCATGAGTCTAGAACATAAAACACAGTTAATGAGCTTTTGTGTTTTGCTCAAAAACATGTTTTTAATTTCTTGTCCTTGATAAGGTGTATTAGTTTCCTAGGGCTGCTGTAACAAATGATCACAACCTAGGTAGCTTAAAACAATAGAAATTTATCGTCTCATAGTCCTGGAGGCCAGAGTACAAAATCAAAGTGTCAGCAGAGCTGTTTCGTTCTGGAGACTCAGAGGGAGACCATGTTTCCCTGGTGGCTGCTATAACTCTTGCCTTTGTTTGGCCTTTAGCCACATTACTTTAATCTCTGCCTTTGTCCTCACCTACCTTTGTTCCCTGTGTGACTGTATCAGTTCTGTCTTTTCCCTTAGAAAGACACAGTCATTGGATTTTGGGCCCACCATTAAGGTTTGATTTTAAGGTCTTTAACTTAATTGTTCTACCAAAACCCCTCTGTCTCAATATGGTCATAGTCACAGATCCTGGTAGTTCAAACATGGCCATAACTTTTGGGGACACTGTTCAATCCATACAGAAAATAATTTAAAGCATTATTGGAAACCTATTTTAAATGTTTTGTCAGTCTAGCTGTTGCTTGCTGTCTTTTGCTCTCATGACAAAGTCAAAGGGGAAGAATCCAGCCAAGATAGTGTCTGTTGCGAGTCCTGTGATCTTGCCTGTGTCATGAGCCCTTGTCATTTGCATGTCCAGCAAGAGCAAGGATCAGCAGCTTCACCTCAGAAAGCATATAGAAGGTTATTTCTATGCAAACACACACAGAAGCAGAGACATATCCTTTACTTAAGGCCCACACCAATTTCAGAACACTCTCACTGTCATATTTTAGAAATCCAATAAAATGGAATCATTATCCCTTATAGCATTTACTTTTTGTGTGGAAATGGGTACTCAATTTTCTGGTGCAGAAGGTTTCTGCTTTCTCCTGTGTAACAAAAATCTCATGTAGAAATCAAATGCTTTTGTACCACTTTTCTTCTTTCTTGTTGAGAGATGTGGGCGGGGATGTTTTCTTCACGCTGGTAAAAGAAGGTGATGGCAGCAGCCTTTGGTCATTCAGAATGATGCATGATTGGAGGGTTCCCTGAGATTTTAAAACCCCAGGATTGCAAATTTTCTCTGAGAACCCTTCAACCTTCCAAAGAAGAAGCACAGTTCCAGTTGGCTGCTGACAGGTCCACACCATCATTTTTTACTTGTTTACTTTAAGCTCCCACATCACCCATTCCTAGGTTTCCTTTCTATTTTATGAACACCTTTTGGCTCCATTTACTACCTTCTTCTATTATTTATCTGTATTTGTACTTTTTTCAGAAGATTTTTAAACTCTTGAAAAACAGAAAAAAATGCTTTTTGCTAATTTTATTTCTGTACAACCCATGGTAGCTGTTCAGCAAGTTCTCACTGAATTCACTGAAGCTAAAGGTTCAAATTCATTTAAAATTGTCTCATAGGCCTTGTCCCCAATAAAACTCTGCCCTCTATTTTATTAGAATACCCCTTTGTCACACCCAGGAGTTGAGAGCGGGCCTTCTTTTATTAATTCTGCTTAACTAGTGAGAAGCAAGAGGAGTAAAATGTCCAAGAGAGGAGGAAATAAGTGGGATGTAAATGAGCAAACATCCAGAATACTGGAAGAGCTCAAACAAGAAGGGAAAATGGGAAGCCCAGAGACAACGTTTGAGATTAGAAGAAAAATTTCACAATTCAGAGAAGGGGGTCCACTGCGCCTTCTCTGTATCTAGCAAGGTGTCAGTCATTCAGGGTTTGAAAGTACAGGACCCTTCTTAACCCCCAGTAACTTAGACCCCCCCAACCTCAAATTTGTACCCAATCTGTTTATAATAAGAAGTGACACATAAATATCTTATTCATCTTTCAGTCTCCATGTGTCACAAACTGATCCTTTCAAAAGAACCCATCTTAAGATGTCATTAAAGATGCCATAGATTCTCTTTGCCAGCACGCTTTAAATCTTGGAATCTCTCTGGGTTTTCTCTCTTTCAAATTCAGATCATTATGTCACTAGAATTTTCCATATATTATGTTGTTAAATTCTCATGACAGCTCTACAGAGTACAAAGTAATATTCTCAGAGAACCTATGGCACACTCCCAGAGTATGAATGGCACTGAGGAAGTATCACAAGGGCGTCTGAGAGAATAAGTAAGTGCAGGGACACTCCCTGAAAGCTGTGTTGCCGGCAGTCCGCGCACTCTGCCTGGCTTCTATCCACTGTCTTGTTGGCCCCCTGTGGCATTTACCTGAACATCTGCTGTCTGTTCAACATTATCTAACTTTGAAATATTGGAGAAACAATGCTGTGAAAGCTATGTTACTGACTTAATAAGAGCACCATTTATTCTCTCGAACAGTGGTAGAGTTCCATGGACAAAATTTCTCCCTGACTTACCATCAGGAAAAGTTGTATTCTGAGCAACCAGCTGAATCTTTTTTTAGGAATGTAGGAAACTAAATCACTGATGATGTTTCTGTTATGCTTGTTGGAAAGCTTAGAACCATGTCTAGGACCCAAGTTTCACAACTGATTGAACCTATGTGGTGTGTCTTCTCACATTCCCGGGACCACCTCCTTCTTTGTCTCTTGGTCAGCTTCCCCAAGAAGGTAGGAATTTGAATAGAATTCCATTGACCCATCCACATAGGATTTAGCTTCTTGTTTAAGAGAGAGGCAAGAAGGAATCTAGAAGTACAAAACAAGAAGCTCTATAAAGTGAGCCATAGAAGGGACAGAGGAAATTCTTATTTCTGTCTCGTATGTACCACTCCAAGCCATGCTTTCCCCCGGGGATGGTTTTGTAGAAGGCTAACGTAAGACAGAGTACAGTATATCAATCAGCTTCCCATCCCTGTGATAAAATACCTGAGAAAAGCAATATACAGAAGGAAAGGTTTATTTTAATTCACAGTTTTAGATGATAGCCCATGGCTGATTGGTTCTGATGCTTTTAAGCCTATGATGAGGCAGAAACATCAAAGCCATGGCAAAGGAAACATGCTCAGCCTACAGCAGCCAGGAAGGGGAGAAAATCAGACAGAGACAGAGAGACAAAGACAGAGAGAGACAGAGATAGAGGCACAGAGAATAACTGAGATAGAGACAGAGAGAGAGAGAGAGAGAGAGAGAGAGAGAGAGAGAGAGAGAGAGAGAGAGAGAGAGAATCAGTCTGGGGACAAGGAATAGTTCTTCAGGGCATGTTCCCATAACCCAACCCCTTTAGACTTCATCTCTTCACAATACTCCTTCCAATAATGCCATGAAATTATGAATCCATCAATGTGTTGACTCACTGATGAAGTTAGAGTCCTCAGTAACCTTTCCAAAGTCCCACCTCAGAACACAAGAGCTTTGGAGGGAATATTGTAGATCTGAACTATAAAACAGTGATCAACCATGTCTTCCAGGAGAAATGCTCAGTGTCTAGGTGGCTTGTCTTAATGCAGCGACCATCGCAGTACAATACCACCTTATTTCCTCGGCTCTCTTCCTTTTTCTTCACTCTAGTTGCCTTGTGGTTTTGTTTTGTTCTGTTCTTGTCTTCGAAATAAGTTTTTAGCCACTCGATCTGTGCTTCAGGCTCCGCTTTCTAGAGACGTTGGGATAACACTAGTGGAAGAGCATTTGTTACAGACAGAAATCAGCCTCTCCCCTTGCTGCTTTCTGGTTGGTTGGTTTTAAGGCTAGTGACTACCTTTTTTGATCATTGAACTGCGTCTGCATTGCCAAGAATTTGTATTTGGCAGAAACTTTTCCTTTTGATGTCTTTGTTAATAGAAAAACAAGAGCAAATGTAATTCCAGTGTATCCCCCAAACTCCAACATATTGACCCCTGGTTTCTCGTTGGTACTGCAGGAATGCCAGAAAGCACAGAAGAGCAACTGACTGTAGCCTGCTGTTAATATAGTTGAAATAACTTGTCAGGCTTCCACTATGAAAGCAGATTTTTTTTTCTGCTGACAGAAACTAGAATAAGTGCCATAAAATCAGAAAGAAAGAAAGAAAGAAAGAAAGAAAAAAAAAAAGCTGTGAAATCCACTTTAAGTTGATATGAAAGTATGTTGTTCCATTGACCCAGCGTTCTGAAAAGCAAGCATTGTTGTCTTTTTGAAGGATATAAAACTGTGATGAGGATTTCTTTGAGGGAAAGAGGAAGCAGGAGGAGGATAGGTTAGGTTTTATTATTATTTATTATTTTGTTTCAAAATAAAAAAGACAGTTCTCTTTGACCCAGGTCAGAAATAAATTCAAAAAGAGAACGTTGGTGATTCTGATGGCCAGTCCCTCTTAGCCATCCTAACAATAAACTATTTACAGAGTTTTATGTTTTACCATAACCTCACTTTTTGCCTGATGTTTTCCTAGCATGTTTTTGTAATTTTTCCTTGTTGTTTTTTCTCATCATTTGATCTCTTATAACATGTTAACAAGACAACTCTTTCATAGGCAAACGTGTGTGTTTGACCTGAGAAACGCTTTAGAGGGCTCCTTTTGGTAAAAACAGAATGAGACTAGTGTGTTGGATCTTCTTCCTGAACACTATTTTAATTTTATTACGTTTTTAAATATTCAAAAGCAAGCCAGAGCAAGCAAACTAATTGGCTTGTTTTAAAGGCAGACTATTCTTATGGCTCATCCACATTTATGACAACTAAGTCAGAAATAGAAAATAAATGTTAGAGCTTAGCCACAGAGCAACCCAGAGCTCCAACTGTGGGCAGAAATAGAGCATTATTTTTTTCAAGTTTCAAATTCTGCCACAGGAAAAATATCACGTAGAGGTCGGTGCCAACAAGCTACAAACCTTTAGGGTGCACCTTGGAATCCAACTGAAGTCTTTAGAGGGACTTTGCCTTGACTCTGGCTCCTTTTGAAGACAGAGTGTGTGGAGCTTAGTGACAAAATGATGATGAGGTGTTCAGTTCTCGCCTGAGGGCATTTGGACCAGAGAGCTCCAGAGAATGTTGCTGTCCAGGGAGTGTTGCTGGGTCTGATCCCATGGCCCTGAGATGGGAGTTTTCTTCAAATCCGCAGAGTGAAGCCATGGGAAGCCTAGTTATGAGCTTGGCATTGGAATGAAAGGTCTGAGTGTGCTTCCAGCCAAATCGACTGAGCACCCTGGGGCATGTCACATCATAAATCTCACCAAATTTCCTCTGCTGTTCAAAACCAGAAATATACACATCTATGCCCTCAAGTGCTTGGAAACCAGGGGGATAACTTTAATATGGCCTTATAGACCATCATAATTTCATTGGGATGTTACAGGATTTTCTTTCTTGGTTTTCTCAGTGTATATTTATGCCTAACTCCTCACAAGACCTTGAGATTTGTTTTAAGAAATGTTTTTAAAAGGCCTAAAATTACTATTGATTGATTTATGTGCTAGACAATATTTCATTGTTATTGGTACCATTAAAATATTATGTTGTCCAGAATTTGACTGCTTTCTTGAAGATGATCAAAAAGGGGAGTTTTCAAGTCCCTTTTTCTCAGAGCCATCTCAAGGTCCCTGCTAGCAATTAAAAGCAAGTTAAAAAGACAAGACGCTGGTCCCTGTTATTCTCATAGTGACTGGAGAATATCTCTACTTGTACTGTGTTGCCTCCAAGGTTTAGTTAAGAAAAGATTCCAGTGCTAAAACTCAATTTGGAAACTATTGATCTCAACCACCTCATGTTTTGCACCAACTGTTAGACCTCCCTGAATCAACATATTCATTTCTTGGGGGTCTGTTTTGTCATCTCTGTCAAAAATAGACTGAAGCCCCTCAAATGTCTCAAGAGTGTTGATGACATCTCCATTAACCTTCCTGAGCAGATGTGCACATCATGTAAATCTAACTCTAAACGTCCAGGCCGGGAGGGACTACCTTCAAACTGCTCCAAGTTATGACATTTGTCCTGCCACTTTGTGAAATTAAGAGTTTGGCTTCACAAATCCTGATGTATGCACATTCAGTGGTCTCTAATATTCTCTAATATTCAGTAGGGAAGACATTATGTCCCTCTCTGGCAACCTTAGTAAAGTGGCTTCCTAAACTATGAAAACCATGGCTTTTATGACACTGCTGACAGTTTCATTCAATAAATTCTGAAGTGGTTTGCTAACGTAGGTGGTGTTACATTAGACCACCTTCCTACATTCCCTGTAGGAGTTATGAAATTTTCTTTGGCCTGCCTCAGTTCACAAAAATGCAAGACACATCAGATCTTTCAGACAGTTGTTTGAAATAAAGAGTACGAGTGTGTCAAGAACCAGGCCTCTGAAAGGAAGCAAGAATTAATGCTTTGGTTAGTGTACCTGGGAGTTTAGAAATGATGGCTGGAAAATCTGGAGTTGTATGTTGTTCTTTCCTTGTTTTTTATAGTTTGAAATTAGCATACTGGTATTCTATTCATTTAAAACCATACAGCTCTTGATCATATTCCTTGTTTTCCATGATCCAATTGTGTTTTCTATAACCATAGTTCAGGAATACAAGGAAAAATAGAAGGCTGATGAAGATGTAGTTTGATGTTAAGAGTTGGTGATTTGTGTTCTTCTTTTTGCTGTGTAGACACATTGTCAGAGTTCTGTAGCCTAGAAATGACTTCACTCCCACATCCTTTCCTCTGTCTCTTGTTCCCTTTTCTAGTATTCATGTCCACTCTCATCTCTACCAATTTTACAGCCTCATTTCTCTCATAGTTCCTTCCCTACAGAAACTATTCTCTCTGGTCCTATTAATAATCTACCGGCCGGGCTGGGGATTTAGCTCAGTGGCATAAGCATCTGCCTGGCAAGTGTGAGGTCATGAGTTTGAAGCCCAGTACCAAATCATCATCATCATCATCATCATCATCATCATCATCATCATCTACCTGCCAAGCTTTTCTCAGCCTTCCTCCTCCTTCACTTTCTTTTAGTTTTAATTATTCTCTGGTTTCTTCACACTTGATCTTTACTTAGCTTTTGTCTCACAATGATGTCTCCATCCTGCAGCAACCATGTGGTTTATTCCTTCCCATCTCTGTCATTTATTTCTAGTGTATCTCCATCCCTCAAACGAGTGTAGCATCCCAGGTCTTATCTTGTGTTTTCGCTTCTTGGTAGTCTCAACCATCTCCTATGGCTCTATCATCTCCATATAAATGACTCTTACCTTTCCCAAATTTTTCAGTCATCTGTATCCTCTTACCCTTTAGTTTAATTCCAGTGTTGTGAATTGTATGATGAGAATATCTTTGAAGGTCTTCTTCATGATCTCAAGTTTATCACATGCAATATTGAACCCATTATGCTTCTCCTATACCATTTTTTCTTCTGAGTCACATTTCTTTAATGCATCCACCATCCCCTTAGAAGTCCTGAATCACCTCTGACTGAACGCAGCCTTGTTCAGTGTATTCTGTGTATAATACAGTGTCCTTCGAACAAGTTCTTGTTATCTCATTTGCTGGTCCGTTTCCATCTAGCCTAGTGCCACCTCCTGGTTTTCATTTACATTTCCAGACTAGGTATCTATGTTCAGATTTTCTGCCTTTCAATCCATTTAGTCCACTGTTTTTCAGATTACTTTTACTTAGGCACTAATTTGCTTGTAACACACCCTTTCTCTGATATATTTGATATTTCCTTCTTGTTGCCTAACAAAATAGAAATTCTTTCATTAACTTTAGCTCTCTCCCTGGTCTACATCATAACAATACTTTTAATCTTTAAGAATCGGTAATACCTGAGGCCACCCCCACTGCAAAAATCAAAATGTAAACCATTCCCCAACATCACTATGTTCTGTTCAAACACCAAACTTTTCTCATCTGGTTGCTTCTGTAAGTTCAACCATGAAGCCCTGGTATTCACTATCCCCCCCCAAAAAAAAAAGAAAAGAAAAGAAAAAAAAGATTCCTTACTCTAGTTATTTGCTTTGAAGCCTGTAAGAGAAAAAGTCCTCCATGAATATGAAATACTCATTAGATATATGTTGTATAGAGCTATGTAGAATTTAAATGAGTTAGATTGACTAAGAAAATTTTAAACTTCCATATTCAATCATATTAATAAAGATAAAAATAGAAATAGGAAGATGGACTTGAAGATTAAGAAAAATGTGAGGGAAATACAGTTTTAGCTTTTATTGCATACATGTGAAATTTGACCTTTAGTGTCTTGGCCAGTTAAACAGAGGTACCCTTGGTTTTGTATGTTAGGAAGACAGACAAGGAGGAAGCTTGAACCCTCTCTAGTGCTTGCAGAGTGTCACAAAACAATTTATGTTCTCAATAATATAAACAAACAAAACTGCAGAACTCACACAAACCTATGAAGTGAGCTGTCTACTGTTGAATTTGGACCTAGGATGCATAAGAAAGGGATAGTCTTTTCTTTCTTGCATCAATTTTTGCACTGTCTTTCTAAATCGGGATCTCAAACTTGGCACTGTTGAGATTTGGGGGCACACAATTTTTGATTGTTGCAAGTTTTCCTGTGCATTGTTGAGTTTTTAGCAGTATTCTAACTGATGCCAGTAGCATTCTCCTCCCTAGTCCCAAGCTGTGCCAGATAAAAATGTCTCCAGACATTGTCACATATCCCCTGGGTAGCAAAATCCAAATTTAGATGGAGATATATGTGATTAAAATGAACATAATTCTCTGAAAGCAGTGAAAATGGCCAAGCAGGCGTCTTTTCCCATGGAAAAGCAACTGGACGCATTTTAAGGTTCTCATTCCAAACACCCCCATGCCATTGTTTACATTCCTCTGGGCTAAGCTTCAAATCCATTTGTATGCTGTAATATTATGCATAATTGTGTAACATAATCATTGACAGCTTTAAAACAGGCAAGAGTCACAGGCATCATTTAGAACCACCTCATAATGAATACACAAATATGGCAGGAAAAAGCCCAACTGTCCAAACTTTGATAACTCTTGATTTGGTTCTAGTGAACAATTTAGCCATAACCATCTCCTCACTGTAACAGGACAGATAGAAAAAAAAAAAAAAGAAGAAGACATCATACTAAAAGGCATTAATAGAACCAAATTTCCTCTTAAACAACTTCCATATAGTACATTACTGATAGGTATACCCAGACAGTCCTCGTGTGTGTGTGTGTGTGTGTGTCTGTTCCTTTTTGCCTTTATGCAAACCCAATGCTGAGCTACTGATGCATTTAATTATTTTTAATGGTAGCAAGCATATTATGTGTAGTAGTCTCCTAAGGCTTTGGCTGAATCTAGAATATTGAAGGAAACTTTGAGAAGAATTACAGAAAGGTGGCAATTGTGCTGAAACCCTGGCATTTGTCTCTTCCTTGATATCTGTCTGATGAGTGTCATAACTTAGGCAATTGTAGAATTTTTACTCCAGTATTAACAAGTTCCATTCTTATGTGTCAACAAAATCCTTGGAGAGTTTACTGCTCTCTTTTAGTTTCAAATACAGCAAGAAATAAAGCATCTACCTTTCTAGATACCTGTTTATTTTTTAAATGTAAGTAGCCCACATTCCTTAGTTTTAGCAGATATAACACTTTTCTTGATAGCAAGCAAACAAATTTCCAGAATTTCAGTTGTAAGTTGTTTTTCCCCTATAACTTACCCAAAGCAGCCAATCCCTGTTTTGATTAAGGCAACAAAATATGTTTTTACTATTCAAGTGAAAGGTTTGCTTAAAATAACCACAGCCAAATGGCCAGTGGCTGTGCTAGCTTAAAGGTAGTGCTGCACAAGTACCTTGCACAATTACTGTCAGCACTGGAGGTGTCACATTTATTTAAACTCAGCTCCCTTATTTAGCATGTGCTTATTACAAATAAAGCTAATTTATTTCCCATGATCTATCATCCTCATTCTTCCTGCTTACTATGCAGCTTCTTCTTTGTGTATGAAGTGATGTAGCTTTGAATTTGCGAATCCACACAAAGTGACATTGTGCTGTGCAACAGCAAAGTGACTGAGGCCTTATTTCAATTTCCACTTTCTGCATTGCTGATTAGTCTACTAGGAGCACTCTCAATTTACAGGGTCTGTAAACTCCTAAGTTATGACAGTTTTTTGGATGTTAATTATCCCCATTCATACACCCTCTTTATTATATATTTGATACACTGAATATATAGCTGGCCTTTGTATTCTGAGAGAATGCCTGATGGCAGTTCCCATCCCTGTGGGTGCTGGTGCCAGAAAGAGCAGTGTGTGTCTAGCAGAACCCTCCTGACATGCGCAGAGGCTCTTCAGAAAAGAACAAGGCCCAGCTAGCGTAAGAGTCTTTATTGGCTGCTCCATCAAAGCCACGAGTTCATGGCATTTTAACATGGATCTTATGCTAAAGGAAAGAAACCACAAAGCTTTTTCTCCTCCAAATTCTACTATGTGTCTTAGGAAAAGAAGACGCCCTAACATATCCTGAACTTGACTCCAGTTCTTCTTTCAACCCTTACTGCATTAAAAGGAAAAAATGGATACCTAAATCTTTTGGGGTTCTGGGTTCAAGATGGTAACTTTCATTCTTGAATATGAACAACTTTTTTTTGGCTTCCATGTAGAAATTTATATCTTTCTTTTAATTTTTTTTTATTTTAAAAGTGAAAAAAGAGTAGAAACTATACAGAATTTCAAAACAAAATAATAAAGTGATTAATATATTGCATATTGATATTCTCAAAGTAGTTGTTCAGAATATAAGATATAGGCATTAAAAATGATCAAACAGTTTGAAAACACAGACTGTTCTTTTTGATGAACTAACAAATTAATAGTAATCCATCATATATATAAATATGCATATATATATATAATTTTTCTCTTCTTTATTTTTAATTCTCCTTTCCCCTATTCTAGTTGTTCCTCCCTTTTGAACCCTTCCTTTCCCTTTCACTTTCACAGTATCTGTTGTACATTTTGGATATTATTTACTCTTCCAGTTTTTCTATAAAAATCTTCTTTGACTTTAGTTAATTACACATCACAGTGGGGCTTTTCTCTCTTTCTCCTCCTCCTCCCCTCCCCCTCCCTCCACTTCTCCTTATCCCTTCCCTCCTCCTCCTCCTCCTCCTCCTCTTCCTTCTCCCCCTTCTCCACCTCCTCCTCCCGCTTCTTCTTCTTGATAACCCAAAAGGTGAATAAGGCCTCCTGCACTTTCTCTTCTAGGTTGACCTCCTCAGATCTTGAATCATGTTACTTAAATCACATTGTCAAGGTTTTATTTTTAAATTAATTAATTTTTAAATTAAAACAAAAAGCAGATGAATGCATGATGCCCATCATGCCGTATGCATTATGGAATAGTACGATCTGAGTAAATACTAGATACATTACCTCATTATGTCCAGCTTATTTTCCCAGAAGAGGGCTGTGAAAATGTGAAGAATTTGCAGTGGAGAAACACACACAAAGGCCAGAGAGATCATGTTTAAAGGCTTACCATTTATTACATACTTGTGACTCCTAGCACAATGATATCCTGTTTAACCACTTTGTCTTGCATTAAATCTCCCAACAAATATGGAAATGAGACAACATGACCCCATTTGCAAGGACAGGAAGCTGAAACCTGTGGAGATTTACAAACCCATTTAAGGCCACACACTTCTAAGTAGTAATGCTGGAATCCAAGGTCTCCTTGTATAAGAAACTTTTTTTGTTTGTCCAATGCTAGAGTAGAGAAATATGAACAGTGTTTTAAGAATGACCTTAGGATATAAAAGGGGTTGTTTTGTAAGTCTCTGATGATATTCTCCATATCCTTGGGAATCAAAAAAAGAGAAATAAAAATAATAAATTCTATTTGTAGTGTAAGATATTGAGAAATTTAAGTTGATTATAAAAAGTAATTTCTCCACAAACTTGTGTGTCAAACTGCCCTCTTGTTAGGCCAGCAGAATAGATTCTACTTTGGCTCTTAACTTTTAGAATAAATCCACTTTAAGCAGCACTTTAAGCAGCACTGAGGCCACAGATAAAAGCCTACTCTGGGTATCTGTCATGTAGTAAACTACCTTAAAACTTGATGGAATAAAACTGCAACCATGATATTATGCTCATGATTCTCTTTGCCTTGAAGTCAGGCAAGGTACAGTTTGAGTTGTCTTTACATCCAGTGTCTGAGGTCTTGGCCACAGTGGCTCGCATATCGGAAGGTGATTGCTGTGCTCCACTGAGGTCCTGTATCTAGTGCCTTCTTTCTGGCTATTGGCTGAATTCCTTAGTGCTTCTCTGAGTGCCAACGCTGAGGATAGAAATGAGCTAGATGGCTTCTTTTATTACGTTTGGCTCTCCACTGGCAGGGCTGGACTAGATGAGGACTGGCCAGTTTCTCCCCTCACCCCAGTTTCCTCCCTGCCTAAGTATCTTGGGCTACTGGGCAGCAAGGATTTGTCAGGACAGTTGGGCTTCTTACATGGTAACTGCCTGCCTTCTGGCATTCCAATATGGCCAAGTGCAAACTACACTGACTTCTACAAGTCAGTCTAGGTAAATCATTTTCACTGCATTCTTTTGATCACTCATATAAGCCAAGGTGTAGTGGGGCAGAGGACTGGATAGGGCATCATTACCAGAAAAAATGGGTTTTTGTGGGATAGTCTTGGAAACTAGCTACAATAAGCTCCATGAAATTTTAGGGTTGAAAGACATGTAAGCAGCTGGTTAAATGTGCTCTACTCATGAACCATTTGTCAAAAAGGAAAAGGAGACAAGAAACTGGGAAAAAATTAGTCTTCTATGCCACTGAGTACAGTTTTATGTGTAGATTAAAGATAGCATACCCCATAATGTTCTAACATCTTCCCAGGCAGAGAACATCAGGAGTCTCAAGTGAATTACATATTAATGATCTGTATTTTCCCATATATAAGGGTAAAAATTGCTTAGGGCTATAACTTGTAGCTTTCGATTTGCATCTTCATTGCACCAGGAAAGGCTGGTATATGACACATATGTTTGACTATTATAGCTGAAAATAAATTAGTATGGATTTAATTCTATTGGCAAGAGATCAGCTTTTCATAATTTTAGCCTGCTGGATTGTTATGGGCCATAATTCAAATTTAATGATCTGACTCTTGCAATGGTAAGATCTCAGCTTTGGGCCAGGCATACTGTTGCTTCCTAGGACAGTCAGTTATTTTACATGTCAGGCACCCTTTCCATTTTTCTGTGCACCTGTAAGGAGAAGCCAGTTGCTATCAGCTGGACCTAACCGTGACATATGGTTGAGTCGCCGAAGCTCATGTGAACACATGTGGTTCTGTGTTTGAATCTAGTGAGGGCACTACACTCACAGCACAGTTTAGAGATTTCATTGCTGATGATGACTGTATGTTCTTCTAGAAGCTTCCTGTGTAACCTTCAGCTCAGTGTAAATTCAGCTTCACCTGCAGCAAAATAGTCCATCCACAGGCTGTTCTATGTGATGTGCTACATGAAACAGAAAAATGAGTCTAAAATATGCAAGAAGTAAATTTTCCTAGTAAGACAGCCTTGAATGAAATCACTTGCTGCTAAGATATCCAAGCTCCTAGCTTGTCTGTAGGGACCAAGATAGGATTGAGTCTCGTATAAACAAAACACAGACAAAAATAACAATACTAATTATAAAACATAGTCAAGTGTTTTCTTTCAATTAATAAACACTATGAAACATAACTTTACTTTCTTCTACTTAGAAAGGACATTTTTCCCTTTCCTAATAACCTCTTATTAATCTGCTTGACATTAAGTTGGTAATAATCATTTACTTACAAAGCATAGCAGTTAAATTTGACTAATTTGATAGGCCAGAAAATACCAAAATAGTAAGACAGGTTTTCATAGTCATTGCTTCTTTGTTCTACAAAGTTTTGACTATTCAGGATCTAAGTTATACAAAGTTTCATGGCTTAGATATTAAGAGCACACATTCTTTTTTTTATTTAAAGAAAATATCAAAACAAAAAAGGATAGAAATAATACAGAATTTCAAAAAACATTAATGCTAAGAAATCACTAGTTGATAAATTACATATTGTCATCTTAGAAATAGTTAAGTCACAAAATTAAAGCATAGAAAATGGACAAGCAAACAATGAGAGTGAAAACTATTCTGTTCAATGATCCAACAAAACTTAGTGTTTATCTATCTTACACACTTAAGCATACATGCAGTTATATCCTTTAGAGCACTTTCCTTCCTTTTTTACAATAGCTATTACATGTTTCATATCTTATTACTCCTACAGTTTTTATTACTTTTTACACTAGAGAGACAATGTGATATTTACAAATATGATTCTTATTTATTTCTCTTATGAGGATAGTCTCCAGTTGCCTCCTTTTGCCTATAAAGGCCTCAAGATCATCCTTTTTTATAGCTGAGTAATATTCCATGGTATAAAAATACCACATCTTTTTCATCCACTCCATGGTTGATGGGCATTTTGGTTGTTTCCAAGATTTAGCTACTACAAATTGTGCTGATATAAACATGGGTGCACATATATCACTATGACATGACCTTTTCAGTTTTTCTGGGAAAATACCTAGGAGGAGAATAGCTGGATTGAATAGAACTTCCAATCCTAGTCTTCTGAGAAATCTCCATACTGATTTCCATAGTAGCTGCACCAGTCTACACTCCCACCAACAGTGGAGCAGTGTTCCTTTCTCCCCGCAGCCTCACCAACATTTGTTATCAGTTGATTTCTTGATGGCAGCCATTCTTTATGGAGTGAGATGAAATCTCAGTGCTGTTTTAATTTGCATTTCTTGAATGACCAGTGATGGTGAACATTTCTTCATGTATTTATTTGCCACTTGTATATCTTTATCTGAGAAAAGTGTGTTCATCTCAGATGCCCACGTTTAGAGAGGGTCTTTGAATTTGGGGGGCTTGATGTTTTTCAATTATTTATATGATCTGAATATAAGTACTTTGTCTAAGGGGTTGCTGGCTAAAATTCTTTCTCACTCTGTGGGTTTTCTTTTCACTTTGTAAGTGATTTCTTTTGAAGTGCAAAAATGTTTTAATAATATGAGATCCCAGTTGTTGATTCTTTGAAGTGTTTCCCATGCGGTTTGCATTTTGTTCATGAATTCTCCTCCTACCCCTACATCTCCAAAACTTTTACCTACCTTGTCTTCCAGATTTAGTGTTTCTGTTTTAATATTTAAATCTTTGATCCATTTTGATTTTAGTTTAGTACATGGTGATAGGCATGGGTCTAATTTCAGTCTTTGGCATGTAGAGAGCCGATTTTTCCAACACCATTTATTAAAGAGGCTATCCTTCTTCCAATGAACATGTTTAGCCCCTTTGTCAAATATCAGGTGGCTGAGTGTCTTTGTAGTTGTGTTTGCATCTTCTAATAAGAGAATACATTCTTAAAATGATTAATTAGAATGCAGTCCTGGACCCACCATATAATAAAATATGACTTTGGCGAGTTACTTCACTTCCTTAAACCTAGATTTTCTTCTTTGCAAAAACAAGGGCATTGTAACCTTGGTTACCTGGTATAATTCATTCAAAGATTTAGCACATATATGTTATAGATATGCACTAAATGAATATGAGATTGTATAAAATACACTGGAATTTGTTTTGCTGGTTCATGAATGAATTCTGAGTTTCAGTACTGAAACTAATTTCACTCATGGAGGTATCTGCCAGTTAGACTCAACTGAAAATTGAGCGAATGGTGGTCAGAAGCCAAGTGTGTTATAAAGCAAGTCATTTTATAATACTTTTAAGTAATATAGAGTTGAATTTGCCTTTCACTCATTTTCTCCAAGGTCTTTCATAATTATGGGTGTACCTTGCAAGTACCCTATATAATCAGGAACAGTAGTTCCAGTAGTGGCTAGTTCAGTTTCACTCCCACTGTAGAGTAAATACAAAGTAAACCTAATAATAACAGGATAAATAGAGGGCCATCTTCATTCCATAATTCTATGGTCTGAGTAATTCAACACCCCCATAGTACAATAAAATGTTCTTTCATAGTTTGCTTGAACGAAAAGTGTAGTAGTGAAAGCATTTATCTCAACCATAGCTCAAAATTTAGTATTTCTTTGGTTTGTTTTTAGAAAAACATGTTTATAAGATATTGTTCTTACATAGTTTATATACATATATATATGCATATTGTTCTTGCATAGTTTATATATATATGTATATATATACATATATATGTACATATATATGGTTCTTTTGTATTTATAGTGAAATAGTAAAGTGTTCATAGAAATTCTGTGTGGAGTTTGTGTTTTAAGCAGTAAATTCATGAGATCATAAAATAATATTTTAGGTTCAAATACTGCTAAACCACCATAACAAGGAAAATGAGAGGAAATATCTCTCCAAATTTGTGTTTGTTATAGATTTACAAAACCTTTAAATAACTATAGTTGCTCAAAATAGTGCATTTTCTTTTTTTTACTCAACCAAAGCCAGTGGCTGCTGAGTTTCTGGAGTAAATTCTGAGGTATCATCATTGTCTAGAGGGAGATAATTCTATACTAATCTTGATAAGATTGACAGGGATAAATAAGAGATGGAGATTCATATTGTCTTTGATAGTTTGGAAAAGATTCTCTTCATTGAGACATCCTGAGAGGGGGCTTTATATTTGGTATTTGAGATTTTATGTGTATACTGTAAAAATGTGTGTGTGTTCATGTGTGTAGGCATTTATATACAGATAGATAACAATAGATAGACAGATAGATAGATAGATAGATAGATAGATAGATAGACAGATAGATAGATAAACTACAAGTGCCAGAGATAGCAGAAAGTATTATCACTTTATTCTAGGTATTACCTTTTCAGTGCCAGAAAAGCTTTCTGAGAGAAGGAAACACTGTGTTCTGTTGAGTGTACTTGTCATTGACAATCTCCTCACCTCTGTGGATACTTCAGAAAGTTATGTCAAATCCTCACTGTCTACAAGGGTTTTGCTTTCATGAGTCAGCCCGGGCCCTTTTCAGTACTTGTCTTTCGGGTCAAAAGTCGAAAAGTCAGCCTCTCCAGAAGTCTGATTAGCACTTGAACTTCAGGAGATTTATGACCACTATACTTGATTTTTAAAGCAGTTTTATCCAAGTACAGACCATTTATTCTGTAGACAGTAGTATTTATCTTCCACCTTTTCCATGCTAAAATATACAATGGTGCTTTTCCTCTTTTGTTGTTGGTAACGTATTTATTAGAGAATGTAATATCATCCTCAAGTACAATATAGCATCAATTTAAGCAGTTTCAAATTTTTACAAGAAATTTCTCTAATCAATGTTTTATAGGAAATGAGAGAATTTTGACAATAGACTGGTTAAACTTCTGATCTCCCTTTGGATCTCCATTTTTAACATTTACCTTACATTTCCTATGTTTATATTAACAAATAGGCACCTGTTGGAAGTGTAGAAATTATAAAGAGGACTAGTCCTTGATAGAATCAGAAGCTAGTTTAGAATTGTTTGATAGAAATATGTGAGCAACATTTGTAATTTAAAAATTTCTGATAGCCACTTTCAACAAAGTTAAAAGAAATATGTTAGATTAATATATATTAAGTGTATTATATGTGATGTGATTTCAGCATTAATCCATTTTTAAAATTATGAATGGATGGCTTAAATTCTTTCATTCTTAAAGATATTTTAGTATACATTATGCACTGCTGTGTTTCAGTAGCTCAGTGATCTTATGTTTGGTGGGTATCACGGACAGTTTGGCTCTAGTTGCTGGAATAAGAGAATGATCATAATCAGATCAGAGGGTGATGGGGATACAACCTTGAAGAGTAAGTAGGGTACTTGTCACAGCATGGTAGACAGAAGATAATCAGTCTCTGCTTCCAATTTAAAGCCTTAGATGGAAATAAGGAGTCATCCAGGCCCGGGGAGTTTGTAAGAACATTGATTTGGGAGTAAGGTCAGGGATAGAGTCACCACTTTACCACTTATCAGCTGGGATCCTTGGGCAAATTAATTAATGTCTTTAAGCTTCAGTTTCCTCATGGTAGAGCTGTGATGAGGTTAATGTGAGAAATGCACCTGTGGTGTTGACCAACATGCAGTGGACATCCTCAGTGGCATGACTAAATCAGGCTGTGCACACATGGTGTCAAAACACCACTCTGCCGGGCTGTGAGGAATGAGTGACTAATGGGCAAATGGGAAGTAGAGGAATCTCTCTAGAGGCACAAAAAGAAATGCAGAGAGTCTGAATTTCCATAGTGGATAAGCAGATACAAAGATAGGCAGCAGGGGAGGAAGAGGACTCAGTAGAAACCAGAGGAAAGGGGATTGATGGGCTCTAAGTAAGGCAACTGCATGAGCGGTGGAGATGCCTCCATGAAGCTGGAAAATACACATTTTTTTGGAAGATAAGGGGAAGAAATGCATAGTCTCAATTCTAATTAGCATAGTTAAGGCCCCAGTGAAAATTCTACCTGCAAGTAAAAGAAAGAAGGGGAGAGAAAGAGAGAAATAGAGAAAATAGAGAGAGAGAGGGAGAGGGAGAGAGAGAGAGAGAGAGATCCACTGGAAAGAATCAAGAGACATTTTAGCAGACTAGGCACCGCTTTCATGGTTTCTTTGTGCTGTCCTTGGAATCCCAGAGCAGTCATCCTATGCAGTTTCTGCAATTGTATGAACCTGCCCAGTGAGGAATCTGTAACTTCCAGCCATTCAGTAAATTGCTCGGATTCCTGCAGACAGCAGGTGCAGGCTCAAGGAATCTGCACTACAGAGGTGTGAACTTCCAAGTTCATGAATTTGCTCACCATGTAACCGAGCCAACTAAAGTAGGAAATAAATATATTAACAGGCTAAAATCCACCACTTGGGAAGCCAAGGCAGGAAGATTGCTGTAAATTCAAGGCCAGCCTGAATTGGTAGAGAGGCACTATCTAAAAAAAAAAAAAAAAAAAAAGTGGGAAAATAATTCAACACAGCAAGAAAGAACACAAAAGAGATGGATTTGTAAACATCAATACTGCTAGAAGCCAAATATTTAGAAATGCAAATAACCCGTAAATGTACTTCTGGTAACAGGACTTTTGCATAATGAGAACACTTTTGGTAGCTATGATATTACTTCATTAAAGAATTTTCAGTGCCCTTTCCAGGATCTTAATTGTCTTACAAATAGGGCATAGAGGTCAGATTAATCTGCTGCATAATCATAATGCTAAAATGAGTACTGATTGCAAGCCTGAATTTTCTGATTTAGATTTTTTTAAAAAGAAATTCAGTTCTGGCAGATTTTACCAAGTTGAGAATTGAATCGCCCAGGCAAAATGGCTAGCATCAAAACACTTGTCTGCTTTCACTGAAGATTCTTTTACACTATCTTCCTCAAACTTCAAAAAATGTCTATTCTAGACTGATGTGGAAATCACCAGACTTCTCCTCTTTGGGTATATACCAAAAACTGAGGTGAAAAAGAAGGATTGCCATAACATTGCTCTTTATTGGAGTGTTTTTCTATATAGAAATGTACCATCTCCAAGTGTTGTCCATGGACTATTGCTTCAGATATCCCAGGTTGAACAAACATTGGTTATAACTTGGGGTTGTGTTTAACTGAACACTTCATGGTAAGAAAAGCTCAGATTTGGTGGGACAGTGGCACCAGTTTTAAATCTAGTCTCTGCTCTTCCTGGCTTAGGACTCTGTTCAAGTGTTCAAATTTCTGATGTGCAATCACTTAGGCATGGAACTGGGAATAAGAATTCACACCTGACAGTGCTAAGGTGAAGTGTAGCCAAAACATGTATGACAGTTAATTGGATTGTCAGCTTGACTGATGTGAGAGTTGTCTAGTGGATCAGTAAAGCACATTCAGAGGTGTTTCTGGGTGGCTTATGGATGCATGCGCTTGAGTCCTATGTCTGGTTACTGTCTTCTTCCTCAGCTTGTATTTATTTGGCATTTTGTCTCAGCAGTGAAAAGTTAAGACGACATGTAATTAATACTATAAACAACTTACCATAATCTCAGTGGCTTACAATAACAGACATGTGTTTTTTACAGTTCCAGAAGTCAGAAGTCCAAAATGAGTCTTACTGGGCTGAGTCAAGGTATTGGCCATACTGGCCCTTTCTAAAGGTTTGAAGGGAGAATGGATGTCTTTGCCTCCCACAGCTTCTAGAGGCTACCTGCATCTCTCAGCTCATTCCTCCTTCCTGTTCTATTATCCTGCCCCCTAATAGATGGCACCTTCTTCTCTTTGTACATGTTCCAGAAAGGCAGATCATTCAGATCAGTGTCCTCAGCTAGAGGTGCTTTTTCCTCCCAGGGAATATTTGACAAAGTCCGAAGTTCTTTTGGTTGCTACATCTTTGTGGACTTGGGTACAACTAGCATTCACTTGATACTAACAACCTCTGGTGCTCAGGACAGGTCCCTACAATGAAAATTTACCCACCCCAAAATGACAGGAGTTCCAGAGTTGAAAAACTCTGACCTAGAGTAATGCTGAGAAATGCTGGTTTTTATTACTCCTACTATTAAAAATAACAATTGATTTTGTTTGTACCTGTTCAGGCACCAATCAAAACATATAATCAATAAGTAAGTGAAACTTTGTCAACATTTTATGAGTAGAGTGCACAGAAATCAAGAGTAAACCTAGTGATTTTGCCAACTATTTTTCATAAAGTCAGGATTTTCACAGATCTTGAAGATTAGTTAATGATCTATCTAAGCCCAGCCACCCTCCAAGGAATCTTTCTTTGTTCCTAAAATTCCATGACACAATGCAAAAGGACCAGCAAGTGAATAATTTCACATCTCACAAACAGTGTCTCAGGTAATCAGACCTTGGCAGCAACAGGGTGTGATGTGTTTCTGGTAGCTATTATGTACCCTGTTGTTTTGATGGATTCAAGTAAATGAAGAGGCTCAGCACAGCAGTTGTTGAACTGGTTCTTGCATGGCTTTAGAAAATATACATATAACACTGTACCATCCCACAAGGCAGCCCTCTGCTTCAAAAAGCTATTGATCCCTTAAGAGTGGCTATTTTGAGTCAAGATGAGTTTAAGGCATAATTTGCCTACCAAATACTGAAGATTCACCATGCAGAAAGAATGTGAAAGATCTCATTAATAATTTTTCTTTTGAGTACATCTGTAAATCAATTTCAGATAGAGTGGAGCAAATTATTATTAAATTTAATTTTGCTTGAGTTTGTTAAAATGATTTTATTATAATGTTTAAAGTTACCTAGGCAATTCACATTATATTTCTACTGAGGAGCATTCTTCTTCACCTCACTACAGAATAGCATTCTTGAAACAAACATAGTGAAGCAACCTATCTTAAAATGAGCAGTGCACCATAGACGCAAGAGCCAGTGCAAAGGAGACAAAATGAAGACAAGGTTTCTATCCCCCATGGTGTTTATCAAAGGGCAGTTCTTGGACCACTCAAGTTAGTCACTTGGGGTGCTTCTTAAAAATGTAGATTCATGGGTTCTATTCCAGCTATATCTATTCACAATCCCTGTGTCCAAGAATCTGGACATTTAAAGAAAGTCCCTCTTGATTTTTATTCTTATGGAAACTTGAAATGACAGGCAAACTTATCACAACAAAGAAAGGGAAACAATCAGGCAGCAAAGATATATGCACACAGGCACTATAGTGATGCATTTATTGTATTATACACGGTATCGGTCCCTGCTGTATGTAGTAACTAAAGTATTTTGCATCACTAAATTGTATCTGGCTTGTAGAGGAACAGTATCATTCGATCTCTCAATATCATTCACTTCTACATTAAATCATCTTACCTGATTGCTTTCTGGAATGACAAGTCATTTATTCAGAAGGTATAAATGGATTTTAACAATCACTGTTTTCACTCTATTAAATTACCCAAAGACCAATGTTCAAGAATATACTGACTTTTTATTAATGGAAAATACTGGTGATTAAGTGTCTCCTTGAATGAACAAATTTCTGTAGAAGAAAGAATATACATATGTGCATATTTATGTGTATTTACAGATATATAAGAATACATCTGTACATCTGTATTTGTTTATATTGAGTTAGAGAAATAAAGGACATGTTAAAAATATAAGGAAATGATTTGTATGATAAATAAGTTTGCTTATTACAGAGTTACCATGACTATAGAAGTTTTACAGAATTTTAATTGTATTATGCACTTACTCAAATATTGGTTTTGAACATTAATCGAGTTACTTGATAAGCATTTCATGGAATGGGAAATAAAAATGAAATGGCTTATTTGCTTATCCCAATGCATTAAAGATAAAAACCCAATAAGGAAACTCATAAGAAAAAAATGAAAACTCTTGGCTGGAGATTTAGCTCAGTGGCATAAGTGCCAGCCTGCCAAGCACTAGGTCATGAATTCAATCACCAGTACAAAAAATAAAATAAAAGAGAGAGAGAGAGAGAGAGAGAGAGAGAGAGAGAGAGAGAGAGAAAGGAAAGTTTTACAGAAATCTCACTCACAAGAAACCACTGGTAGGTTTGCAGATGCATAAATTATCTTGGGTGATTGAAAGACAACATAATTATGCTCACAAGACAGTGCTTAAAATGCAAGTTGCATAACATAAAGGCATGCTATGGCCTGCTACTTCTTCCAGAATCATAAGTTTAGAAATCCATCTGATCGTCTGTTGTTATAAGGTGAGCAAAACACCTCTTAATTGCATTCTTACCCCATGCTATTTGTCAGGTCCAGCAATCAATAGACTGAATGGATGAGAAGGAGTTAGCAAAAGCATAAGGAAAGTAGGGGAAAGTAAGGTGCTTGTCTTGGTTAGCCAGAGACTGACACTAAATTGATGTGACAGATCCACAATGTGCTACTGCATATGTTTTCTGTCCCAGTGATTTCTTTCCTGTTATAAATTACATGGGACAGTGACTTCGTGAAAACTGAGATGTCAAACTGCTGTACTACTTCATATATATTTATTTTTAATTATCCTCAAAAATATCCTACATTCAAGTCAGCAACTCCAGCTGAAATGGAAATTCTGAGGGAAAACCCACTGTTCATTTTTATCTAACAACAGGCTATAGTCAAGCATAGTGAGCTGTATAGTAGCAAACCACTTTTGTCAATTTTCAAATCAATCATACGTTTAGACACTTGGAGCAGCGCCTCTTGGAACATAACCAACCACCTCTGACTTAGCTCTATATTTATCTACAGTTGGAAATTATAGCCTTAAAAAATACACTCAGAGCAGAAGTTCTCACCTACATGTAATACTTTCAAAGTTAAGCACTCTTTACATATATGCTATTACCCTTCAGTTCTGAAAATGAGCAACCAATAGAAATACACCCAGAATTAAATATTGAGCACTTTATATTTTTTCACTTTTATGTTCAGATTCACTTTATTTAAAAAAGTATAGCATCCTCAAACAATTTGACTAGAACAATTTTTATGATGTTAACTATGGGAACTAACTCTCTACAACCATGTCCTTGGCATGTGAGTTTTACTCTAAATGCTGATATTATTTCATTAAAGTCTTTTTAAAAGTTAATAGCACATGTAACCAGTTTTCCATGATGACACTCCAATGAAACTCTGAAAGAGAGTCAATTCTAAACTTATGCTGAATATATAAATCAACTCATCTTTTAACATTAATTCTTGCTCATAAATAATATACTTAAGCATCAAAGTCTGAAATATACTGAAATTCACCATGTTTTATTTCAGTTTGCTATGAATTGCAATGATTCTTAATTTATTGAAACTCCACAGCAGTCTTAGAGAATGAATACTATTCACAGATTCCAAAAGCTTTAGAGGCCCTGCTGTATTATTCCATTAAGGAACTGTTTTAAAAACTAGATATATTAAATTGTGCAACTGAAAAATAGTTTCCAAAATAAGAAAGTACAGTGGCTAAGACTTTTCAGACACAGGTTAAAGAAAAGAAAAATTTAGAAAACTATCAGGAAACTGAATGAGAAAGAATATCCTCTTTGATGTTATAAGAGATTTGGGAGTTTGTCAAGGTGACAGCATCTAAGTTAGAAGCATTCAACTCACATATTTAAAAATCTGGAACAGGATGTTTTTGCAGGAAAGGAAAATGCACGAGGCCATATGAAAAAGGAACTTGCTAGTGTATCCTGACTGGATTGCAATTAAAACTGAAGGGAGGAGTTGAACACGTCTGAAAAGATTAAGCTCGCTGTGTATCGGGCATGCCTCAAGAGTTCAGACTGTCAACACGAAGAATCTTTTTGATAATTTTTAAAAAGTGTAGACTTGCCTACCATATATTATAAATAAGGGAAAAAATTGCAGATTTTATTTAAAACCGAGTTCTGACAGTCTGCATCATATCTTAATTGTTTACATTTACATCAGGAAAAGAAATATCTTATTCATGCAGAGGAAAAGAGTTATCTTTTCAATTCTTTATTTTAGCTCTCATCTCCTAAATGACGAATGAGGCATAAAATAGCAAAAGCAACCAAATCATAAAGCATTAGATATTCTTTTTAAATGACTATTAAAGAGCAAATACATGATGCTAAATGTATCATAAATATTATCTTATTTCATGTGCTTGAAATTAAAAGCTTAATATAAATATTTCCTCCATTTTTTTGAGCAAAAAACAGGCACAGAGGCAAAAAAAGTAACAGAACTCATATGGATCAATAGCACAGCTTGTGGTTATTATAGATACTAACTTTAATTTTTTTTAAATGTAGATTCATAATGATGTGCCTGACTTACTATGCAAAGTATTGCAAAAGAAGAAGAAAGAAGTCTTTCATTTTTGCCCTCAGTTCCTAAATGATTTAATTTCAATCTTTGTTATGACACTTATTTTCCCCCTCATATTATTTGTGCATCACACATTAAATTCTCCTTAACAATTAGTAGCTGTTTGTTGTTGTTGTTACTGTTTTTGTTTGTTTGTTTTTTGTTTTTACTTTGACCCTATGTACAATCATTTATTTTAACTCAGCATAGGCCACTGCATTAACAAATAGGAGAACTAGTAATCGCCAGCTCATCGTTCACCACTTTCTCTAGAATTTCTAAGTGTGTAGCAGAGAAAGCCTTCAGTGCTAGCTTAGAGGAAATATGAGATCTAATCTAGAAAGAAAGATAAACATGTGGACAGATGAGAGGATAGATGAGTGACAGACATAATGAGTTATATCTTAATCAAATGATGTCTCTAAGTCTCAACCAGATACAAGAAAAATGACACAAAAAAGAGTTAGTGAAGGTACCTAAAAGAGAGATCTAACAGATACACCAGCCAAAGCGGATGCGGGAAACTTGTTTTTCTCCATATTTGAACGAGTTGTGAAAGAGCATAGATGAGGCATGTCAATGACAAGTGCTGAGGAGGTTTGGGATTTATTTTAATGTTTATGTATAATAAGGGTTTAGTAGTCAAAGTTTTTTTAAAAAAAAAATAGTCCTTATCTCACATCAATACATACTGAGCTATTCATGGGCAAATAAAAAAATGAGTGAAATTTGATATAAATAAGAGATCATAGCAGAAAGGTGGAGAACAGAAGAACCAAATGGCTCTGTATTATTAATTGCTGAAGCTGAATGACAGGTACATATTCTACCTTATGCTATAGGTGTTGGAAATTTCACAAAACAAAACTTAAATCCAAAAAGTTTTCATCACATAATTGACCTTCCATTACATTACCAATCTTATTCCTTACCTTGTCATAAAATTCAATCATTATAGGCATGGGTAACATACTCAAAAAATATGCTGCAACATAAATGTTTGTCATAGTTGATACAATTATCCCTTTGACATCTGAAAAAGACCATAGAAAGTTTCTATTTTATCTAATACTATAAAACCTTTGAATAGCAACCTAACATAGAAATCAAGGTTTTACACTTTATAATGAGTAGACAGAAACTCAGTGATTTATTCCGGAGAACACTGACTGGTGGATGCCACAGACAATTTTTTGTTCGATCGTATATTAGGTGATCTCTGGCATCCTTTGTAACTCCAAAATGTAATATTTCAGGTCCATGGGCCCACCATGTTAATTCTTCAGAAGGAAATAAATCTGGCTTTTGTTTAGGATGTTTGCCAATTGTTTGAAACACTGACAGTGACAAACAAGTACATAATGCACTCAAGATAACATTTTGACAATCCAGTCAGTGGTAAAGTTTTATTTTTTCCACACCTTGTATAAAACATGGTGATTTTTGAAGCAGTTGAAATATCACTTCTTTCACATGAATGAACCGAGGCACATTTTTATACGTAACTTCTTTGACTATCCTTAGAGATGATATGCCAATCACTCCAGCACTAATAAGACCATCCAGGAAATACTATATTCATCAAACTAGACACTTAAATATAAACTATTTTGTAGGACATTGTCTCAGATCTCTGGGGACCTCTCCTAGAAAAGAGGTAATATATCCTTTGCTTCACTGGTATTCAGGACATAGAGAAGGATAGTAAATTAGTCTTTAAAAATACACAGAACTTTAATATGGTGGAAAATGATGGTAATAACAGTTCTGGCTCTTGCTATAGCAGTCTTTCTTTAGAGGGAGCAGGTGCACAGAAATCATTTACACAGGGCTACCTGAGCTAGTTCAGTCATAAGTATGAAGGTATTCAAACACTGAAGAGACTCCCTAAGTCTAAAACAACACATATGAATTATCTCACAGATTCTTTGGGCCAGGAATGAATTTGGTCCTCAGTCTCTGCCCAGGGTATCTCAGGAGCCAGTAATGCTGCAGTCAGGATGCTAGGTTGTGATCTCCTCTGGGGGCTGCACTATAGTTAGACCTGAACCCAGCTCATTCAGTGGTTGATGACAGGACCCGTTCCTCATGTGCTATTGTGCTGTGAGCTCAGGTCCCCACTGGCTGTGGGTGGGATGGCACCTGCACTTCCTTGTATCCTGAGCTAATCCACAAGCTACTTCAGAACATGTCAGCTCCCTTTCCTCAGAGCAAGTAAGCAAGAGAGAAGACACAATCTCTATGTAATTTGATCATGGACATGAGATTCAGTCAATTCTCCCATATTCTCTTATATGCAGGTCACTAAATCCAGCTCATATGCAAGGGGAGGGATTACACAAGTGGATGAATATTAGGAAATGAAGATCTTTCAGGATCTAGATGTTGCTGACTACACCTACACGGTCTGTTTTTACTACTTGACAAATATTATGTGAATTTAACAGTACAGTAATACATCTAGATTTTGATGCTAACAGATGGCTATTCTGTATGATGATATTTTCCTCTTACATTCATTCTCTTCCTTGTACTTGGATTGCCTTATCTCATTTCTTTTGCACAAGGAACACAAGCATGTATACCTCATTAAGTCCTCGGCTGAAGTCTCTGACCTTTGTCAGGTGGATCTAACCTCTTCCTGGTTCTAAGCTCATTAACGGCCACAATAGCACCCCATGTGTCTCCACTCACCTAACAGATTGTAAGCAGCTTAAAGCAAGGGCAGCCCTAGAATATTTGTTTCATGAGTGAAAACTGGATTATGTCTCATTGCCACCCAATTCTCTGCACAGTATATTCTACATGGAATGCTACATTAAAAAGAGTGTAGGTCTAAATTTAATAGAGATAATGAGAACTCGTACAAGTCAGAACCAAATGATTCAACAAACTGGCTTAACCCAGTGAGATCCCAACACAAGATGAGATACTCAACAGAAACACTGATGAGAGACCACAAATTGAGAACCTTCCATCTTGTGCTCTGGTACTAACTTTAATACGCAGGATGATATACATCCCAATCAAGAAAGTCTTTATAGGAATGGCTGAGGTATCCATGGCAGCCACACTGCAGTTCAGCCCTCTGCCTACAGACTGCCATTTGTCCAGTCTCTTCCCCCCCACCAATATGTCTCATGCAGATAAATCTCTGCCTGAGGGAGAACTCAATCCAATGATGCTGCTTGCCATCAAACCCAAGTTCTGAAAGGTTTCCTAAAATCTCTCAGCCTCCCCATCTCTCCAGTCCTACATTTCCCCTACCTGTTCTGCTGTAGCCATTTACTTGATGGAACGTTGTGGTACAAGGGCTTCTATAATTGCACAACTATATGTAAGCTTAATCAAATTCTAATTTCTCCTAGCATCTGGATAATTAGGAAAAAGACCTAATTTACTTTTAAATAGATATAGGTTTTATTTTGCCTGTATTATAGCCTCTGGCCAGTTGGAAAAGAAAACAGTCTCAACTCTGTTTTTTTCCATAAGGAATTCCCATAAATATGATATTTTCCATGCTCTGCTATTCTAAGGGATTGGTTGCATTCTGCAGAGATTGAGGGGCAATCAGGAGAATGGGAAAGCTTTGCAGAGAACAGCAAAGGAGGCGCAGATGCTGATTGGAGGTCATTGGCAAGGGAATTGGGGTTTAGGCTAAGTAGAGGCAGAATATCTGATGTGATCAAGTTGAGGAGCATGTTTAACTTTTTTCTGGTTTGTCCTAAATTAGAAAGGGGGAACAAAAAAATTGAGAACCTGGGGAACATTGACCAATTTGCATTTCTTAGAGTGAGGAATCCTGTGGTTTATTGTGTTCTGCTCATGGTTATGATAAATTGTTGGCAGTGTTGATTGCGGATACATCTTCAGCAGGACTTTCCCTGCGATGCACGAGCTGTGTTGGAATTTGGAGGTGTCTTTCCAGAGTGGATTTGTGTTGGCTTCTGCCAGTCATTAATTTCTTGCTCGCTCTCTCTCTGTGTGGATGTGTTGGGAGACAGGAGAGTCCATGGATGGCCTAACGGTTATTGTGTGTCATTATCAACTCAGATGAGGGCAGACCAAACTTAAAATTTTCTGAAAGATGTGGATTGCTTGTCTCTTCCTACTCTGAATCTGTGTTCTCTTCCCTGTCCAGGGAGTTGATTTTTTTCCTAATCCATATTTCAGAGTTGAAACCTAGTAGTATATAGGTCCCGATAACGACTTCTTATAAATTTTATTGGTTCAGAAGCTATTGTATATGTATTATTAATAATATTCTTATTTTCATTTTAATATCATCCATTGATTCTCATCAAATGCCTTTGTAGATATAAAAAAGACCATCCTCCAACTGAGAATGAACAAAGGCTGCTGGTTCAAAGCTCGCTACAACATGAGACTCAAAAACCATCACTATATTTAGCAGATACACAAGGGTAATCCAGGGGAATGGGCAAACCTTATAGAGAAAATGCAAGAAAGAGGCACAGGTGTCCTGACTGGACATCTCTGGCAAGGGGAAACTGGCTAACTAGAAGAAGGGCATCTGATGCAGTTAGGTTGGGGAACATATTTGTCCTGAGTGGAAGAGGAGACAAAATACTGAGAAGCTGGAAGACACTGACCAAGTTGTGACTGCTCTGCGGTGATTGCAACAGAGATTGAAATTTGACATTCTAGACTTGTTGTCACTGAAGTTTGGAATCAGAGTTCTGTTGTCGTGGATGATCTACCCCTGTTCAGCTCTGCATTCAATCTCTCATTTTCTCTGATGTTTGATGAACTCTTGCATCTGTGTTCTGCTCATGTTTGCAATTTCAAATGAAAGTAACTCCAACATGAATGTTGGCTGATATTTTTGTTTTCATTAATGAGCAATAACAAAGACCAGAATTTCATTCGTTCATTCGTGATTTAAGTAGTGATTCAGACAACAAATTGCGGATAATCAAGTTTTTTTTTGTTTTTTTTTTAAGTTTAAAAATATTTATACTGTTATTTTTTTAAAATTCCCATTTCTTTCTTAAGGCTAGACAATCAACAAAATAATAAATGAAGCCCTGCAGCATTTGCCAATTTCCATAGTACAAGGCTTATATAATGGACAATTTCAAGCTGCCAATGTGACGTTAATGAGCATGGAGCTGGGAAGCAGTGTGCAATCCAGCACCATTATGCACCATTTCTCAACAGAGATCGAATTGACATGAACACCTTTGAAAGTATAGATATCAGTAAAATGTAAATATTAGGAACCAACATGTTTTGAGTATGTATTACTCCTATTTTAGTCTGATTTATTTAATTGCAAATGTGCATAGGTTTTCATAATGGCTGTCTTCAGCAGCAAGCTTACAAAACTTCTGAAAATTTAACAATTGCCAGCATAGCACTGAGTTATAAAGATTCAAGGTTTGCATCAACAGCAATATATTTTCTATCTCAGTCTCTGAGGCTTTGAGAATCGGAGTGTGGATTTTTATTCCACCTTGTGCAGGCTGAGGCCTTATCCCTCCTCCTAGAAAGACAATGAAAACCCACAGCCCTTAGACTGTGCACTCCGAGGCCTGGGCAGCAAGGGCATCTGCTGGACACTTAGTTTTTAGTTTTAGGTTCATTTTTGGTCCCTGAGGATTTTTCTTACTTTCTTGGTAGTTTATTATGCATTGAAGAGGATATTTTTAAATTTCATCCAGCACTTCTAAGTGTTTTGTCATAGGGAGGTGGTGTCATGGGTCACAGTATTGGCAGGCATGAAAGGCTCTTTTCTTGTTCTAACATTCTAGAAATTTGTGACCTTGAATCTGACTCTGTATAAGGAAGTTTTTTCTGACCTTCAAAATTCAGCTTTGCACTACTTCTGTTGTTGAGTTGTTCTGAGACTAATACACAGAGTGTACTTAGCCTTACACATCCATATTCTCATAGTGACAAGCACACTGTCTATGATTGCGATCAAATGTGAATAGAAATTATAACCAGATTCTCACTCTTCAAACTTCAGATATAACTTGTTTATTTATTAAATAAATCTTCCATTAGAAAAAGTTATCATTTTTGCAAGATTTTGCAAATCTTGACAGTGAATATATTCAATTTGTAACATGGATGAAATTACACATTTCTTCAGTGATTCTTACCATTTTTAGCCTATTCAGGAGTTATTCTTGATTTCAAACAGTAAGGGAGTCTCCTAGTGGTGCAAGCACTAAGAAGTGTGTAGCGTGAACCAAGTTGCTTGCTGGGTTCTAATCTGGCCACTAGATATGGGAATCTTCTTATACAGTTCAAAAGATGCTTGTATACAGTGACACTGTTGGTGATGGTCAGTCTTCATTTTTAACTTTGTTGATATGAGAGACACCTGGGATACACCTGTTGATATTATTGGTGTGTCTGGGTGGGTCATGGAGATGTGGCCTGGGGACTCCATCTGGTCCCTGACCACTTCCCCTGTCATTCTTCTTGCTTACTCTGCTTCCTGGCTTCCCTAAGGTTAGGAGCTTTTCTCCATCATGTTTTTGCACCATAGTGTTTAGACTCAGAGCCATCCAACCATGAATGAAACCCTCTGAAACCATAAGCCAAAATAAATATTTTCTTCCTTACACTGCATGTCAGATAATTTTTCCCATCAAAGAATGAGTCCCTCAGAGCACTGCACACAAATTGATTTTAAAAAGTGATAAAAATAGAGTGAACCACAGAGAGACAGACAGAGAGATCAACTATTATGTTTCACTGATTTCTGAAATAGTCTCATAAAAACAAGAAAAAGGAACACAGAATTGAATATAGAAAACAGTTAATGAATATCTAAATGTAACTTTTAAATTTACTAGCATGAAAAACAAAATATTGACCAAAAAAGGAAGTTTAGTCAACCAAACTGAATGGTGACTATTATACAGAAGTCACTATTCCAAAGCTACTATGATAACCAAAGTCTGTTTGAGACTTTTTAGTAAATACAAGCAGAGACATATATATGAGTTAATACTACATAAGCTCAATTTTGAGTCTCTATCCAAAAGTGGTTTATTCTTTTTTCACTTTTAATGTTTTTTGCTTTTTTACCTCTACTACATGAAGTTTCTTGCACAGGACTTGGCTCTGCTATTTTGGCAGGTTGTGGAAATCTTGCTAAGTTTCCTTTTAGAATTAGAGTCTTAAAAGAATCTCCTTGTCTGGGTAGAAAATATACTGTGAGTTTAGTGATGCAAGGGTAGATGCCCCTGTGGCTGTTTCTTCCTTTGCAATTCTCTTTATTGTGTAGCTTTCTTAATTTTACCACCCCCGTCTTTGGGAGTGTCACTGTGTTCTGTATTATAACTTGTAAGGCAATATTACGATACTAAGAACATATCTCATATAAATTTACATTGAGGAACAATGAAGGTTGCACAATTTTACCTGGTCTGGAATTAATTTTGTCTTTCAGTGGTAACAACAGACTTCATTCCTTAGCGAAATGAAACTTTAACTGTCAAGTATGCATTAAAAGAGCCCCTATTAAATGACTCTATTCTTCCTGTCATATTTTCCCCAATTCAAATACATATTCATGTAGTATAAATTTCATTTTATGCAGGGATGGCAGCCAGTTGTGTCAGGCTAGGTTGATTTGATTGATTTGCTTAACAAATGTTTTCTTTTAGAAGATCGAATTATCCTTATGGCCCATCGTGGGCAATGTATCCTTGTTTCAATAGCTTGGTTCCTAGCTGTGGATTCATTTAATCATGTTTCACTATAAATTCATGAACTGTAGATAGTGGTGTCCAAGCAATTTTTTCTTAAATTATTAACAGATATAGCCAATTTGAGGTATGAGTTTAAATTGTTGTCCCTGTTTCATTGCAAAATACGATTTAAATACATAATTTATTTATTTTGCAAAGATGCAGGAGAGGTTCTTTTCTGAACACAAAAAGGCTGAAAAAAACTGCTTAGATAAGTAAACACTATGCTGTAAGAGGGAGAATGTGAGGCAATAAATGTCATCCCCAACTCAGATAAATACTAAAATGATATTTATGTGGTGATGGAGATGTTTTTGTGGCATCGTGCACCTTTAAAACGCAGCCAGGATTATTGATGAATATGCCCTTTCCAGTCGCTTCAGTTTGCTTGTGTTTTGTTTGCTTTGTGGTGATCTTTGACAGATAAAATTGTTTTTCCATTAATCCCCCCTTCATTCCAATTTTTTTTAAATCCCCATATGTTCTGATATTTCCAAAACAGTGAGTCAAGATATAAAACTTATTTGAAGAGATGACAAGTTTTCCCCCTTCCTTGTATGCTGACATTTGTTATTGGATGAATGTTTTTTATTTCTTTTTTAAAATTTTATTTAAAGAGGGGGGAAGCAAAACAGAAAAAAAGGATAGAAACAATACAAAATTTCAAAAAAAAATAAACAGTAAAAAATCACTATTTGATACATTACATATTGTCTTCTTGGATATAGTTGTTCAAGTTACAAAGTTAAAGCATACATAGTGGACATTCAAACAGTGAGGCTGCAAACAGTTCTGTTCACTGATCCAACAAAAACTTAGTAACATGGTTATCAATTCCTCACACTTAAGTATACATACAGTTATATCCTTTAGAGCACTTTCTTTTCCTCCTCTTGCTTTTTTTTATTTTATTTGAAGAAAAAAATTTTTAAACAGAAAAAGGGTAGAAACAATACAAAATCTCAAAAACAAAACAAAAAAATAGTAACCAGTAAGAAATCACTAGTTGATAGTCACATACTTTTGTCTTAGATGCAGTTGTTCAAGTTACAAAAGTAAAGCTCACAAAGTGGACATCCAAACAGTGAGACTGCAGTCAGTTTTGCTCATCCATCCAACTAAAACTTTAGCAACATGGTTATTAATTCCACACACTCAAACATACATGCAGTTATATCCTTTAGAATACTCTTTTCCTTTTTTCTTCTTTACAATAATTATAATCCATTCTTGTAAACTACTAGAAGTTCTACACATGTATAAGTCTCTACACATATACCTAGCCTTTCTATATTAGAGGGAGAAACAAATCAAAACAAGTCAGCAGTACAAATTCCTAGAGAAACACGAAATGAAAAGAACATACAAAAACACAACACTAGGTGATCTACGGTAGTCACTATGATGTCTCTTGTTATTTTCAATAAAATTGTCTATATCATCAAATATAGCATAAACTTAGCATTGCATTACACTATTAATAGGATCTAAACACTGGAGACATTATAGGACTTCAAAGGCAGTTAACAATCAAACCAGAATGGGTATCCTATTGAATCCTGTCATCTTCAGAGTAGTTGCCCCTACTCTCAGACTCGACACTCTCAAGCATACCAGATTCAAATAAAATCAGTCAAGATAAAACAGTGATATAACCAATCTCTCTGTTATTGCATTGAGAAGTCTGCTGTGATTTTGATGAGTTTTCCTTTATAGGTAATCTGTTTCTTTTCTCTGACCACTTTTAATATTCTGTTCTTGTGATGGATTTCTGGGATCCTGATTATTATATGTCTGGGTGTAGATCTGTTTGGGTTGTAGCTGGCTGGAGTTCTGTATGCCTCATTTATCTGAACTTCACTTCCGTTACCTATGTTTGGGAAGTTTTCCTTAATTATTTCTGTGAATAGACTTTTTATCTCATTTGTATTTGTTGCTGCATCTTCATTCACATATTTTATTCTTAGGTTATAAATCCTCTTGTCATCTTCTAGCCTTTGTATTTTTGCTTCCTGGTTCCTTGTTATTTTTAAGAGATCCTTCCTTTCACAATCATACTTTGCAAATCTATCTTCAAGTTTTGAAAGTTTGTCTTTAGTTTTTGTTAAAAGGTTTTGCCAGGTTTCAATGGAGTTTTTAATTTCCGATATTCTCTTTGGATCTGTTTCATATATTCTAGGTTTTGTTTATATTCTTCATCCAAGGCTTCTCTCCTTTCTCTGGGTTCCTCTATTCTTTCATTTGTGTCTACTTGAGGATTACCCAGGACTTCTTTTATTAATCTTCTTATATCTTGCTTCACCTGAGTTAGAATTTCAGATTTGAATTCGGTGATGAGGTCACAGAGATATTTCTTTATTTCCAATGAGGCTGTCTCTGACATTACAGGTTTGCTGCTCTCAACCTCCTCTGCATTTACCTCGTTGGACTCAACTTTCCCTGGTTCCGCAGTTGGGGACCTTTTGCTCTTTCTCTGTCTTATCATGTTTTTGGTCCCCTTCAGACAGTGGGTGGTGGAGGTCTCTGGGCCTTTCCTATTGCTTACAGTTTTTCTGCAGCACTCTTGCTAGGGAAGTACCGCCCCCCAGTCTGCTGCGGATCTGTGAGTTGCACGCTGAGAGCTGGCTCCTCCCCCTATGCCAGTCAACCAGTTTATGCTTCAACAAGTTTGTGTGTTCCCTGGGGATGCCACTGGCCCAGAAAAGCCTCATCCCTGGCTATTGGGTTTCAACCAGGGGCATGGCCCTGCCCAAGCAGATCCCACCAATCTGCTTTGGACTAGGAGTCATCAGCGGACGCTCCCTCAGGTTTTGATTCAAGCCGGCCCTGCCCAACTCCAAAATGTCACCCAGCCAGTCCTCCTGGTTTAGGGAATCCATTTCCCATCACTCACCAAAGTTCGTGCAGCTGGACTGGCTGTTTCCACTCCCTGTCTCAGTGCCTCCTCCAGCCAAGGGTCTGGAGCTCACCAACCCCTGCTCTGGGCAGGGCCGCGGTCTCAGCTTGATCGTGAGTCACCTGACTCTAAGAGGTGCCATTACAGCAATCGGGGCTTGCCCAGCTCCAGCCCTCTGTCTGTGCTTCTTCTTTCTTTCTTTTTTCTTTTTTTTTTTCTTTTTCTTTTTCCTCAGTTTCTTTCTGGGTCATGAGAATTCCTCTCCCTTTGTCTGGCTTTCTCCATATTGCCAGATTCCAGCGTCTGAGTTGTTTTTATTTTTTTTTCCTCAGAGAGGCTCTCTTACCGTGCCACCACTCAGTCAGCCATCTTGCAATCCCTGTTTTTTATTTCAATTTGGGAAACTTTTCTCCAATTTTCTTTGTTTTTGTTTGTTTGTTTGTTCCCTTCAGCAAGATCTTCTCTCTGTATCCCACTTAGCAATTTCACATTGACTTTTAAAAATATTTATTTATTTTTCATTTCTTACTGGAAGATTTTAGTAATTCGTGGAGACTTTCTTAGTGCCTATGACCTGCAGTTTAGAAAATGAAGCAATTTCTAATTATTGATTATGTTTGGCTTTGCCTGGCACAGACGTTGGTATTTTCCCTTCAATGAGTCAGTGGGCTAATGTGTGCACATGTGTGTTTGTGTGAGCTTATTATCAGCAACTTGATCAGAAATAACCAAACAAATAAAGCTTCAATATTCAAATGGAATAAAATCCAAGATTTTCAAGGATTTCTAAATTCATAATAAATGTCTGATGTATACAAGAAAAAGTGGTCAACAAGGCAGAATTGAAATGGACATGGTCAACATTAATCCCACCCACTATTAGTTGTATGATATCTTACATCAGCCTTCCATGTTGGTAAATTTGAACTGAGTTCTGCAAAATTAAAACATCTAAGAAAGTATAGTAGTCTTTCAGTGGGAACCATGTTTCTATTTGGGGAGATGAGAAATTTCTGAGAATGGGCAGCGGTGACAGTGTCAGTATCAATGTGTGCATGCTTCATGTGGCTGAATCAGGCACTTAATAGCCATTTTTTACCATCAGAAAAAAATAAAACAAGTACATAATTTTTTTTTAATTTCAATTTCACTAAAATGAGAAATGACAAACAGAAAATTCTGGAGATGTTAGATCCCTACATGCCATGGGACCACCATATTAACTCATAGTGTTATTTATATTTTTAAGGAAGCGGGACACCTAGTATTCTATTGCACTGAAATAATTAACAAGAACAAAAGCTAAAGAATATGCTATGTTTTCACCTGTATGGTATGTAGAACTATTGCTCTATACTGTGACTAGTATATGTAGATATGCTGACCTCAGAGTTACTAATGATGGTGATAAATTATGATAAATTTATGCTGGTCCCTCTTGTCCTTATGGTCACAGTTGCTTAACGTGATCCCTTGTCTCTTTGTATTTTATCTAATGGAGTCATTAAGTGATGATAGCATAAGGTCATTTTCTGTTCACTTTGATCCATCATTTTTTCATGATTTTGGTTTTCTCCTGGCTTTATCTGTGACCTTTTCTTTCACTTGATGGAATTGGTTTTGCATCCAGAAGCTATGCTGAGGGCAGGACAATTTTGATTTTCTTATGTGCTGAATGTTTGCAGATGAGAAACCACAAGTTCGCAAAACTAACTTTGGCTCTCTGCAGTAACAGAGGATGGTTACACAGCATTCTCCTCTACCCTGACTGGTGCTGTAATGGCCTCTTGCTCTGTTTAGAAACCCCTTTTCATGTTAGTAGTCTGAAGAAGCAAAGGGTGAGTTTGATAAGGTCATTTTGTCCTGCAGTTGGCAACAGAAAATTGCACAAAAGAAATCTTATATTTTACAAATGAGGTCTGTTCAATGCAAAAGGGGGGTGGTGGGCAGAACTATCAGACACTGGACCCAGGGCCTCAGATATCCTAAACGTATGTTGTACCACTGAGATGCACCCCAGCTCTCTAAAGAAAATGATAAATGTAAATTTTATTCCTCAGGAAAATTATTTAGGCAGAGAAAATGTGTACTTTCATGCCTTCGATTTTTACAAATCTCCTATTTTCCTGATAAACATTTTCATGTCCCCAAAAGGATGACATGTTGCTTGCCTAATCTCTACCCCCATCTTCCCATGTTTAGGTTCCACCTACTGAGCAAGCTTATTATGAGAAATTATTAAGTCTGTCCTTCCTTTTTGCCTCTGCAGCCCTCTAGGGTCAAGACTGTGTCCTACCTCAGTTTCTCACTATTTTTCTAATGCTACTTCAGTATCATTTTTTTTTGGGGGGGGCTTGGTTTCCCTAGTAAAAGTCTTTATTGAATGAATGAATAAATGAACATAAATGCATTTAAAATATCCAAGCTCATATATTCTAGTTATTGTCTTATGTCTTCTTTTCTCATATCTATTAATGGCTCTGGATGCAGAGAAAAACTCAATTTTAATATCCACCACTTAGAAACAGCATAACATTAGAAAAATTGCTCAACTCCCATGAGTCTGTTCTTTCATCTGACAGTAAAAATTGTTATACTTAATTCAGACAAGATCGGTCATGTTCAGGGTGGTATGGCAGTAGACTGTTATATTTAATTCAAAAGTTCACAGTAAAGGTGAAATAAAGGAAGTTAGTTGGTTCCTATTAGATAAAATCTCTGGAAAAGAAATAATGGCACCAACAAAATTAGGTATAAGCAAAATCTTTATTATTTTTTCCTGTAAGATAATTACCAAAGAGTCATGAAGGCTATTAGAGAGTTAGATAAGTAAAGTATAAAATGATGGACATATTTCATAAACAATCTTGTGCTTGGGGAGTCTGGTTCTGAGTCATCACGTCGAAGAAATACAAACAACACAATACTGCATGGCTCAGTTTAAGCAGCAGCCTTCTGAGCATGTGCCACTTTATTGATTTGTTACTTGTTCTAAAAGAAAGAAAGAAAGAAAGAAAGAAAGAAAGAAAGAAAGAAAGAAAGAAAGAAAAAGAAATACAAATGGCCAAAACTTTCATCAAAAAATCTTCAATATCTTTACCTATCAGGGAAATATAAATCTTCCCCCAGTCAGAATGACTAACATCAACAATACAAAAAGCAATAAATGCTAGCAAAGAGCCTTCTATATGATTAGAGAGAATATAAGTTAGTAGATTTGTTATGAAGGTAAGTATGGAGAGTCCTCGACAAACTGAAAAAGACATACTGTTTAATCTAGTGATACCACATAGTTGATGTGTTCTTAAGAAAATTAAAGTCAGGAAATTATACATGTGTACCCCTATTTATCAATGCACAAATCACAAGAGCCAAGTTAGGAAATGAGCCTAACTTGGATTAATAGATGAAAAATGTAATTGAATATTACTGATCCATAAAGAAGAACAAAATTATGCAGGAAAATAGATGTAAACGGAGATCATCATGTTAAGTGAAATAAGTCAATGTCAAATATCACATGACAAATATCACAAAGATGATATGAAAATAGAAGCAAGATTATTAGGTAAAAGGAAGGGGATTGGGAAGCAAAAGGTAAAGGGAGGGAACACAACCAAAATATGTTATGTGCATGTGTGGAAATTTCAAATGAAACCAATATTCTGCATAATTAATATGCACTAATAAAAGGTAGACAGTTGCAAAGAGAGCACATGCAATTAACAATTAAAAATATAGGATGTCATTTAAATAGATAGCTAAAGAATTGATTAAATCTACTGATACATTCATACAATGTCAACAAAATACATGAAATTTTATTTATTACCATGAAAAGCTGTTCAAGATATGAGTGCCAACGTTAAAAACACTGGAAGATCCTAATATTCCAAGTGTTGTTGCCTCACAATATGCAGTTAGTGAAGAACTGATAGCCCCATTTCCATTAGAACACCTACTTTTTCCACAGGGCGGTACATTCTATGTATAATTCAAGTTCACAAGAATGTGGGTAATATACAAAAACAGTGTTTCTGAAACATGCAGAGGGAGGATCAAGCTGAGTAGACAATAGAACTTATTGGAATTGAGTAATAAAACAAAAACACACTTCTTTTATCCATTTCCAAGCTGCTGACAATCAACTGAAGATCTCACAAATGAACCAATGGGTTATGCGAAGAAGGACTAGATGAACCGAACAGTTAAACAGAACTCAGTTTAGAATCCTGATTTCAGATAGGAGCTTGGAATTTGGAAAACTTCTACAGAAGCTCTTGAGTTTTAGTTTACTTATGCACAGTTTAAGATCATAACACATGACACAGTTGCCAGTAAGGTTCTGTACCATGAGTTACTAGGAATATCCTTCTTCTGTCATTTATCTTTTGCTTTTGACCCCACCACAAGTTCACATCCTTATACTTCTTTATATGTGTATGTGAAACTGACCTTGAAATTGTTCCATTACAAACTCTTCCCCACAGCTTTTGCGTTCTATAGAAGTCCCAAGCTTTCCGTGTGTTCCCTAGTTCTCCCCAATGCCTCTCCTCTTGCCCATCCTTAGATGTTGTCAGATTGCTCATTTCACTCACGGTTGCCTCCAGCTGCGCCAGGCCACCCTCCACAGTCTTGGACTTTCAGAACTTTGGCTCCTGTGGGGTCACCTTTATTTTCCTCCATTGCCACTGCCATGATGTTCCTCCTTCTCCACAGAAGGATCTTACTTAGCTTTTAAACATTTCTTTGAATATTCATTTCTCTTTCCTCCTTTGACCTTTCACATTGTCCTTTTTGTCTCTTGAATAGTTGCTTCCTTCTCACTGCTTCAGCCTGGGGCTTTCAGGGTGTCTTTAGTGGAATATTTATTCTCTGCTTCTGTCGCCCTGTCTTCATTATTGTCCTGGTTCTTGGTGTCTTTTGCTTCTTTTTCAAACAGAGCTGTCTCTCCTTATAAACAAAACTCAAACCAAAAGCCCATTCCTCTTTTTTCCAATATACTTCTTTTCCATGTTTATTCCTCTGCATCTTGTTCTTCTTACAAACTCCCATTTCTCAAGTGACTTTCATACGGCATTCTAAATCTAACACCAATTTATTTTCCACAGTTTTTCTTTTGAAAGAAGATGCAACTTTCTAAATTCATACTGATATATCTTCTTTCTCTCTGTCCCTTTAGCCTAGCCTTATTTTTCTGATCCCTTTCCTAGGATCTGCTTCTGGGAAGCTATGCTGATATATCAAATCATGAAGTCATAAACTGTTACAGGTAGAAGGCGCCATAAATATTACCTTGGCCAAACCATATGTATTATCAGGAAGGAAAATGATTCAAAAACCTCTTCTAGCAGTCCACCTTGTACGTATTGCTTCCTCCATCCTCTTAAAACCTTAGGTAGAGCTACATTCTGTTTTCACTCAGGTAAAATACAGGCATTGTTTTCAAACATGGATTGGTTATGCGTATAGGGTTACTTTTAATTGTGCTAAAGTAAATATCACATGAAATTTCCTTTTAAAGTGTACAAATCAGTGGCATTTATGACATTCATAACTTTAGGAAACCATCACTATTATCTAGTTCCAGACCAATTTCTTTATCCCAAAAGGAGACTCCATACCTATGAAACCATCATATCTTAGTCTTTTCTCCCAGCTCCTAGAAACCATGAATCTGCATTCATTTTCTAAAAATGTACTCATTCTGGATAGTTCATATAAATGGGGTCAAATAATACATAGAAATTATGACCTCATAGCCTGTCCTTTAGGGTTACCCTGACATATGCACACACATACACAAACATATTAATCTATACATAGGCACACACATAAAAGATGTAAAATAAACTATTTTTTCTAAAATATTCTCCTATAGACACAGTGTTTTTTTCTATTCCAAAGTTTTCTGTGCTTCTCTTCATAGATGGTAGTACTATGCTTTTCTCCTACAACTAAACCACTTTTTCTGGGATTGACATAATTGCTGAAACACACACACAAAGCAAATTCCAGCCAGCTGGTCCTGTGTGCCATGTCTGCCCATTGTAAGCCGGTGTGCAAATCTCTGGGTGACTTTCCACCCCACTTGACAAAGATTCTTCACTCATTCTGGACTTTGTCCTCTAGTCTCTAAATTAATTCTAAACCATAGACTGAAATGAGACTCCCAAAAGCTCCTCACTTTGTCTCTATGAGTCTGTAACCTAAGACTGTTGCTCTCAGTACCCACTCACTTCTAGTAAAGTGGAGAACAAGGAACTGTGTCACATTTGTGATCTTGAGTTATGCCCCTGACAACCACTCCTCTTCTACTTCCTACTGGTCTCATCATGAGCTCCACCGGCTCTGTGTGGGTCTCCGCCTGGAAGTCCTTCACTACTGTCCTCCTGAGAAGCATGCTAGGTCCCTCATATGTCACTGGCCACTGGCCTCGGGATGAATGGTAAAAAAAAAAACCACACTTCTCTTTACTGTCTTCTTTCTTTTTGTTATTCTTGCTACCACACCTTTTAATAGTCTCTTATCAGCATAACTGAATAGGACGTTGGTAATACATGGTCATTCGTGAATGAAACAAGCTATGCACACACCTGCCAAATACAGGTGGCTATTTTTAGCAATAATATACTCTAGCTGTCTATCAACAAACAGACTTTCCCCACAGTGTATTCCAATCCACCCTGATCACCATCTTCAACGATGAGATTTAATACTCATTACTATGCGGATCACTAACTATCACTCTCATTAACAAACAGCAGAATTTGCTTCCTGCCTCCAAGAGCTTGCCCAAGAGCCTGTCTATGTGAAAAACGGTTCCCTCCTCATCGATGACAATAACAACACCTGATAGAAGGTTCGGCATGGTTTGTTTTTGTCCTTGCCACAAAATCACACTTCTAAAGAAAACTCCACTGCTTTTGTGAGCAAAGATGGTTCTTAGTATCGCCTGTAACTGGGAATGATGTAGAAGAGGTGGAGGTTATTCTTCCAGTCACATGTTCTTCAGATTCATCTCATTTTAATTGACAGTACAAGGCCTCAGTGTTATTTCTGGCAGGGCAACTGCTGTACTGCAGTGAGGCAGCCTCTCACAGTAAAGCTTATCTTAAAAAGGTTGAATAGCTAGCGCTTTTTCATCCCAACATTTTTGCTTTTTGGTTTTTTCCCCAACTTTATTCTGAGAAATAAGAACATGAAATCATATATTTTCTCTTTTTTTTCCCTTATTCTTGTACCTGTGTTCCTTGCCTTCATTGACCCTGCTGAATCTGGTCAGCCATCTTGCTGCCTTACAGCTTCAGATGACCATGAGTGTCCACCGCATCTTATCTTGGATAATTGACAGAGGTGAAAATCATTTTGATAAAACACATGCATTGCCCTCCCTGTCTTAGCTCACCATGACTCTTGTCAATATCTGCCTCTTCTACCAGCTGCCCACCTTGAGGGCAGCAGTGCTTCGCTCTCCTTTTTCACTCCCCCAGAGTACCTGAGCTAGCTTACTTCAGTCGTGCAAGACGCAGTAGTCAGACTCTGTGAGGATTCTGCAGTGATGGTGATATGCAGTTTTCATCTTTTATCCCAACAGATTACCAAGTAAAAAGACTGTGGTTGAGAATCCTAGCTCTTCTCTTTCACATGCAATTCTTTTTCTTTCTTATTGCTGACAAAATAATATCATTTGTCATCCTGTAGCTTAAAATAGTCAACGTGAAATTATTTTATCCCAGAAATCCATCTTACATAGAAACTATGAGTTTGTTTCTCTAGGACAAGAGTCAGAAAAGACTTTCTCCAAAACAGGATTGTCAAATATTTGTGGATACTCTGTGAAAGCACGTCCTGCTGTTTCTACTTCTGTCCCAAGCCCTACCCTGCAATGACACCATCAATTAATCAAGCATCGAGTATTTACTCAGTGCTTACTTCACATGAAAGCCAAAAAAAAAAACCCACATTTTTAAATGATGTAAAGGACAAAAATACATTTGTGTTTGACTTGGAATATTTGTTTTTAACAGATGCCTAGCCACCCTCTTCTGTTCATCTACGCGCCTTTGACTTCTTTCCAAAAGCATTTTCTGTAGTAACCTCTTTTGGAAATTATCCTCATTTGAAAGTGGTAGAGAAAATCTTTCCCCTGTTTTTTGGGGTTTTTTTCAAGGTGACTTGTCTGGAGTCCATTAAACATATTGGCAGACAGAAAATTATTTTAAAACCATGTTGCAAATAGTATGTCTTCTTTTAAAAGTTTATATTAATGTAGTATCTCAAAGATGGCCTGTGACTGAAACCCACTGTGAGGCAGCCTATGTAATACAAGATACTACCTCATCTTCTAGACATCAGAGGTACAGATGAGGGGTGTGAGTCCTCATTGTGGTTACACTAGCATTCACTGTTGTGCTAGATCGTTAAATGACTTGTTTAGAAAGTTACTTTATGTACTAACAAGTTGTTTACCATGACTAAAATAATATGTATGCTCATATTACTAAATAAGAATAGTAAACATACTATTGCGCTAGTTTATTATATAATCCAATATAGAGAAATCAGTTTTTCTTTGGACTTTGGCAGGAATAAAGTTGTCCCTGCACCCTTTTAGTTCATGTTAAGCTGCTTTAGCTGATAGCTAGCCTGACACTGCCCTGAGGCTCAGGAACTTCATCCCAGGGATCAATCACATTAGCCAACGCTGCTGGAATCCTTATAACTAGGCACTGTGCTAAGTATTTAATCCTCAGAATAGTCTGCTTTCCTACGTAGCAGTCTTATTCCTATTCTACAAACGAGAAAACTGAAGCATAAGAAGTGCAAGTACATAAATTACCCAAGATCACAACATTATTAAGTATCAGAGCTGAGATTTAGACCAAGATAATGTCCCTAAAAAGCATTCAGAGTTGCACAACTTTTGATTTTCTGGATATTTTATCTAGCCCTACAGAGAAAGGATTGCAAGAAAGCTCCCATACTTCAGGCATGCCTCTCTGTATGTTCCACATCCTGTCAGGAGAGAGTGCTGATGTTTCCTCGGTCTCTGGGAAGCGGGCTTTCTCTACAGGTTCCTTGTGGCCCTGCTCTTACTAGAGACTATGGTCAATAGTCATGGATGAAATGCACACATGGCACACACACACTCACACAAACACACACACACACTGCAAACTGACCCTTTAAATATAGACTTGAGCAAGCCTCACTCATCTGCCTTCTCCTCCTAAATCCTGACTGCCACACCTCACAGTTATACACCTGAGTGAGTAGCAGTGATTAAGAGCTACAGGTCATCTTTGCATTACCCCAAATGCACCACAATCAGCATTGTCCTATGATTTGAGACTTAGGCCTCCACTGAAATGTCCACAGGATGGCAAAAGCAGGACAAGAGGGTTTCCAGAGAGTGACAGTAAGGAGAAAGGGAGAATGCTGCAGAAATGGGAGCCAGGATGCTGAGACCCATAATACTCTCTTTGAGAGAGCATCTCTGTACACATCTAGAAATATCAAACAACTTAACAGAATGAAGCTCACATTTAGAAATATTGGACCATTTCACAGAATGAAACTGAAGAGGTTTTTATTGTTGTTTGTTTGTTTGTTTGTTTGTTCATCTTGTGTGATTTCCTAAACCTTTAGGCTCTGCCATAGTGAAACCATTGCTAGAGAAATGTGAATTATTTGGATTCCTCAGAACAAGCAGTTTCTTGCTAGAGATTTTATTTTCCAATTTAAAAAACAGTTTAGTTGTTTTGGCAATCTGTTGAGTGTCACTGGATGCCATTTAAAACACATTGCTTAACACTAAATTTTAAAATGAGAACCTATAAATAATCTATTTGGTCTAAACTGGCTGATCATACAGTAAAACAAGTCTTCAGTAAAATTCTGCACATAGAATAACTAATTCCTGAATTTGTATCACTAAATCTCGACCTCTAGCCAGATATTTATAAAGTAAGTACTATAAAGACAAAAATTCTCTTTTACACGATTTTCTTTTAGTTTCAATCCAGACTTAGTAGATTGAATTTTTCAAAGTTAAACATATTTTTTTTAAAAAAAGATAATATTCATTATTTATTGGGTTAAAGTGTTGACTTATCAGAGAAACACAATAGTTTTTTGAACGCTTGGGCCAGTCTTAGTTTTTTAAGTGATGAAGAGAAACATTAGCATTCTTTGATTTGGCAACATACACAGGCACTTCAGATGTTAGGTTAGGGGACAGTTCAGAGATGGAGGAGATAACTCCTGTGGAACCAGAGAAGCAAGCGAGATTGCTTGAAATAGAGCTAACTTCTATTTTTTGCCAATAATGGATGTTGAAATTTTGCCTCTTGTTAATTCAAACTCTAAATGACACAGGTTTATGCAACTATTAAGGTGGTTTTTCTGTTGTTGTTATTGTTGAGTTATTGATTTATACTAAAATACTTTAGTGTAGAATCTCTCACCACCCTCGCCTTGCTGGGACTTAATATTAATAGCAGCTGTACTGAGCATTATCCATTAGACTATTCACCAAACACATTGCATAAATTATTTCTAGCCCTCACAAGAGCCCATTAGGATCGATATTATTTTCATTGAATAAATGAAGAAACAAATTCACAGAAGCTCAGATCACATGGCTGGTGAGTATCTGAGCCATATTACCTTCCTGAAAAAATGTGGTCCATTACTGTAAGTCCCCCAAAACCATAGCTGTAAATTTTATAAACAATAGCTATAAACCTAAAATAAGAGTGAGGCTGAGAATTAAGCTTCAGTAAAGTTTCTGCATGACATATTTCATCTTGAATAAGTCATAGCATTTTTAACCTATAAACATCTGGTAAGGCTTTCTTATTCCAATTAATTTTTGGTATGGTCCTGCAAAATGAAACAGAAAGATGTATATAACTTCTCCAAGGTCACATAATACACTCACTGTGATTGGCACAAAGGAATTTTCTTTATGTAATCTGGACTTTCTTTTCCCCATGTTTTCCCCAGTGTTTAACAAAAGGGATTTCTATATCCTAAACAGTCAATAAATATTTGCTAGAAGACTGAGTATGTGAATGAATATGTCCATGAAGGAGTAATCATATAAATAAACAATACTACCTGCATGTGTGTTGTTCTTAAAGTTTTGTTATTTGATAACATGGATTAACATGTCCTTTGAAATTTGAATCCAGATGGTAAAAACTTGAAATAACAAGTTAGCCTATTATACAGATGCTGTTTCTGTCACCTCAAAAAGTACTATAAAGTGGTTTCAATGTGTTATAAATTAAACATGATCTTTTCTTTTCTCTCTGGACAAGAAATGATTGTAAGATGAAAGTGTGAGAGCACACACAGTACAATGGTGCTTGATAAAGCTTTTTTGGATTAAGTGGAATATGTCACAGCACTGGCAATAAGTACTTGTAAGTAAACTCACAAATACCATGTGATTTTCTGATTAGGTGTGTATAACCACTAATTAAGATTACTTGAAATAAAGCCTATCAAGGAGAATTCATAATGCCTGTTATATCTAGAATGTAATGGCATGCGTGCTGTCTTTTTTCTATTAAGTATCCTTGTCTCCTCACATCAGCACCCATAGTTTGCTTTTTAGTTTTTTTTTCTGATCTGTTATTACCTTTATAATTGATTACTGTTCTATTTATATGATAAATTTGTCTCCAAACCTCCACATTTCCAAGATCCCTAATGAGCATCTTAGGTAAACAAAATCATCAACCATAGAGAAAGGTGCTTTTATAAAAGAGTTCTTAGTGGTCTTGATGACCTCATATATTTTTTCCGCAAGGGTCTCACGTATTCTACCTAGTGTTGAAAGTCAGCAAAGATAGGCCTATATTTATTTGCTATTGCAAATAAAATAGAAGTGTTAATAGTGTAATCTCCAGTGTGAAGATTTTGTACACATCAGATGGGGAGAACACAGATGATGCAAATACCTTCCATATTTTCAAATGTCAGCTGTTCCCAAGAGAGCATGCTTAAGTAAACATCTGTAGTCTCAGCAGATGTTATCAATGCATCCCACTTTAATTGCAGTTTTCCAGTCTATGTGCTGTTAATAACAGTGGAGAGAAGAGTTGAAGTGCTTTGATTTTAATCAATGGTCATTTAAAAAATAGCTGTATTCAATGATGTATGTTTGTCTTTGGATCATCTCCGTTTAAACAGATGGTATCTTTGGAATTGTTGTGACACTTCATTGTTGCTATGGCTGATGACTCATTGTAGGAAAATCCCTGTGTACACAATACATGAAAATAAGATCGTTTGCTATTCTTTGCTACCGCTAATTTTCAAATAGAACCTCAACAAATATGACAGTTTTACCAAGATGTTGTCAAAATAAGAGCAACCCACTGACAAATCAATCCTGGCTCATGTTCAGCCCTTTGCTATCATTCTGGTTTGTTTCCAGTACCAGGAGACATTGTATCAGTGTCATCCCTGATGACTTGATCATTGCAGATGCCACACTGTCAATTTTCACATCCTTCCTGTTGGCTCAGTTTGCAGTCATGATTCAATACTTCCTGTTTTTTCTTCATCTCCCCACTCATTTATTGCTAAAGGGCCAATGTTCGTAACTGATCTTTTGTTATTTGGAAGATGAGATCCTCTACCAGAGAGAAGTTTTAGAGGTCATGGAGAAAGATGATCTGTTATGAAGGAACTTAAAAGTGTCCTAAGACATTTCAAGCTTTAGCTGTGAATGTGAGACTGATAACCTTGCATAGTTAAAATGGCAATTCCCATAACAATTCAGTCATTATGGCCTTGACCAACTTTAGTAAGACTAGTTCAAAGAAAATGAGGTCAACACACAGTGTTAGTGTGCATGATTTTGAGTGTCAAAGAGGCAGTAAAAGGAGCCCATTATCATCAATGGCAACTGGAAAGCCATAATGTTAAAATACTGTGTTCTCATTACATTGAGCTGACACAACAGAATACTGGGAATCACTTTGAGTAACCCAGAACAAAAGCGTTTATGATGTATCATCCCCTTCAAGAACTAATCAGAAACAGATAAAAGAAGGGAAGTGATAATCATAGTGCACAGTAAATTCTATTTTAAAAGAATAATGGAACTGAGGTATAAGGGTGCTTTTGCAAAGAATCTGGTGGTATGTATGGTAAAATGTTGGAATTGTGTTCTTTGTGAACAGCATATTTTATTTCTGCTCAGCCTTCCAGAAATACCCAGAGGGTGAAAGTGTGACTGAAAGCAACACAATGAAAATTCTATTGTTTCTCCTGTTTCTAAAGTGACTTGTGTTGTGCTCACTTCACAGTGTTAAACCTATTGGAAAAAGAAAATAGCCTAAACAGTTGTAATACTGTTTCTATCAAATGGAGAGATAGGTAAGGAAGGGAGGGGGAGGGGGGAGATGGGAGAGATAGAGGCAGAGAGAGAGAGATTCATTTTCATATTTAACTGTTATCTCTAATTACTACTTGGGAAATAGACAACAAATATAAAATTATGATGTGTTTGGGAAACACTGTGGGTCTTCTATTGGTTTTTTAAGTAGGGGAAGTTTAATAGATTGCAAACTACTGCACATGCTTTACAGATCCTTCTGTCAGGAGAACCCTGTTTTCCTAAATTTTCCATGTGAGTCGAATTTGGATCTTGTTTTGACCAGTATGATTGGTAGATGTAAATTCAGGAACCTTTGAGCTAATACCTCCTGTGGGCTTGTCTCGTCTCCCTCTCTCTTCCTCTTGGAATGCTGTCACAAGGGGGTAACCTGAGCTAACCTGCTAAAGAGAGCAATGAAGCAGAAAAAAGAGGTTCTGGCTGCCAGTTGCTACCAAAGCCAGAGAGATGCAAACCTTCTTTGAACTGGACAGGGCCAGCAAGTCACCATTGGACCACAGCCTCACAGATGAACAGCCGGAGAACTGACCAGGTGAATCCAGGCAAAAGTGCTCTCAAAATTATGAATGAGTAAGGAATTATTATTTGAAACCATTCAGTTTTGTGACAATGTGTTATGCAGGAAAAAATGAATGACATTGAGAAAGCATAGTTAAAAGAAAGAAAGACATTTGGTGTGATTGGCCATTTCCCTGCAGGCCAGTACTCCTATCTGCTGTGACCACAGGCAGTTGTAAAAGGAGAAGCCACTATGTTCATCTCACATGAACTCTTCACCCTCATGGGGAACATTACTCCACTGACATCATCCAATCCAAATTACAACCTGAGAGACATCACACTGGGACATCTTTTATTAGATGGCCCACCTTAATGCCAAATGACTAATTCTGATGGTCCTAGGGTTACTAGCTATAGGCAAATCTGCTTAACTGCAAATCAAGCAAACTTGATGATGTAATAAGACTATTACTATGGTGCATCAAAGTGCTGCTGAGACAGCTCTTGCAGAATTGGGTGGGTTTCCACCTCTTGCACATGCCTAAAACAATATAAAAGAGTGAGCCAAGATAGGTGTGAGCTAAGATCTACTCCCTTTCGTCGGGTAGATTTTTCTACTTTGCTTCCAGACCTCTGCTTTGAGGCACCTCTGATGGGTGACTCAGTTATGATCTTTGATTTTCTGCACCTTCTTCAATGTGCTTGTTTGCTAGTCCAAGGGTTAACATTACTGACAGCATTAATAGTTGAGCCGAATGCCCCAACCCGGATTCATCTTTGTGGTCTGACCTAATACAGCTATGACATTAATTGAGAGCAAAAAGGAAATTTGCTCTCAGTTTTGTTTGATTCTTTTATTGAATTTAAAGCAATTTCTCCTTGACCAAAACTTTGGGATGGAAGGGTAAAGTACAAGGAAAGGTGAAATAGGGTCTCCAAATGCAGAAGGGATAATGCTGAAAAATCCACACATACTGCTCACTTTGCCATTTATTATATCCTTTCATTTCCATGATGTTTTCTGAGCAACTGCAGTGTTCCAGTCACTTTGCTGGGTTATAAAGAGACTGAGAGGAGTCTAGTGGGACACCTTTAGTTAGAGATCTATGATTTTTTGAAGATGAACAATACAAATGATTATAATTCCATGCCACCTATACAATGATAAAATTAGATACCATAATGTACAAGGTTACTAGTTTCCATTTTGACTAGTAAGATATAGGAATAAGAATCATCTCTAAAATCTAAACTGTTTCCCAGCACCAAATATGCTTATAGATTGGAAACTAATTATTATATATATATATATATATATATATGCTCATATTTGCTTAAAAAGATTAAAAATATGGAGAGAATTTCTTTATATTTACCATTCCCATGCACATAGTAGAAACTCAATAAATGTTTGTGATTCTTGGGACAAAAAAATTTACTGCTTCCTCTCATTTGGCTCTTGTAAGATCCCAGCCTGCAAAACATATTTCAAATGTTCGTTCTGTGCTCTACTGTCACTCACAGATAACTGTATTGACCTAGAAGAGTTTGTTTCTGCTTATAACCTATGGTAATGGAATACAAATCTAAGGAAAATCCTAGAGAAATCACTTAATGCATTAAATCAATTTCTAAGAAAAGTCATGAATTAGATAAGATACATTCTAAATTTCCTTACTCTCTTTGCACATCAGAATTCACTGTACTCTCCTAGAACAAAGATTTAAGATCTTAGACCTAAGGCCCTAAGACCCTGTAATACCATGTGTATTGTGACCCATAGTGAAAAAAAGATCTATTTGGCAAACTGACTAAATGCCTGTTCAGTAAATATAATCTAACAAGTAATCCTCTGGAGATTGATATAAGGAATTAAATGTCATTTGCTAAGTTCTTTGTAGAAACAGTTATTCAGATCTTCTGTAAATATAATCTAACAAGTAATCCCCTGGGAAATGATATAGGAAAATTAAATGTCATTTTCTAAGTTCTGTCTTGAAGCAGTTATGAAAACAGGAGTAAAAATAAAGCCCTAGGAGTGCTAAGTTTTTTTTATTTTAAAGAGAATTTTTAAAAAAGATATAGAATTTCAAAATGAGATGAAAGAAAATTAACAATGTTTGTTATATTGCATATTATTGTCTTCAAAATAGCTGCTCAGATTACCAGATATAGGCATGAAAAAATGATTGAACAATATAACTCTAACTGTTCCTAGCAATGAACTAATAGAATGAGTAGTACAATTAGGTTAACTATCTGATGTATAATACTTATATTTTTTCCTTCCTTCTCTTCTCCTTGCCCCATCCCAGTTGTTCTTTCCTTTTGAGCACATTCTTCCCTTTTTACTTTCACAACATCTTCTGTGTTTTTTGGATCTTATTTATTCTTTGTTTCTCACACTAGGGAGACTTGATGTGCAAGTCTGATTTATTTTACTTATGAGTATGATCTCTAGTTGCATCCATTTACCTATGAAAGCCTCGAGCTCATGTTTCTTTGTAGGAGAGTAGGGTGTCATTGTATAAAAATATCACATCTTTTTTATCCATTCCTCAGTTCATGAGCATTTGCTTTGTTTCCAAGGTTTAACTATTACAAATTGTGCTGCTATAAACATGGGTGCACGTTTACAATACATGGGGGCTATAAACATGGTGTATCATTGTGCTATGATGTTTTTAATTCTGGAAAAATACCCAGAAGGGGGATACTTGGGTTGAATGGGAACTCTAATCCTAGTTTTTTTAGGAATCTCCACATCGATTTCCACAGTGGTTGCACCAGCCTACACCAGTGGAGAAGGGTTCCTTTACCCCACAACCCCACCATTGGAAGATTTGTTTTATGATATCCATTCTTTCTGGGGAGAGATGGAATCTCAGTGTTGTTTTAATTTGCATTTGTCAAATGACCAATGATGTTGAACGTTTGTCATATATTTATTTGCCATTTGTATTTCTTAAAACAGAGTTGTGTATTTATCTCAGGTGTCCATTTTTGGATTGTGTCTTTGAATTTGGGTGACCTAAAATTTTTCAATTCTTTATATGTTCTACAGAGAAGTCCTTTGTCTGAAGAACAGTTAGCTAAAATTTTTCCCAATTTGTGGGTATTATTTTTACTCTTGGTGATTTCTTTTAAGATGCAAAATCTTTTTAATAAAATGAGATCCCAGTTGTTGATTGTTCCAGGTATTTCCTGTGCAGTTGGGTTTTTGTTCATGAACTCTCTGCCTATCCCTAGGTCTTCAAGATTTCTACCTACATTCTCTTACAGTAGATTTAGTGTTTCTGTTTTAATATTTAGATCTTTGATCCACTTTGACTTTAGCTGAGTGCATTGTGATAAGCATAGGCCTAGTTTTAGTCTTTGGCATGTGGAAAGCCAATTTTTCTAGTACCATTTATTAAAGAGGCTATATTTCTTCCAAGTGAACATGTTTGGTCCCTTTGTCAAAGATAAGGTGGTTTGTAGTTGTGTCTGCATCTTCTGTTCTGTGCTATTGATCCTCAGCTCTGTTTTTCAGCCAGCATCATGCTTATTTTATCACAGTAGCTTTGTAGCATAATTTCAAATCAGGGGTTGTGATGTCTCCTGCCTTTTCTTTGTTGCCCAGAATTACTTTTGCTATTCTAATCTCTTAAGGTTTTAGATGAATTTTAAGGATGGTTTCTCTAGATCTGTCAGTTATGCTAATGGTATTTTGATGTAGATTGCACTAAATCTGTATAAATTTTGGGACTATGTCCATTTTAAAATGTTGATTCTTCCTATCCATGAGCAAGGGTTATCTTTTCATTTTCTGAGATCCTTTTAAATTTCTTTTTTTTTTTTGAGTACTGTACTTTTCAATGTGCAGATCATTTACTTCCTTTGTTAGATTAATTCCAAAATATTTCATTTTTTGGGGGGTGTTACAGTGAAGGGTGTGGTTTCTCTAATTTCTATCTAAGTGATTTTGTTGTTTGTGTGCAGGAATGCTATTGATTTTTGAGTGTTGACTTTGTATCCAGCTGCAGTATTAAATTTGGCTATTAAATTTAGAGGTCTTTTGGTGGAATTTTGGGGTCTTCTATGTAGAGTGTCATGTCATCTATAAATAATTGATAATTTCACTTTTCCTTTCCTATCTTTATCCTTTGCTTTCTCTCTAGTCTAATTGCTGTAGCTACTGTTTCCGGCATTATATTGAATAGGAGTGGTAATAGTGGATTTTTTTGTCTTGCTTCTGATTTTAAGTTGAAAGCTTTCAGTTTTTTTCCATTTAGTGTGATGTTGGCTGTTGGTTTGTCATAGATGGCTCTTATCAGATTGACGTAAATGCTATCTATTCCAACTTTTTTAGTTTTTTTTTATCATGAATGAATGTTGGACTTTATCAAAAGCTTTTATTACATCTATTGAGATGATAATGTGATTTTGTCTTTGGCTCTGTTGATATGGTGTATTTTATTGATTTGCACATGTTGAACCATCTTTGCATTCCTTGGATGAATATCATTTGGCCATAGTGTACAATTTTCTTGATGAGTTGCTGTATTATTTGCTACTATTTTACTAAAAATTTTTATATCTATGTTATTAGGGAAATTTGATCTGTAGTTTTCCTTTTTGGTTGAGTCTTTCTCTGGGTTTGGTATCAGGGTAATACTTGCTTCCATAAATGAGTTAGGGAGAATTGCTTCCCTTTCAATTTAATTAAAGAGTTTGAGGAGTATTGACATTAAATGTTCTCTAAATTTTTTATAGAATTCAGCTGTGAATCCATCAAGACCTGGGATGTTCTTTGTTAATAAGTTTTTAATTATATTTTCAATTTCATTAACTGATATTGGGTTATTCATAGTTTTTATATCTTCTTGATCCAGGTTGGCAATTCATATGTTTCTAGGAATATGTCCATTTCTTCTATGTCTTCCATTCTGTGTGTATAAAGGTTTGTTTTCTTCTGCCTTGTTTTGTTTTGTTTGTGTTTTTGAGACAGAGTCTTGCTATACAGTCAGGCTGGCCTTGAGCTCACTTTGTAGCTCACTTTCAAGTGCTCTTGAACTCACAATGATCCTCCCACCTCAGCCTCCCAAGTGCTGGGATTGCAAGCATGCACTACCACATCCAGATGAGATTAAAGTTTTTGAAGTAAGTATTGATGATCTTCTGAATTTTCACAGGATCTGTAGTGATTTTTACCCTTTTAATTCCTTACCTCATGAATTTGAGTTTTTTCTTTTCTTTTTTTTTTTTGATAAGGTTGATTAGAGGGTTATCAATTTTATTTATTCTTTCAAAGAATCAACTCTTGGATCCATTTAATTCTTTATATTGTTTTTCTTGTCTCAATTACATTAATTTCTGCTCTGATCTTTATAATTTCTTGCTTTCTTTGAGCTTTGGGCTTGACTTGCTCTTTTTCTGGTAATTTGCAGTGCATCATTAGGTTTTTATTTGTGCTCATTCTGCTTTCCTGATGTGAGCATTCACTGCTATAAATTTCTCTCTTAGGACTGCTTTCATTGCATCCCACAGGTTCCTTTAAGCTTTATTTACATTTTCATTGATTGTAGATATTGTTTAATTTCTTCTTTAATTTCATCTGTGACTGATTGATTTTTCAGGACTGTGTTACTTAATTTCCATATGTTTATGGAGTTTTTACAGTTTCTTTTGTCCTTAATTTCCAATATCATTGCAGTATGGTCAGATAACATGCATGGAATAATTTCAGTGCCTTTGCATTTACTGAAGCATGTTATATGGTCTAGTTTATGGTCTATTTTAGAGAACATGTCATGTGCCTCTGAGAAGAATGTGTACTCTGTTGTTGGGTGGAACACTATAAATGTCTACTAAGTCCATTTGTTCACAAGTTTGGTTTATTTCTTTTATTTCTTTACTGATTTTTTTTGTCCAATTGAGCTATCTCTTTTTGACAATGGGTTGTTAAGTTTCTTCATTATTGGTTATTTAATTATTCATGTCTATTAATATTTGTTTTCCATTTTGTGTGCTTATATATATATATATATATATATATGTGTGTGTGTGATTTTTATCTCTTCTTCTTGAATATTTCCCCAACAAGTATATAGTGACCTTCTTTATCTCTTTTGATCAATCTTGGTTTGAAGTTCACATTGTCTGCAAGCAGAATATCTACCCCTGCTTTTTCTGGGCTCCTATTGCATGTAGTATTGCTTTCCATCCTTTGACTTTCAGTCTATCAATTTCTTTTTCACTTAATTGTGTTTGTTTTATACAGCATATTGTTGGATTTTGTCTCTTGATTCACTCTGCCAGTCTGTTTCCCTTGATTGGTAAATTGAGACCATTTACATTAATGGTTATAACTGATATGTATTGGTTTATCTTTGTAATGTTATCTTCCTGTTGTTGGTTACCTAATTTTCCCTTCTGTAATTGTTTGCCCTACTCAGTGTTTTTTTTTTCTGTTGATGTTCTTAGTATTGTGGTCATTTTTATCTCTGTATAGAGTATATTTCAGTAATCTTTGTAGGGTTGGTTTGGTGGACATGAATTTCTTCAGTTGTTCATTGTCATGGAAGTATCTTATTTCTCCATTAATTTTGAAAGATGGTTTTGCAGGGTAAGTCAATCTGGAAGTTGTTTTCTTTCAGGATTTGAAATGCTTCACTACAAGCTCTTCTGGACTTGAAGGTTTGTGTTGAGAAGTCTGCCATCATTCTGATGGGCTTTTCTTTATAGGTGATCTGTTTCTTTTCTCTAACAGCTTTTAATATTCTATTTTTGTGCTGTATAATTTTGAGATTATTTCTGGGACCTTTATTATATGTCTAGATGTAGATTTATTTTGATTATAGCTAATTGGTTTTCTAGATGCCTCACTTATCTGAATGTCAGATTTTATTCCCATGCATGGGAAATTTTCTACTATTACTTCTGAAAATAGCCTTTTTATGTCATTTGTGTTGACTCCAGCTTTTGCATTGCCACCTATGAATCTTATATTGTTTTTATCTGTATCATAATTCAACTGTTGAATTATTTCCTGGTTCCTTGGAATTTTTAGGAGATCTTTCCTTTGTGATCACTAGTTGAAATCTTATCTTCAAGGCCTGGAAGTCTAAATTCAGTTTCATTCATGTAGTTTTGCCAGCTTTGAATGGAATTTTTAATTTCCCAGATATCTCTTTGAATCTGTTTCATGCATTCTAATTCTTTCCTATGTTGTTCATTCAAGGTTTCTATCATTTTCCTATATTTCTTGGGTTTTTTTAATCTGTGTCTTCTTTCAATATGCTCAGCAATTCTTTCATTATCATTGTCATTTCTTCTTTTTTACTTGAGGGATTATTTCTGATCTGATTTCCTTTACATCTTTGTGGAGTTGCTATGATTTCAGAAATTTCAGGAGTGTCACTTCCAATTTTTTCAATGTTAATGTCTCCTGGACTTGTTTTTGATGGTCTGAGATTGCATTTTGCACCTTTATCTTGGCATTTTCTATTTCTAAAAATTTTATTTCATTTTCTGTGATGATCCTTTTGAGTTTTGATGGTAGATAACAATATTACTAGTATCAAATCCTCTCTAGGAAAAGTGTGTTCATCAGGAATATCTTCTGTATGTAGGCAATTCCAAGTTTGTGTCTATTCTAAGATCCTACCTCACCAATTAACTGAGAGAGGAATGCTGGTTTCTGTTTGTCTCAGTTCCCAGTCTTCTGGTATAGGGTTGTGGTGAGATAATTCCCTATAGCTTCCCAATATTGTTACACAAGGGAGAACAAATGATTACAACAGATATGACATCCTAGCTACAGTAGAACAATTAGCAATAAGCACAGTGTGGAAATTGACAAAAGGTAGTGACTGTTGATTTTTTACTTTACACCATGAGAGCAAAGTCTATAGTTACTGTTGTCGTCATGGGTTACACAGAGAACAATTAGAATAAGGACATGGAGTTTATAATATTATTTTTATGATTGTCACCTAGAGTTAACACAAGAAAATGCAGGAAATCTATCCACATCACTAAATACATAGACTGTTTAGCCAAGGGCCTGAATCCCACAGCAATGTCCCACAGATAACATGATTAGCTTCTCCTTCTCCACATCTCTATTTATGCTGGCAACTTTCTTCAGGTGAAACATCTATGCTCAGTGCCCTGCTGATGTAATCCAGCTGGCATTAAGTTGACCACCAGTATTTTATCCATAACAGTTTGAGCATCACTTCTTGGCTCTAGGATAGAACCCTCAACCTACTATCACAGACCCTTTGCCATGCTGGAATAGACTTTCTAGCTTCCACCACCAACCTTTGCACCTTCCCAGCACAGATCTGTAAAACAGACTTGTATGAGTCATTGTTGTGGATTCTAGACCCTCAGTTGGACTCATGGGAGGCATTGTCATGGGCTCTAGGTCTTCCACTGAACCCATGCAGGACATTACTGTAGGCTCCAGACCCTTCACTGAATTTTCTAGGTCTTTCTGCTATAGACAGATTTCCTGCACTTTCTTGTATTTAACTCTGGGTGATCATTATAAAATAATAATATAAATTCTGTGTCCTATATGTAATTGTTCTCCTTGTAACCCCTGATTATAATACCCAGTAACTTGAAGGTTTAAGAAGTTTTTGATGCCTTGCATTGGTATTTGATCTAATTTCTCCTTGTTTCTCGAATAGTCCAGATCCTTTAATGATCCATGCATCTTATAAAGATGATGGCTTCTTCCTATGCCAGTACTTCTTTGTGTACTCTCGAGCTGTCTGAGTGATAAATATCAAAAGAGCTTTGGAAGCATGAAAAACGATTTGGCACCAACAGAGGAAATGATAAAAATATAGTATGCATTGTAGTCACCTGTCCAGTGTTACTCTACTTTTCAGGGTTTTGGCATGGTTAAAATCAACTTGAGTTTGTTACTAATCAGATTGGCTTTATCACCAAAGGTTTTCTTCTTGATGATTGCTTCATTTAGACATTTGAGTTTACACTGTGGAAACATGGAGAGAAATTTGATGTAGGCTTTAGAAGGAAATTCTTTTTCACAAAGACTCTTACTTTCCCTGTATGTAGAGAAAGAAACCTAGGATGTCACACAGTAACAATGAAATGAAGTGTAACTCAAAGAGACCTGCAGAACGATAACAAGTATCTTGATCCTTCATGATGTCATTGAGCTGCAGGCACAATCAACCATGATGCTGTCCTCATCTCTCCACCTCCTTACTAATCTGTTCCTCTTACTTTTTTTATTCAAGCTGTTACTATGCTTTCCCATTAGTCTTTTTCTCAGTTTTCCACATGAAAGCTTTTTAGAGGATACCATGGACAGATGAAGACTTTTAAACAATCAGCAATCAACAGGACACATGATCATAATAGATTGCATCAGATCCCTATGGGTTAGAATTAAGCGTGTTGTACAAGTGAGGTTAAGGGGCTTACCGATACAAAAGTTTTCCATGTGAACTGATCCACACCCTACAGGGTGCTTTCAAAGAAAAAATAAATACAGAAATCTTAAGAACTCATTTATTCATTCTTATTCTTTAATAGAGTGTGTACCTAAATTTATCCTCTAGGAATAGTACCAGACCAGTGATCCTTACACTTAGGCAATATTTGGATCCTTATATCAGGGCCAGTATACACCTGATAACTCTTCACGATGGAAAATCAGAGATCATCTCTGTTTGAGGAATAAGAATACAGAGTCAAAGCAAAATTTATGAAACAAAAAATAGGAGAAATAGCATCCCATTAGAAATGTTTAAAAGGTAGTAATAAAGAAGGAGCAGCAAACAAGAGCTCATGAACTGAAGGAAGTGCTTATCATTTTTTCCTGGGATATCCACATGTCTACTGTAATTATGCACATTACTATTTACATTTTGCCCAAGCATACACCTCTCATTGCAGATGTTCTCAGCTCTGCCAGGAGACTCTTTTAGCTTTACTGTTGCTGCTGTTGGAGATCTAAGATTAAATGACTAATGAGACATCCAGTGGCATGGGCCAGTGTCAGATTGTGGAGTTTCTGGTCACTCATGCTTCTCACCTTATTAATTTAGTTATAATTATGAAAACTACTTAAAAGTAATATTTTTCTTTACTCTGTGCCCTAAAAGTCTGATTTTAGTGTGAAACTCCCACCAAAAACAGTTCCTCAAAGGAACAGCCTAATATTTATGATGTTATAGTTACAGATTTTAGCATCAAAGAAAAAGATGTACAGGAGCTTAACTCCTCATAGCAGAGTTAATGTCTTCATTATGTATCCATCAAACTTTTAAAAAGACCAAGTGCAATATGAGAAAACTATCTTTCCTATAAAAATAAGCATTTTGAAACAGTTATATCTATTAATCAGTTGTCCCGAATATGAGTCATTTAATTTAAAATAAAATGATGCTACTCAAGAATAAATGAGATTCCTCCTAAGATAACATCTTTTAAAACATTTTGCAATTACAATAATAAATTATTCTTCACTGAGGATCAGTTCCATGAGGACATTCTACTTTAATAAATCAACCATTTGTGCTTGACTTTGCTCAAAATAAATTATTTCATTTCCTTACAGCCAAGGCACTGACTCTTTTACTTTACATGACTCAGTCATTGCTGAACATATTTACAGGAATTTTCTGAAGGTTTTGCCATTAAATAAGTAATTTCTTGAAAACAGAACTGGAGAACTGTTATATTCCCCATGCAGCTCTCTATGTGAGAAGAGATTTGAAAAACAATAAAATGTAGAGCATAAACTTGGAAAGTTTTTTGTAAACCAACTTAAAATATTTTATTTTTTTTGGGGGGGGAAACCAGACTTAAACTCAAGCAATGAATTACAAATAAAGTTTTAAAATACAATTCATTAGAAATATGGGAACTATTAGTAAGTGCTTGGCACATTATATACACATTATTGAAAGCCATTAAAATAATTTACATGCCATGGTTTAAATTTCTCACCTGAATCAAAAGGAAGCTCTCCCATAAGAATGGTTAAAATTCATTGAAAACATTGTGTTGACCATAGATCAGTAGAATCTGACAGGAATGTCTTTTTCTTTAAGAGACATATAATTTAAAATGGGAAATGAGTACAACTCTGAAATAAAGAAGACATAAAGCCAGGATGGTCTTGGTCTTTTTGGAGGCAGGCTTAGATTTTAGTAACCAGATTGCAAAGGAAAGAACATACAGCCAAGCAGGATCTGAGCCAGAAGAAACCACTGAACCATGAGATCGCTACTCTCCCCAATCCCAGCAAGGCTCACCAGCCTCAATGGCCATGCCTCTGAGTTCTTCATTTTTAGCTTTCATACCTGACCTGCCTTGATAGACTGAGCCTCGTGCTAGGCACAGGAATATCCAACATCAGGTCAGTGGCAGCCCTGGGATTGGGAAGCTAGGTCTGGTTGCTCAACTCTGATGTGGAGAACAAATGGGCAGAAAAGGCTGGCAACTTTGGATTGATTACAACATCAGATAAGGTATTTGGAGTCCAGGCTGGACTGCAGAACTGTTCTCTTGGCCTACAAATGAAGTCACAAAAGCACCATCCAGTCACACAGATTAGGCAAATGAAGACTGGCTGCAAAATGTTAAGCTCTCCCCAAGCACACTTCACTCTGGATTGGCAAGATTTATTTGCCACTTGATCTCTAATGACTGAGCAGCTTGCTAGAGCTGGTGTATTGGCTCCAGGCAGAACTGGTAGATCAAGGTCTTCAGTGACTGCTATTGAGCAATCCAAAGAAAAAGAACAGGGATTGATAGCTACTGCATATATGGATTTTTCATTTGGGATTATTTAGTTTCTTGAGGGAGACTTGTGAAAATCCCTTGAGATCTTTATAAATAGAATAAATACTCATTAGCTGGAAACCAGGAGAGGAAATCAATCATTCCTGGAGATGTTTTGCATCCTAATGTCGTGCTTTCAAGTTTTCCATATGTGGCATTTTCCATTGCTTTATGCTGGAATACGCAAACCTTCGTGAGGTAATGTCTGTAACAACGTGAACTGAGTAGACACTAGGTGCTCATTCTTTCACCTGCCTTCAAAGCTACTAAAGACCAACATTAAAGAAATAAGTATAAATTGTTGAAAGCTTGTTTCCTATAGCATTTTTCCCATCTAAATTAGAGAATGCTATTGGAAATCTCCTGAAGAACCAAAAAAAAAAAGGCGTAGTGGGGGGATAGTAGTCCCCTTACCCCGGCGAGATGGAAAATCCAGGTACTTGGTTGAAATCATTCACCAGCAAAATGACTCTTCCACAGGAGCCTTGCAAATTTTTTATCTCAGGAAAAATGAAAGATGTCTATAGGTTATGAAACATGGCATCTCTTTTGCTTACTCCTTTTCATGATCATATTGAGTTAAATCCACATATGTCAATACAATTTCCATTAACATACTCAGTTTGCAGTTAAGGTCAACTCCTTGCAAAGGACAACAGGATTAGAGCTTTCTAGTTTTAATTATTAGGACCTTCTGATTCAGTTAACCTAGGCTTAGTTAGCAGCATAATTGGTTATAACCCTCTATCAAAAAAGAGAAGAATATTTTATTGTCTTTGGCAAGACAGTGAAACTTAGTCAATGCAGCATAAAATGATTCAAATCTTACACAATCTTTCAAAAATTTTTGAAAGAAAATGATTATATCTAAATATCTGAGCACTTTTCTCACTCTTACTTCCCTTGCAACTTTAGGGAGATAATCAACTCTTCCACCCAGTTATGTATGTATTTTACTGAGAAGGAAATTCTATAATTTTCAGAAATAATTTCTGTGTTCTCAGAAAGGTGCATGATCAAATAAAGATTAAGGGTGCTGCTTCAAATGAATTCAACTTCCCTCTCTGCCCCTTCCTGCAGAAGTAGGCTCATAAGAACAATAGATTTCATCCTACTCTCTGAATCCTTTTCAATGTCTAGGATAGATGTGGGGCTTGGCTCTGGAGTAACCTGACTTCCTGGTAGTTTGTGGTCTAAGTGCTGAAAAACTTGTCTTTTGCTATAGCTTCAAGGTCATTGGCACGCTCATGGATTCCCAAGAGAAGCTGCTTTTCCCCAAGATTCTGTTTCAGGCAGGCTCCCAACCTACTACTTATATTCTACTAATTCTCTTAATTAGGAAATCTTAGCAGCAGAATGTCTTGAGAATCTGAAATCTTATGAATGTTTCATAACATTTATTATAACATCTTTCTAAGAATAGAACTGGGGTTGTAGCTCAGTGGTAGAGCACTAACTTGGCATCTACAAGGTTCTTGGTTCTATTTCCAGCTCCACAATAAAAGAAAAAAGAAGTAATATTCATTTATTACCCACTCAAAAAATGAAAAGCTGGAATACAGAGAAAAGATCAAAGAATAGTTGTTCTCCAGAAACATAGGAATAATTACTTTTAAGGATTTTTATTTCTTATTTCTTTCCACATAATTATAGTGTTATGTATACTTCAACAGTGTATTTTGTTATATGTAGTTATACAACTTCAAACTAAAAAATGTGGATTATACTCTATGCATCAAAGCTTAATGATTAAGTTTTAAACAAAACCTAAAATATCCAGGTAGCTCTATAAAAGTTTTTAATCTTCAATATAGAATTTGAACTATTTATTTTTATTAGAAAAGATAATCAGCTACTATCAATTAACAGGATGTTTGATGTTTGTTTCTTGAATACATAAACGTATGTACAGCTGTACTCATTAATACATATGTATGTATATATATATTTGTTTTGCTTATTTGTTTTTTGAGGTATTAGAAATTGAACACAGAGCCTTACACAAGTTATAGAACTGCTTTGTCACTGAGCTACAGTTCTGGTCCTTATTTATATTTTTCTTAAAGGAAAAATGTATTTAAGTAGAATGCATAAGATACCTCCCTTTTAATTCATTTGCTTGTGTTCAAAGTAGGAATTATTATCATATATTAATTATATTCTAAGCATTTCTACTACATTTTTCTCCTTAGTCTGTACAAACATCCTATAATGTAGGTTCTGCTTTTATCCTTATTTTCTAGAGGAAGAAACTAAGCTTTGCTATGTTAAGTAACTTGTCTATTTTCAGAAAGCCAGGATGGGGAATCCAGTAAGCCTACTGCTTTTTAACTTTCAATCCTGTGTTCTTATCCACTAAGCTACACGTTCTCACAATCCAGTCTGGCAATAGTGTGTGAGCATCACCTGGAGGTTGGTTAGAAGTTCCAGCTCTCAAGCCCCATCCTGAGCCTGAGGATGGGCCCAGCAAGCTGGATCTTAACAAGCTGTCTAGGTGTTCTGCCACAGTTCAGTTAGAGACTGCCTCCACCAAGGGACTCAAATTTGAGCCCAGTCTGGAAAATTTAGCAGCTTAATTGTGTCTCAGAATAAAAATAAATAAATAAATTTAACATTAAAAATGTGAAGGTTCCTTCAAATTTAAAAAGAGGTTAATATTATAAACATTTTTAGACATCTATATTTTTCAAAACTCATGTTAGACTAGCCGGAGGAGTGTTACATTTGTGTTACATTGCTTAAGCTTTCAGAATTGTACCTTGGGGATTCATTGACTAAAACATTAGCTTATAATTGCTGATGCTTTTGGTGAAAATGGAGGCTGGAGCATGGTGCGCTTTCAGAATGTTCTCAAGCTACTACCGGCTATCAGCTGGACTAAGATTTGTCTGAGTGGTGAAAAAAAATTCTGTTAAACAAATCAGGCTTCCTGATTTTAAGCAAGAAAATTGAGAAATATTTTTTGGAGAGGTCTAATATGTAGCATGTTTACAAATGAGTGAGGAAAGCCCTATCACTTCACAAGCTTGGCTGCCTTAACCCTGTGGAGATTTTGTCTCTGGGGACCTGCAATCCTTACCCATGTTTCCTTTTCTTCCCCCTTTACTCTGTATATGAATATTGATGGAGAAGAACCCATATATTTACATTTTCATGTTAAGTATTTCTTAAGTCCAAGACATTTTGATGTTAAATGTATCAGATTTTTAGGAATTTAGGTGTGATTAGCCATAATATAATATAGATATGGCCAGACTTAGGGGCCCCAGGTATCCAAAATTAAATTTTTTAATTAGTGTTTGAATGGGAAGGCTCCTCCAGTCATCATAATCATATTTTCACTGTATTTTTATTCCTTTCCAGATCTGACTGTCTTAAAATTTAATTACTGTTAGCAAGACCTTTATGGGAAGAATAGAAATTTTCTCATAATAGTGTTAGCATATTAAATGTAATTTTCAGGTGACCCTCCTAGGATTCTAGCACTCCTCAATAGAGCCAATTTAGCTGCCTTTTTTTCTGCTCTGACAGTTCACACACATTCAACTCACAAATATATTATTTCCCTGGTTCCTCTGATGCCATTAGAACTTCACTGTCATAATATATTAGAATGTTCATTATTTGTGATGAGACCCATCAAATTTGATGTGCATTTTAATGCTGTTCTTGTGAATATGATTAAACATGCTGATTATAGCCCTTCTATTTCCTAATGTAGACTTTTTATTGGTTTTTTTAGGTCTGTAGGTTATTTTTCAATCATGTTAATCGCTTATAATTGAAAATAGGGTTTTTATATTAGTCACTTTCCTATTACTGGCACAAAATATCCAACACCCACAAATTAAAGGAAGGGAGGTGTATTTTAGCTCACAGTTGTAGTAGGTTCAGTTCATGGCCAACCAGGACTAGAGAAGAAATAATATTATGAAAGATGAAAGGGTTTAGTACAGAAAAGCTGTTCATGCCATAGTGACTAGAAGCAGAGAGATGGGAGGACCTGGGATCACAAATACACTTTTCTCATCACGCACTCACTGACCCACCTCCGAGTGTACTTCTTACCAGCATGTTCAACTACTGCACTCATTAATAAATGAATCCACAAATAAATATATTGCTCCCATGATGCAGTCACCTTCCATGCACATGAGAATTGATAGGAACGTTGTAGATGTAAACTATAACAGTGTTGCAAAAGCAACCCAAGATTACCTATAAAAATAAAGGAAAAATACATACAGTTTTGCATAGAAACCAAGGTCAAATGACCTGAGAACTAATACATCTCTTTGTTAAATGTAATTGTGACAGAATTTTAAAAGAAATGTGTAAAGAGATATTAGAGCTGGAAGTCTGAGGAAAAGCGCAGGATGGCTTCTTCAGCTGGAGATGTTTGCTTGGGACCACAGGGGCCTCTGTGATTATAAGCCTGGAGCCATGCTCCCCGGCATGTGTCATCTCTCTTCTGGAAGGAACGGTGAATTCTCATCTGCTCAAGTGCTCTCAGGCAACTTTGCCACTTATGACAGGAGAGGAACAGCACCTGCAGCCTTTTACTTGCCCCAAGAGGTTACTTGTCAGACTGCAAGCTCCTAATTACTAGGCATTAACATCCATATTTCCATGTTTGGTCTTAATTGGAACATTTATTCCCTCTATCAGAAACAGCATAAGAATCCAAACAAGATGTCTGTCACATTTTAATTTTCGGTAATAGTTTCCTTTTTCTGTGACAGACTATTTTGTTAAATTATAATAAATAAGGATACCTGCTCATGGTGAGATGCTAAATTCTAAAAACTGACATCTGAGGAATATAGCTGTTGCAGAAAGATTTCAGATTGTTTTCATTAGTTTTCAGCTGCCCCTTAAAAGTTAAGCTACCCTAAATTCTTCATGTTTGCTATTTAGCACTGGACCACCTTTTCATACCACTGTTTGTGGAAAAACAAAATAATCCAAAAGACCCTCCCTAAATTCATTGCTGTATTTAGCTTCCTATCAGAGACAACCAAATGGATGGTTTCACTGTACGATCAGTTAATGAATCTTTAATTACCGATGAATATATTTTATTACTTATATGTGTAGAAGTTTTCATTGTCACTGCAAGCAAGTTGGTTTTACAAGATTTGCCGAGATGTGAGATTTGTTAAGTGTGCTTATTTCATTTGTATGTGCTGATTTTTCTTTTTCATGACATCTGTTTAGAGAGAAATGAAATATGACTTTAGCATATGATAAAGTATGAAACACACCCTCTTGATGTGAGTGATTGATTGTATGAAATGAAAGAGATATTCATGATTGAAATACCCACATTCTTCCTGGATTTTGTCTCCACGTGACTCCCTACTTCTGTCCCTCTCACAGACTGATGTGATTTCTGTGATTTGTGGATGGTCCCACAGAAGGGATGATGAACATTAAGTCTGACTGTTACAAAGAAAGGGAAACATGAACACTGCTTTGTTTACCCTCCTCTTACATAATTAGTAAAACAGAAGGAGACAAAAAATAGACATAAAATATTTATGTTCAAAAGAAATAGCCATAAAATTACCAATGAGAGGAGCTTAACATGGGGGAATTATCCCAGTGAGGGCACCCAGTGTCACCACAAGAATCCTTCGAAGTAGGAGAGGAGACTGAAGAAGAGGTTTAGATGATGCTAGATGAGAAAAATTTCACCAGTTGCTCTTGGCCTTGACAATGGAGGGAGAGGCCATGTATCAGTGAGTGAAGGCAGGTTTTCCCATAACCAAGAGACCAAGAGACGTTCTTCACTGAAACCTCCAGAAAGAAACACAGCTCCTTTCACACATTAATTTCCTCCAAGAAGACAATATTGAACTACTGATCTTCAAAACTACTAGATATAAAATTTATTAAACGTCATTTTATACTACTAAGAAATAAATAGCCAATGCTTTATATATTCAGGAGGAACACCACAGCTTATCCATTTAATAGGGTAAGGAAGTGTTCATTTGTTTTGTTTTCCATTTTTTAGTTCTCAATGCAAAATTTTAAAACATGTTCTCCAAATATAGGCAATACTGAGATCAAAATCTGTATATGAATATATACAAATGTATGACTACATTCATTACATACATTTACACACACACACACACACACATATACATATATATATATATATATATATATATATATATATATATTCTGCTTTATCTCTACTCCTTGATGAGTTTCCACTTTTCCTCCAAAGGTAGCTTAAGGCTCATTCTTTAGTGTGGGCTTCTCTGGTTATTCTAGTCTAAGATTCATCACCTCTTCTAAATGATTTTTTTCATATAACTTCAAATAATTCATCATCTAGACTAAGAAAATGAGACTTCTTACTGCATAACTTATTTAAAGACATCTAAAAATAATTTCGTATTTTGAGTTTCAAGCTATGACTGACTGTCTAAGCAGAGCATAAGTATTTTGAGTAACGCAGTAAATTATTTTCATTATTAAGAATAATGATAACCAATGTAATACCTTGGAAAAATCATGGCTGATAAAAATATGCTAATTTTTATCACACTAATATGCTAATGAAGACACAATGTTACAGTAAGTGCCCAAAACATTCTCCTATTGAACCTATAGGAAGATGAGTGTCAGTTCCAGGGCAGCATGATCCAACAGAATCCTCTAAAGTGATGAAAATGTTCTATTATCTGCTACTCTGCAGTACAACAGCACAAGCCACAAGTAGCTATTAGGCATTTGCAGTGTTTCCACTGTGACTAATTTTTTAAAATTAATTTAAACCTAAACTTTAAAAACTACCAGTGACTAATGGCTGCCCTATTGGAAAGCTTGAAAATGCTTTTTCATTAATGGATCCCTCTTCCAGTTCTAAGGGTTGGTATAGTAAAGAGTGAAGGTCGTTTTCATTTTGCCTAATGTTCTTTCTTATTCCTGGAACAACGAATTAATAATAGTAGAGTGGTTCTACCTAAAGAGTAGCCTTCATTTTGTATCAAGCAGTGAACTATTTGTTGCTAGCCACCAGCAAGTGAATTACAGAAATTGAGAGGAAGAAGGTAGAGGCTTCAATACCCACTTGTAATTGTGTGACTTTCATTTATGGAATCTATGGATTCATCTCATTGAACGAGGCAGGGAATATTATCCAGCCTAAAGTATGTCATCTGTCATTACTACTGTAAAGCTCAGGAGGACCATATATTGGTCCATGAAAGATTAGAAATTTTTTTAAAAGTTTGTTCCCTTACAAAACAGCCATCAATAGTTTGAGAAACTAAATTCCTGAAGAAAAGAAAATGAAGTTTAGGGCAGTCATCATAGCCTGGCTAAACTGTAGATCACGCCTTTCAGAATGATTAGACTTTAAAAAGAAAAGGAACACTACAAACTACTTCAGTTTACAAATTTTTTAAAAAAATGTAAAAAAGCTGTGACTTACTTCAGTATCATAAGAACTTGAAGAACTCCACACAGACAAGCTCATTTTACTCCATACCAAATAGATTCAGACCAAGAGAGATTTTCTGATTCCCTCACACAACAAATGGAAGTCTGACAATATTACCACAGGCTTTGCATAAAATCACCACACAGCCAACTTTACTGGAACCACCTGACATATTCATCCCTTCTTAATGCACTGCCACCATAGTGAATTGAAAAAAATTTTAAGAAAACTATGTAAATAAACTGTCCACGTAGCTCAGTGCATATAGGAAAACATCAATGAAAACTGCCCTTCCACTAGCTAGATTTTAAACAAACTATTGATTAGTGTTTGTTGTTTTGCCTAGCCATGAAAGGATACTTTGCATTTTTATTCTTCCCTTATTTTATTCCTAGATAGTAGGATAGTTGGTAATGGGATATAACCTCCTAAAAAGGAGCCCAGCAAGAAAGATAAATCCTTGAGTGGTGAAAATAGGCCAAGTGTCTGATTGCGTGTGCAATAGATGGTGTTACACACTCAAGATCAGAGGCAGTTGCTTCCAGACACCAAGGCACACCTTTCTCTTGAAGATCTTACTTGGCCACCAGAGCCACTGAGCTCCAGGGAGCTCACTTTCCTCCCTTTCTCCTCCAGGAAGCTGGGATAATGAGCTGTCAAGAACTGACTAACAGCTCCTGTGTACTTGGATCATGTCTTGCGGTGTGATTTACCCTGTGATTCAGTTTGTGCTCTGGAGCTTCTTGTGGGCTTAGGGGAAACCCCATTCTTTTTGTTACTAGTGTCTGACTTCTTCCTTACAGATTTCTCCTGAGAGCACACCTTCCATAAATCCTTCCTACAGGAACCCCCACCTCAGGCTATTTCCGGAGAATTTGAACAATGACCCTGTGTGCTAACTAAAAACTCTCAGGTAGCTATTTTCTGTTACCACAAGTATTTTGTCCTTGATTGGATTTAAATCAATAATAACATCTAATTATCCTGTTCTTAAAAAAAAATACAAAGATACATGAATTTTTAGATTCTTTTGAAATATCTTGAAAAGTCTTCATCTCCTGAGTTTGGACTCCTTATTGTCTTTGATCGCTGATTTCAGAGCAAAATTTTTACTCTATTATAGAACATGCAGCTATTTCTGAGCATGTGTTAATTGCTATTTCTTATCTGATGAGCCCATTGTAAAAGTTTCTTTGAAAAAACTTAACATATTTCAACTACATGACTGTTTTCATTTGCAAGAACAAAATACCCCACATTTTTAAATCTATGGAAGCCTTTACTGTATTATGTAGACAGTCAGCTAATCATCTAAATGTTATGCATTTGGAAGGGTTAGAGGAGCCCGCTTTATTAATTTGAGAAAAATCAAAATTTGGTCAGAATAACAAAATTGTGAAAATATAATTTCAATTTTATATTCAAATCATGGAATTTATTAGGGAAAATGGTATAGCTATTTGCATAATTTTCTGGTGCTGAAACAGGAGAAAAATCTGGCTGCTTATTACTATAGCTTGGTTTAGCTTTGCTTTCACATACTCACTCGTTTACCAACATAAGCTTTTTTCTCTCCCAAATCTCTGTGGAGCATCCATAAAATATGCACTTAAGCTAATGTAAAAAAAACATTCTTCCATATTCCTCCAAATCATTTCATAGACTCATGTGTTTGTTAATCTAGGGGTCAGTCATCTCTTTGGTAGTTCTTTCTATTAGGATTTAGTAATGAGAATGGAGTAAGTAAAATTCCAATCGCTACTTTCAAGAACGTTTTACTTCTTTTTATTTTATTCATCCTTGTGCCCCCTCTTACTATTCATTCAAAAAATAGCTATAGATGATGTCTTCTTTCATTCTATTTCCTCCTTAAATCATAAGAGTACTGCAAGTTCCTTTACTATATTTGCAGAATTCTCAAAATAAAATTCCATGGAATGGTTCACTTGGAATGAATACAAGCAAACTAGACATGTTCTATGATGTTGAACAAAACCAGAACCATTCCTAATCATTCTTAGCTTTCATCCTGTGCTGCTGGGGCCCATAATCTTCTAAATTTTTAACTAGAGGTTTTCCCATAAAGACAATGTGAAATATGCATTTTTGTGCATGATTAAATAGTTTAACATTGTTAGTCAGTGGGATTCAAAAATGCAGTCCCTATGTGCAAAGCAATCAAATTGTAAGAGACAGATCAGACACAGGCAATGCTAATATGGTGTGATTAGTATCAGATGTTTGGACAAGACTCTCTGGAACCTGAGAGGTGAGGAAAACCTGCCCGTCTGCTGTTTGAGAGAGATTGAGAGAAAGGTCATAGATGTTTGTTAGTTATCATGGTCTGTTACTTTAATTGGAAAGGGCAGTTTTAAAGATACTAATCCTAAATTATCTAAGTCCCTTTTCTATCGGTTCTTAGGTATTTCTTTTTTCTTTCAATCAAAAATTAAACTTGTCTTTTATTTCTGTCTCATAACTTCTTCTCTTCCATATCCACCAGTTTGCTAAGGATTAGATATAATTTAGTGATAGGAAACCTAAAATAACAATGGCTTAAATAGGATAGGACAGATTTTCTCAGCTGGTAATTTCTAAAATGGGCTGTTGATCCAACTCTGTGATGCTGCTTTTCTTTCAATATCACTTCCTCTGTCACAGGATTGGGTTTATACACAAAGTCTCCACTGTTGCTGTGACTAACCGCTGCCATGATTCTCATGGTTGAACTGAAAATTGTGAGATGGGCCATTCAGAATACATATATCTGGAAAATCCATTTTTTACTAAGGTCTAAAAAGACCAACGTTAGTTCTGGGTACTCACTTTTCATTTAGAACTTGTATGTGAAAGTCTGTATTATAGTCTAGTTAGGCGTCACAGATTGATTTGTTCCCTTTTCCTGGTAAGCTTTGACCAGAATTCATAAAGGAATAAATATATATTAAGATGAACAGTAATTATATGTTAGCTGGTATTTATTAAATTAAGAAAATAATGGAAAGAAATTTCACACAAAAGAAAAAGCTTGTGAAAATCATGAATCTTGAGAATATACATGTAATCATATTAAATGCTAATGGCTGGTATGAAAACTACATCAACATTGGGCAATACTGTGACAATAGATACAGATATTTTCCTCCTAATTGCCAAGCTGAATCATATACATAAAGTAGTGGATGCTAAATGTTGTATGAATCATGCAGGAACTGAGTAGTCACCAGCTTTCATACATGCAGAGAAAACTAGGAGTCTAGCACATATTATCAAACTTGGGAAATTATACCTTGATTAGTGACCCAAGTATTTATTTACAGCTTCTTAACAATACAAAATTATATACAGAAATTTTCTAACTACTGATGGTTTAACTTGAGGACTTTCCGTGTTTAGGATAGGGGAAAAGCATTTCCAACTCTTTTTCACTCATAGTACAATAAAACCAATATTCAATAGACTGCAGGAGATATTCAATACTTTCTTAAAAACAGGCTTTATCTTAGGTGATTTTGCCCTATTATAGGCAAATGCACATGTTCTGAGCGCATTTAAAGTACATGAGGCTAACTCTGATGATTGTGAGATTAAATGTATATCCATTTTCAATTTAAGATATTTTCGCCTTTCATGAGTTTATCAGGTTGTAGACCTATTGTAAGACAGTAGTATCTACACAGCTGTGAAGTGTGACATAGAGAGAGAAAGAAATTTTCAAACCTCCAAGCTTCCCAGTGTTGAACATCTCTGGATCCTTTTTTAAAAAAATTATAAATCCTTAATATTTATGTTCAAAGAGGAATTATTTGTATCACTAACAAGGAAAACAGTTCTCAAAAGTTCTGAAATGATGAGAAATTCAGATAGTATCTGATTCTTTCCCTCACTTGAAATATAAAAATGTAATAAGTAAAATTTTTTCTCAAATTACATGTCTGCCTTTCCAGAATAAAAAAAAAAAAATAAGGAAAAAGAATCAAAATGGCAGTTTGAAGAGATCATTGGGAATTTTGAGGGATCTTGAAATAATAAAGAATTATCAGGAGATAATGTCTCTTTTTCAAATAGTGGCATCTCTGGCTTACCCTTCATAGTTGTGCTGGCCTCCTCTGGTCCCCAGGATTCTGACAGATCTCAATGGTCTTGTTTTGATTCAGTATCTCCTAGAATATTACCCAAAATGCATTATTCTGGGGCTTCCTAAACGAGAGGTGGGTGCTGTCTTTACATGTTCTGACATTATCTTGAACATTATTTGGTGCATGAAATAAGCTTTACACAAGTAATAAAAAAGCCATTTTAGTTTTATTATCACTCAGTTTTTATCCTGCCAATAAAAGAAAGCACAGATTGAATGACCCAAACTGAAATGAAACAAAGATGGCAGAGTAAAAACAGGATTCCAAAAGCCAAAAATTCATTTGTTTTCTATGAAGTAATCATTGAATCTATTTTTTAAAACTTTCCTTTTGCAATGAAGAAATAATGAAATTTAAATTCACTGCAGCACTTTTCTTAGATGATATTGAAGGATATGTGTCAAAAATGATAACAGTTAGTCAAGACAATGAACAGAAAAATAAGCACATAACTTTTATTTTTTGTTAAAGAACTATCACATATAATTTAACTGAAGCTTAGTAAATATAAAATGATATGAAAAATTAAATATTCCTAAATCATATCTGCCTTTTAGACTATAAAGTGTGCTTAGAATTATCCCTACAAACAAAAACAGAAAATAAATTTTCTCTTTTGTATCATTATCTGCATATATAAATTTTATAGGTGAAAACTGTATCTTAGATAACTATTCCTAACTTCATTTGAATTATTAGATATAGCCCAAAAAATGTTTTCTCACTCTGTATGGCATTTCCTATCTTCAAAAGGCAGTAAAGCTGAAATAAAAGTGAGTGTATCCAAATAAAATATATTTCTCCTTGTAAATCAGGTTAATAGGACAGAACTGATATAGCTCTAAATCAATAAAACCTGAGATTTTCCCATCTCATTGCTATCCTGTCTATGTCTACCTAAGGATAAAAGGTATATGATTAACCTTGACCATTACAGCTTTTCCAATCAGAAGAAAGAAAAAGAAACGCAGAGGAACTCACCCTTTAAATGCCTTTCCCAGAAGCTTCCCATTCATCTTTGCTTATACTCACTCTGGAATGGAAATGTCCACGCTAGACAATTGGAAGGTAGTTTTTGTTCTGAATCGCCATGTTCCCCACCCTGTCCACTGGAAATTCTGTTACTAAAAAGGAGAAGGTTAAAGCATGAGGAATAATCTGTATTCCGTATTATAGTTGTTGTGAGTGTTTCCCAAATCGTGTCTTTTTTTTCTACCTTTTTGTGTAAATGGCAGAAAGGTTTTTTGTTTGTTTGTTTGTTTGTTTATTTGTTTATTTTTGTTTTTTTGGAGTTTTTTGGGGGGCGTAGTGGTATTACTATCATTACCAGATGGAAACAGATCTTCATACAGTAAAGACATTATTTGGTGCATTAACCAGTTTCACTGTAAAGAAAAAAAATTAAATGTTATGCCCATACTTGTAATTTGAACCTTGTCTTTTTGTCCTGTACTTACATTAGCATGAAATTTCACCAAGATTAAAAGCAAACCACAGCCTCTTTAACTTTTCACTGAATTCATTCACTTGTTCGTTCTTTTCTTTATCATTGTATGACAGACATCTACTAAAATTGAGACATTCTCAGACATTTGATGCTTGATAAGCTGGGTGATATTCAAGACCAAATATATTTGCAAAACCAGTGTAGGATGTTAGTGAAAACTAAGAGTTGTATTGCAATTTTATTGGAAAATGTATTTTTTTAAAAAAAGATGAAGTAGGGTCAAGATAAGCCTTGAGGTGAGTTTGTAGGTTACAAGACATCTAAAAACATAAATGCAAAAGAGTAAATAGGCATTTGAAAAACATGGGCATAACAAGAAATTCAGATATATTTCAGAATATGGCTACAGAAGGAAAGTAAAGACTGTGTATGGCATAGAAATCCATATTTATTTGTCTAAACAACTAATACACTTTGGATATTTTTCTCATAAAAACTTCAGAATCTATCAATTATAAGAAAACATAGAGAAAATATAAAGAATAAAATAATTATGCAATCTTTCTGTTACCCATGGGGGAGAAATACTACAGTTAATATTTGTTAAATGTTATTTTTGTACTTCATATACATGTACTATTGTGTGTATAACTGAGTTGCTATTTAGCATGCCTTTTTGCAAATTACCTATGTACCTGCAAATTACTGTTTGTCAAGTAACATGAGTAAATGCCAGACATACAGTGCTAAATTGTCTTGCAAAGTATGACTTTAATGGTTGAATACTATTTTATCATATGTTCCTTAATTCAGTTAGTCTCATAATTTGCAAAACTGTGTTTTGTTGCATTGAGAATGCATGGATTGTAGCAGACAGAACTATAATCTTGTTAACATCTTTAAAGAATTAGAGATTTAACTTAATCCCCAGTTTTTTAATTTGGGCAAAATAACCAATACCCTCTCTCATGAGAATATGATGTTGATCAAAAACACTATGCTTAATTTGTAGGGAAGATTCAATTCCTAATAATAAGTTTTACTGGACATTCAAATATTTCTGATTTTATGTTATATACAACTTATTGACTCAGAGCTCTGTTGGATGAGGTAAAGCTGATCATTTTTGTTCAGCCCTGGATATTTGCATTCATTCCTTCATCCAACACATGTTTACATTCTTCCATTTGCCAGGAACTAACTATATTTTATAAGTCTCTTTTATTGTGCACCTGAAAGAACCAATTGTTAAAATTTAGACTAAAACTTTTCACGCAGTTGTTAAAATGTTAACAGTTTAAGTAAATATTATTTAATATATCTAGTAAAGATTCTATCAAAAAGTAAGATTCTAAAAATATGTAAAGATGATTTTAAATTTGACGTGTACTATGAAAATATTCTATCTGCAGAGATTTCCCAACATTCAGATCTTTGTTTTGATCATTCAGCTAAAATATGTGTCACTTTCCTACATGCAGGGGCAAGAAGCAATCACGTCACATTGAAAGCTCTTTCTGCACAACGATAGTGCCTCGGATCTTAAGCATTGCACACCCTTCAATCTTCTGAGTGTGTGAAAGTGCTGTGGAGATAAAGGAATCAATGGGAAGAGGGTCATTTTCCATCTTTCTTCTTGCTTTTCATTTCATTAAGAGGCATGCTTTTTAGAAAGTCTGCAAGAATCTGACCAGATTCTAAAGGCCAGAGTGTTTAATAAGCTATAAACTGACTTTGGGAGCGGAGGTCTCCCCTGAGGGGCCCATCCCTCCCCTGCCTCACACAATACCACTTCCAAGCCTCGCCCATGCCACAGACCCCTCTTCCAGAATCTCACACCAACACTCTTGCCAGCAGAGGATCCCCCTCTTCTTCGGGCTGCTCTCACCAATTCCAAAATCTAACTGGACCTCAGAACTGCCGCACGGAGTGTAGGAGGACAGATGGCTGCATCCCTATCGGAAACAATGAGTTGGAAATGTTGGGGCCTGGGAATTGATACTTTTAAAATTTTTTCTAGGTAATTCTGATGTGATCACTAAGATCACTAATAGGATCTTGGCCTATGTTGAGGCGTTATGAAGCTTTCCCCCTCCTCTCTATGACCTGGATTCAGGTTCCTGCACTTCATCTATTACTACTGCCAACACTTTTTTATGATATGTTGAAGCCTCAGTAATGGCAGATGATATTTCCTCTTGGTTTGGGGAGATAGACCTCTTTGTGTGTGTGTGTGTGCGTGTGCAATAAATCAGTTCACATATTCAATGCACAAGACTAAATAACTCTCTTGGTCTGTTTGGGCTGCTATGGCAAAATTCCAGTAAACACTGTAAAGGCAGAAAGTCTGAAATCATGGTACCAGCACATTCTCTATCCAGCAAGGGCCCTTTAGTTCATCCACAGCTGCCTTTTTACTGTGTCCTCATATGCAGAAAGAGAATAAACTTCCGGTGTCCTTTTTGTAATAGCACTAATCCCTCTACATGAAGTCCCCACCCTCATGAACTTCATCACCTGCTAAAGGGCTCTTTTCTCAATAACCCCACACTGGAGGTTAGAGTTGAACATGTAAATTTTAGAAGGACACAAACATGCAGCATATACTCTCTATCTCACTCTCATTCTGGCTGTCTGTCTGTCTGTCTGTCTGTCTCTCTCTCTCTCTCTCTCTCTCTCTCTCTCTCTATATATATATATATATATATATATATATATATATATATATATTGTGCTGCAACTATGTCTGACACATAAAAGGTGTATAATTAATGTTACTGAAATACTCTGTATATATTTATATGGTAAAGATAGATAGAACATTCAATTCATAGAAACATCATATAGACATATGCATTATTGTATGTTTTAGAACTGCATCTGATGCATAGAAACCAAATAATGATAAATGCTTACATGTAGTTAAATATGTTACAGATAGATATAAATAGTAAATAGATACAGAGATAGGCTGATAATAGATATTTAAATTAATCCTCATAGGAACCTTGTCAATTGTATACCATAATTTTCCCTATTTTACAGAATGGGAAACTAAGGTCTTGTCCATACATCTAGGGAAATATAACAAAACTTCTGCACATTTGTAATACCTTGGCTGTGCTATGATTTCTGTTATCTGGCTGAGAAAGGTGATAAACTTAGGTGCTTCATTCTCTGCCCCTGACTCCTTGGCAAATAACTTTTCTATTCATACCCTATTCACTGTCAATGTCTGTTTTATCTATCAGTCTTGCCAGGAAGATCATAAACTTCTTGAGAGTGGAGACCGTGTGTCACTGAAAAACACATTGCCAGAGCTTTTGCCAACTCTGATACACATTTTGGACTCAGCAACTTGAGTCATTAAGAAAGAAACTGCTGACAGTTGCCTCTACCTGCCTGGTGAGGCCGAGGGCAATCTCAGATCTAGAACCTCAGGAAGAAGTAACCTCCAGAGAGAGGATGACAAAAGTGACTCATCTCTTATACTAGCCTCATTCAGATGGCAGTGAGTCTTTGGAATAGTATTGAAATGGAGTCCAAGAAGTATTATGGGTCACTTGTCACAGAACCAGAACCACCAGCCAGTGCACCTAAGTTCTTGACAGTGAGTCATGGAGCTGATGTGCCATGTACTTGCCAACTTTCTGTGCTCAGACTTTTAAAATCACTAATGACATGAGGCTGGACTTTAAATCACTTCAGAAAGAGTGACCTAGTGTGACTGTTAGGACATATGATCTTTAGCCTATTTTTGGTGACAAGACTTGTTTGACTTAGGATCTGAGGTTTGTATTTAGTCAAATTGCCTTACATATTTAGTACCATTCTTAAAATGGAATTCGAAGATGCATATTAAAAAATTTGTTTTCCCCTGAACTGAACTTTAAATATCTTTTCTTTGTTTATTGCATATGAATAAATTATATTTAAAAAGGAAAGGTAGAAGCAAATGCATAGCCAAACTTTGAATTAGACACACACACAAAATTGTTATGTCAAGAAAGTGTAAATGATTGGTTTATAACACATCAAAGAACTTAGGCAATGGCATTGTCACTGAAAAGTATTATAAAGTATGATATTATCTTTTCATCTTGATAATATATTAGGCTTGGTTGATTTTGGTATTCATTTCATTAAGAGCAAACTTAGATTATGTACTTTAAGGTAAAAAAAAAAAGACTTTTGTACTGATATGGAAAGAACAGTAATGTCTGCCTCTTTTTATAATTAGTTTTTTCCATGAACATATCTTTCTTTGCCATAAAATTCAAATAATTATATAGGAGCAAAGGAAAGAAAATGCAAATTTGTGACTTGCAGTGCCTGCTTATGTGTGAATTAGACCAAATCATTAGGGACTCATCTCAGATAATATTTCACAAGGATAAAATATAGAATAGGAAGAAATCATAAGATTTGAAATTGTATGTACTATCATGGGAGAAAGTACTTACACTTTCTTAAGTGGGGATGGGGCTTGCATTGCCAACATTTTGTCAGTAAAGCAGCTTTAATATGACAGTTTGTAATACTAAACTAATATTTTAAATGCTTACTTTATTTTTTTCTTCCTTTGTAAAATCAGATTAAACACAATAGGAGAGAAAAATAAATGCAGAAAGATGAGTAACCTCATCTTACTAGCTAAATATTCTAAGGAAATGCAACATGGGACAGGGAAAAGTCCTAGTTCAAATACCATGCATCATGACCTAACGAGGAACTCTATAGTGATGTTATTATAAATGTTTTATCTTATTATCTCTGTTAATTTAAGATGTATTAGAAGGAATACATACACATAAATATATTCTACTGCTCTCTCCTAGAAAAAGTGACTCTAACAACACAAGTTTTACTATATATCAAATCACAATATTTTATAACCAGTTCCTTAAGTACTAAGAAAAAAAAACACCTATTTTATTTGCCATGCAATTGTATCATCCACTTGAGCCAAATTATTTCATAGGATTTTAACTCTTCTTCCAATTATGTATCAACAACTGTCTCATTCCTTTCCACCTGCAACCATGTTTCCTTAATCTCTATTTACACTTGATCCTATGAAACATTTTCAATAGTTCTACAGTGGTAGGCAGATATTAAAGAAAGCTTCCAAGGATCCAAGGTAATCATCAAGGTACAAAACTCCAGCTGTCAGAGCACTTTTCACCACACACACACACAAGATGTGAAAAGTCCAAAGGGAAGGACAACTACAGAGATATGGTCTCAGTTCCTATTAAGTAAAATTGCTTTGATAAAGGCCCATTACACACTACTAGTAAATAATGGATTTCTTAGGGTACTTTGTTCATATTATACTTTAGAGTTGACATTTTTTATCTCACAAATTTGAAGATTTCAGAAATATTCTTTCTGTACAAATATCCTCATACAAGTATGAGTTAACATACTTTTCCATATATATGTGTATATATATATACACACATACATACTGTCATATTTTATATATAGACATGTACCTATAGTATATTTATACGTAAATACCACATATAGTTCATATAGTATATTTATACGTAAATACCACATATAGTTCATATAGTTCATGTGTATAGTTTATGTGTATGCATGAATGTGTAATTCTTATTGTTTGGTACCAGGTGTTGAATTCAGAACCTTGCTGTGCCATTGTGCTATATCCCCGATCCTGCATATGTATTTTTGTGTACATATGTTTTTATATATAAACATATTTATATTTTATACATGTGTATATATTTACCTTATAAACTTTTGTTTTTATAGATACTGTATTAAAGCAATATACATTCTGTAAGCTTTGTTTCATTTGATACTGATACAGCATCTATTAGACTAATGGTCATTACTAAAAATAAAATCCATTATCTAAACAGGATAAGAAAGAACATACCTTTTACTATACTGTAAAGGTACCATTTTGGTTCCTTCACATAAAATTATTTTTGTGATTAGATCAATTTAGCTATGTACTTCTCTGTGGAGGCAATTTTACATAATGTATTACCTTTGGTGATACCCATCAAAGCAATTAGAGAGATTTATTTCTATCATAGCCTAACAGAGAATACTTTCCTTGCTTTTATTCTGGACCTATGGTGGCATGCAAGGTCAATTCAAGGTATCAGGAAGGGTTGATTATGATAAGATTTAGTGATGACAGGAGCAAATTAATGCAAGATCAGTGGCCTGGATATTGATTTTTATCATGGGATCTTGTTGAAATGAAGTCATTATTTAATTAGTATTTTAGTTATACTAATAAGTAATTCCCAGAATAGATCGCCTTTAGCTTTGATGTTGGCAATTCCATCATCACTTATAAACTGAAAAAAAAAGTGAATAGAAAAGCGAGAAATGGCAGAATCATAAAATGACACACTGGGAAATCATATTACGAAGCTTCTTTCTCTGCAAAGAGTACAAACAGTGTTTCTAAACCTATCAGTTCTCAGATTTCCTTGGCTAATATGTAGCACCAAATCTACTTGAGAATTCTACAGAATTCTCTGAAGGATTATCAAATCTGATTTCTTTTTTGATGGAAACTACTAGTAAAGTTAGTCCTAGATAGAGAACAATTTCGTTAAGATTTTGGAAAAAGGAAGCAGTGCTCAATTGTACTTCTTCTTTATCTATGCTTTTCAGATGCAAAGTCTGAAAGCTAAAAATGTAATTCATACCTGTGCTGTGGTAAAGAATCTGTTTCCATATCAGCCGCTTTTGCTTATACAACTGGATATATTTGGATCTGATTCTTTCCTGCATATTCATTTTTTTAAAGTAATAGCAAGAAATTCCAATGCATAGACATTCTTATGCTCTTTAGAATAATCTTTCACTGAACTTATTTGCTTCCTCACTTTCTGAAGTACTGCACTCTAGAAAGCCATGCCAACCAAATGAGAATGGCACTCTATTAGTCTTTTTTCTCCCCATTGCTCTAGAGAATATATATGTTACTTTCAATAATACAGAAAAATTTCAATGAGTGAAATTCTTATTTTTTCAAAATAATTTATCTTCATCTTTATTCAATCATATATGAAAATAGAGGTATCCTACATACTGAAATTGCTGATTCAAATTTAGTTTGCCTCAAAATCACTGCCCTAGTGCTTTCTGGTACTGTAAAATTTCAACTGAATACACATTTCTAAAATAATTCCTACTAGATGGACCTGGGGGCACTTGCTTGTAATCCAGCTCCCAGAAGGCTGAGACAAGAGGATTATCGTGAGTTCGAGGCCAGCCTGGGCTATATAGTCTGTTCAAGATCAGCCTGAACTACAAAGAAAGACCCTGTCTCAAAAAGCCAAAAAAAAAAAAGAAAAGAAAAAAGGAAAAAAGAAAAGAAGAGAAAAAGTGATTTTCTTAATTTTAGTTATTAGTTAATATTTTAGTTATATGGGGGGGGGGGAAATTGTCCCAATTACAACATTTTAAAACAAGATGCTACATATAAAGTATTGATTTTGTTCCAAATTTTGAACAATTTCAAAGTAGATAAAGTACTTTATGGTGCTTTGCAGACATAAAATGATGTGTTTTTTAACTTTAATTAAAGAGTCACAGTAAACTAGGGTAGCAAAAACAAAATACTTATAAGTTTTGAAAAAAATAAAGCATACTCATTTTTCAAGAATACTTATGGGAGAGAATGATTTTTCAAGTTAATAGGAATAAATTATAATTTTTCATAGAATAACTCTCAGATCACTTAAAATTAAAATGTTCTACTGAAGTACATGAAATTAGTCTTACCTCTAGATAACTTTTTATTTTTTGTGAAATTTATTCCTATGCAATAAACACTTCCCTGAAACATAATTTTATGAGTAGGGATATTAGACCTTTAAAATTATAGCATTCACTTCATAATTTGAATCTCTACAAGCTAATTTAATATATGTTTAGTCCTTTACAAAGTTTGATGTTGTTGATTATTTGTTCCTATAGAGCATATTTTTGTTTTAACCCTGGTAATTCTGTTGCCATTTCTTTTCCTCAAAATGAGTTGATTCATTGTTAATTCTAAAAGGTGGGTGTTTATTTTATTTTACTTCATTATTTACCTCTGGGGAGGTGAAAATCAATATGGTCCCTCCAGCTCCAAAGCAGAGGCACAGAAGTAGTAAGTGAAAGTGTTACAGCCATGACTGAAGACATTGGCTCTGGAGGGCTGTTTCTAGTGATGTTTACTGCTGATCTTTAAGTTTATAGAATAGTATATTTCATTCTTATATAGTGGTATTTCATTTTCCTAATCTGTGCTTTACTTAGGTTTGAAGTTTTAGTACATACATAATGGCATATTATCTGGACAAATAATGCCACATTTTCTTTATCAATTCATCTGTTGATGAACATACAGGCCATTTGCTTCTTTTAGCTCTTATGAATGATGACACAACACATAAGGACACGCAAGCATGTCTTTGGTATGCTGGTTTCATTTTCTTTCAATATATGCAAAAGGAGTTGAATCATGCTGCTATTCTTAATCACTGGTATCAAATTCACTTTTGATATGTTTTTATGATTGGTGAGATATTTATTAATATCAATCTGCTTAATCATTCTAGTGAGCAAAACAAATACAATCTTGTATCATTGAGCATCAGAGATGACATTAGATATTTACCAAATCACAACAATATATTTTTGCAATTATACTTAAATATAGTGTGAGAATAATTTAAATTTGTATTAAAATATTGGCTTCTAAATTCATGGTCTTTTAAGAAAATATATCCATAGCTATAGCTCCTGGGGTTACAAACTAGATGTTTTCCTTGCAATTTGTAATTCAACCCTAATAGAGCAGCAGCTTTTAGGTGAAAATTACTCCCTGGAAAGACTAGTGCATATCTATAGTGTAATCATTCCCAGAAATGATGAGTAAAAAAGCAAATAGCTATGAATGTGTCTTGTCATGCTGAGATATTCTAAGAAAAAATAGATTTTATTCAGAAGAAAATTAAGGAATGATTTTTCTTCTGTAAATCCCAAGCTAATGGGTATAATCAATACATTAGAAACTGTCACTTGTTATTTCCTGGAACCACTCTTATTTGAAATTTGACATCTTTCCCAAACTACTTGAAAGATATAGTATAAGAGTGAATGAGTTTAGACTTCAAATCATGATTCTTTTTTAGATACTTAGAATAGTTCCAAGTCACTTATGTAATTAAAATCTCAAGATGTCTTGGTTACTTTCTTGTCACTGGGACACAATACCCAACATTCATAATTTAAAAGAAGAAAGGTTTATCAAAGACTGTAGTTTGTAGAGGTCTCAGTCCACAGTCAGCTGATTGCAAGACAGAGCTGCATGGCAGATGGGCCTGGAAGCAGCAGGAAACAGAGACAAGGATCAAGGGAGGAAGAGGGAGATCTTCCCTTCCAGGCCACACCCCCAGGGATCCACAGCCTCCAACCAGGCTTCATCTCCCAAATCACATCTAGCTATAAACTCAGTCCACTAATGAGTGTCACACCCCATGATTCAGTCACCTCCAAAATGTCCCACCTTTGAGCCCATGAGTCTTTAGGGGGATATCTAGATAAAAGCCATGTGCACAAAGTGTGCAAAATGTATTCTACAGGAGACAGACTAAGGTTAAATTATGAATGCAACCCCCTTTAGTAATAGTTTCTGTCATTTCAGTGACTTTGTTGTGTGGTTTGAGTTTGCAAAGTAGTCTGCAAAAAAGATAATTCTTTTATGTGAAAAAATTCTCTTTAACTATAGTTTATCTTTAAGATTTGCTTATAACAAAACTTTTCAAATGATATAGCATCCTTATTTCCCAGGCAAATTCAGGATTGTTCCAACAATGAGGCTTGCACCCTTAGATGCATGGACCTAGGAGACTATTTTTCTCAGCGGTTCATGCTTTCTTATCTCTACTCATCTCTATTTCTAAAACATTTAGTAGTGGGGGAAAAAAGACAGGAACAAAATGACAAAATGGCTTGTGCATTATTTACAACCACTCCTGCTCACAGTAGGAAGGCAGTGTTAGAAACAAAATAATGCTTCAGAATTGTATGAGGTGGGCCCAGGAAACAATTTAAAATAATCAAAGAACATGCAGAGACAGGGAATGATTTGGAAGCATGCTTTTCCTCTCAGGATTTTATTTGTCCCCCTATATTTCTCTTAGGTGGGGATTATAAGTTTGTTTTGCACAAAAGCAATCATTTGTGTAGAATTAGAGTTGAAGGATTCCTAAGATAAAAGAAAGAAACCCGAGTTTTGATTCTGCACTTAGCAATTAATTTTGTTGATGAAATTATCTCTTTCTCTGTAAGCCAGTTTGCTCTTCAGGAAAATCAAGGAAATATCTTGGAAGTGTGGTACTCAAACTGTGATCAAAAACACCCTGTTTTGCCAGGGGGGGAAAAATGATAAAATAGGCTAATAAGTGGTGTTCCAGATCTCCTACTTCCATGTATAGCTAAACTCCTCTATTTTTTCCTCACTTTTAAGATTTTATTTTTCAAGTAAAATATTTTAACATGTGGTTTTGATGAATGAATGGGATGATAAGCAAGTGCTTGGCTCTAAGTTGCTATAGGGACATAACTGGAAGCCAAATTTTTAGTCCTCATTGAAAGACAAAGCAAGCGTATACTTGCTGTTCCCCAAGGATATTTTGTCTGTTAAAGCAATTGAGTTCTTCTCCATGGTTAGATTATTAGAATGAATTGAGTTTTCTTCCAAGCACTTTACCCCACTGACTGAGCAGCAACCTTAGACAATTAGTCACAATGCAGAATTGATTCATGGGGGAAATTTTAGAGATGTTCCAGCGTTGATATTCAGAGCACTCAGGCTCTAGTATAATAACCTCTCCAAACACGAAAAGGAGGGTCCTACCTCTGTTCTTGGCCATTAATACATTAATTTAAGGAGACATGTAATTGTGCGTGTATGTGTGTGTCCACAAGCGTGCATGCACTTGTACACACACCAAGTTTGCAGAGAACTTGAGAGAGTAAGATAGAAGCAATTGATTTGCTTTTTTCAGAGTAGGAAAGATCAGCACATAGAAAAGCGAAGAAAAGTAGTAAAAGTGCATGTGAGTTTCAAATATGTTTGCGTTTGCTTCATGTAAGGTAAATGTTCAGTAAATGTTGCTGAGAAACAAGTGAGTCTTAAAGGAGACACCAGAGGTTCAACTGCTGTACTGATGAGTCAAATGGAACGGAAGAGAAAACCTCAAGAAGCAGAATCGAGATACAGCCACAATGATGAGTCCTTCCTTTCTTTCTCTCCCCTTTCTGTCACCTCTGAGAGCTTGCTGATTCCTGGTATAAATCCTGTCACTATGATGTGACATCATCAATGTAAATTGGGAAGAGATATGGCCATGTGCTCTGTTGCATAGTATTTCCGTCATATGAATGCACAGATGTAAATAACCTCAACAGAATAGATGACACCCAAATACAGTCAGCTAATTAAGCAGTAATGAGTTTTGAGCATTCTTTGTTTTGATTCAGTTTACTGAAATATAAGTTTATAATTTAATTTTTATTAATGGTCATATTTAACAACATCTGTGTCAGAGTTACCTGAGTTTGGCAATGACCCTTGTGAGCCTATACTAGGAAACACCATTTACCACCAGGGGAGAAGTGAGCCCATACCATCCTAGAAGAAGAAAAGCTTCTGGCTCACCATGCAAAGAGACTTTGCTCTGCTGACATAGCTGAATTATTCTGCAAAGTAGCTTCTGTGTCAGTTTATGATATCACATGCTAAAACTTTTTGTTATAAGTTAATAAAATTTGGGAATAACTGTCAGTTATTACCATATATAATTCTTGCTATCCTGAGCACAAGCTTAAAATACATAACTCGTAAGAATTTTTCAATTTTAAGTAATCTTTTAATTGACAAAATATATTTATATTATGTGTAACAGGTTTGGAAATATCTATATCTATATATCATCAATAGATAGCTATAGATATCTTTGAATCAAACTGATTGACCAAAGGATTACATTGCAAATATTTTTTTTGTGTGTGGTGAGAGTACCCTAATTCTTTCTTAGCAATATAGAAGAATACAATGTGTTGTTATCAAAGATATCCACACATATAGTAGATCTCTTGAATTTCTTCCTCTATCTCACTGAAATTTCCTGTACCTTGACTAACATCTCAGTGTCCTCACTCCTAATACCCCTAATAACTACCTTTCTCTCTAATTCTGTGAGATTTTTAGATCCCATGTGTAAGTGAAATTATGTGATATTTATGTTTCTCTGCCTGGCATATTTCACCAAATATAAGGCATCTCAGATTCTTCTGCGGTGTTGCAAATCAAGAATTTCCTTCATTTTTTAAAATCTAAGTAGTATTTTATTGTGTATGTATTTCACACTTTCTTTATCCATCTACTCACTGATGAACACTTGTTGGTTCTATATGTTGGCTCATATCAATAATACTACAGTGGACATGGATTGCAATTATGTCTTGCAGGATATTTGGAATAACCTTAATTTCCTTGATTAACATATCACATTAGAAAGTTTTGCACATACCTGAGCAGAGCCTACACCTTGAGGACTGGGAGAGTAAATACTCAAATATTATTAGATAACTGATAGACAATAAGATGTATTTTATTCTCAAAATACATCAACTTAATTTTTTCCTTTTTTGGAAATTTGTTCAAAATTTCTATTTGATTCACAAAACGGATATGCATCACAACTAGAGAACTTCTACCATGGTCTTGTGTGGACATTTAGTACTTCCCTGTCAGTGCTTTGGTTTGTATATCTCACCCCTTTCCAAAATACTCTGTTATACTTACATATTTGTGACCCCTATAACTATTCTATAAAGCCCCAAGTTTAACTTCTAACAGTGCATTCCGCAGAGTTAGATACCCTTCTTATTTTGTCTGCTACTGTATTACCAGTGCCTGGAAAATAATGGGCATTCAACTATTTTTCCTAAATAGTTTTTTGTTTTCAGAAAACACATTTCAAAAGTCACTGTCGTTCTTACATTTACCCTTCTGTTACGTAGTTAGTATATTCGGGTTAGTAGAAATAAAAGCTCTATGGGTCATTGTCACCACCATCTCTCTGTGTAAAATCGTGGCAATGCTTAGCACCCACAACAGGAATTTAATAAATACTTATCTCTATTTGAACGTCTTCCATAAGTTCTGCAGATAGTGATGAGGTGTCTGCCCATGAATATAAATTTTACTTCAAGTTGACAATTGTGTCTGGAATTTAGAAATAACACTATGTTTCTCCAGAAAAAAATACCTAGCTGGAAAATAATCATTGGCCTTGAAAACTAGAGGTCAAAACGCCAGCTCCAATCTGCCTATCCTTGCCTTACCTGCCTTACAGAGTGGCCACAGAGCAAGAGAACAACGGCAGTAAAGAGGACAGCAGGACTAGGGTAAGGTGCTGATGGTAGAATATCACCCTAGAGTGTCTGCAAAATAGGCCAGGTTCCTAAAACTTAAAAGTTACATGAATTCAGCTATTATAATAAAGATAATCACTTTGCATTTACATAGCACTTTGCAGCAAAATGAATTTCAAAGCAATTTGCCAAACAGTTTTACAGATCACTTGGCTTACTCCCAAAGAGTGTCTTCCAAGGTGAGACTGCAGCTGTTTGTACCACACTGAGGCACAGCAGAGCTGGTTCCCAGTGCTTTGCTGAACTCGGGAGCTCAAGGAAACTCCACTGCAGAGAAGAACTTGTGGGAAGGGCTTTGATCCCTTTAAAACAAGCATAATACCCACCATATAAAGGACAAAGAGGCAAAGTAATTGATTTTGTACCCAGGGAGCAACCTAAGTCACTGCAATTCACTCCAGCAAACATTTATTGATCACCTCAGGCAAGTTCCATAAACTGTCTGTCTAAGCCTCAGTTTTCTTACTGGAAAATTTCTTTATCACAGGTTAGAAGAAAGATTTGATGAGGAGTGAGTGTAGTGTTTGGCATATAACATGCCCCATATAGCATGACTTGTTATTACTTTTGTTACTCTTCATTCCTTACAGATCATTATGTACAAATGAAATAACATAATTATAATTCATTTTTAGATTTTCTTTATTTTTAAATTTTTGTCCTGTGATTATAAACATCTTTAATTTTTTCATAAAGGACAATTATTTATAATCAACTTCATCAAATCATCTAAATTCTTATATGAATGTAGGCCTTCTATGAACATAGAATTTATTCTTATGTAGAATTAGTTCAATTATCATGAATAAGAATTATTACTATATTGACAGAGATTTAGATAACTGGCACAGAAGTAAAACAGCTTTAAACTGTTTTTCATTTCATGGCACAATGAAAATAGTCTAACAGAAATAAAAACAGGACCTAAATAGGTTGGTACATTCACAAACATCATACTTTACACATGAATGAAAAGAAAAAGATCATTTTGTTAAAGTCCATATTTTAGCAAATCAAAGTGAATGAACTTTCAAAGAAAGGGATCTACATCAGAAAGAGTCAATCAGTATGGAAGCTTTTATTCAAGGGCATTGCAATGAGGAAGAGACCACTCCAATAGGTAACAAGTTCAACTCAGCTCCCTTTAAGCAAAAGGAGTAAGAGTTTTCAAGCACTGGAGTGAACTATTGGAAAAGTGCTGGAGGAGATTAGTTGGTCAATGTGATTAAGCCATCTGTGTTTGCTAATTGAAGTTAGACTTATTGACATTAGTCTCTTGCCCTGCCACAGAGGCTGGGAGGAACAAGCTCTATCTTTCTTGTTTATAACTTTTCAAATGAGTGGCTCTCAGGTCCTTGAGCATGACACAACCAGACTGCAACACTTGACAAGATCCTGGGAGAAGACATATCTAAAAGTATCTGCCTTTGTTTCACGTTACTGTAATGGCATATTTCATGCTGGGGAATTTACAAAGAAGTGTCTGGCACTCATGATTGTGATGGAGCTGCATCTGACAAGGACTTCCTTCCTGAAGGCCTCCCATATGCAGAAAAGTGGGAGGAAATCAAGCCTATGCAGACACAGACCTGGAAGGGAGGGAGTATCAGGCTTTCTATCAACCCACTCTTGTAGCAGCCAACCCCTTCCAAGGGAGGCACCCTGCTGCCCGATCATCTTCCTTAAAGGATCCACTACTTCCATACCGCTAAGCTTCAGCATGAGTTTTGACAGGGACAGACCACCTTCAAACAAAAGCAGGGGCAGAGAATTATAACTTTTCTAAGTAAGTGCTCAAAGAAAAGAAAGTTGTAAGTATAATCAGTAAGAAACCTGTCTGAAAATCAGTCAGACAGAGGGAACATTAACATCATCTTGGTCAATATCTTCCTTGGTCAGTTAAGTTCTCCAGAATTCTAATAGCACCATGAATGGAATTAAAGGACGTTAGCAAAGGGATGTTCAGTGGTTTCTCTGCCTACAGAGCATGTTTCTGGGCAAAAGAATGTAACATAAGTAAGTGTACTGGCAGAAGTAATTACTACCATCAATGTTGACTTAGATTTATTCTAGAAATTAATCCACCTTTTATCTGCCAGAGTATTTTCATGAGAAATTAATTTACAATGTATTAGAGAGATATAATGGTGGTAGAAAATCAAGGAAAATGATAGCATGAAATAATTGAGAATCCAGAATTCTGTTGATGAATCTTATGAGTTCAAAGTTTGGATATATATTTAGAAAGAGAAATGTTTTCAATGCCTTAAATATGTAATGATATAGAAAATCTTAAAATTTTAGATAAAGGCATTACCTGCAATTAATGAGAACCTGGAAGGGGCACATAGATCTCAAAAACACTATATAGAGTTTGATCCAAAGTTATTTCAATTGAGGCTGAACATATCCCACTGAAGCCTGAAAAAGGGAAAAGGCTAATTATAAAGTGCTTTAATTTCTTTGAAGTGGCTTTGTGAGCACTAATGAAAAATCATTTTCAATGGACATTGTGTAAGATCCTGCCATCATTTCAGATACAAATAATCAGAATCAACCATAACACAGTCATCTTGAAAGAGGCAAAAATTGACCCAAAAAAATGAATAATTCACACCCAGCTGTGAATGAAAATAGTCTGAAGCCACAGTTAACAAAACCACATGCTCCTTTTTCGGTGTTAGCAGCTGTGGTCAATAACAAGCCACAGCTAGGAGAGCAGTGTGTGCTTTTTGCAGTGTTGGCAACTTTGATCAATAGTGTATAATTGGAACCTGCCAAGATGCTAGCATGTCAAAGGTGTATTTAAGCAGAAACTTAGATGCTGAACTGTTTGTGTAAAAATTGAGCACATAGTCTAATTATAAGTTTAAGAACTTTAAAAGGTTGAACATTGTAAATCTGCCACGTGAATGACTTGGAAAGCTGGCACATGCCAACTGCCATCAGTAGAGTTCAGTCTGAATTGAGGAAGAGGTGTCAGCATCACGCAGAGAAGGACTGCACTTTGTAAGTTATTAGTGAGAGGGCTGAGTGAGTTAGACTGTGTCTTCCTCATGGAACAAAGAAAAAGATGGAATTATCACTTAAGTTTATATCCTTAAAAGATACACAAGTGAAAATAGACCGCATTTTGTTATCAACAAACAGAATTCTTTTGTATACGTTGCCCATGAGGCATTTAAATTACCATCACCATTATTTAAATCCGGTTGTTGTGATACTCATGGGAAGTTGCCTACCATTTAGTATCAACTTTCTGAACAGCCATGGAGAGTGTAACAATGAGAATGGAGCCAAGATGCACAGTCCGCCCCTTGCGTGTAGATAGGTAGAGTGTGGAGTAAATGTAGAGTAGTTGCAGTCATCATCAACATTTAGGTAACCATAATTAATCCAGGTTGAGACTCCAGATTCTAGGAGAGCACCTCAAGAAAATCACTGCCAGCCTTAATTTCGGCAGCCTTAATTTTGTTGCTGGAAGGAATATTCTGTCCTGCTCTGAGAACACATTACTTTCTCTTGCTAAGCATTTCATTCAAAGAATACATTTTACTCCTTCTAGAAGAAAATCAAGAGTAGAAATTGATTAGCGAGCTGGTTTGTTAAGTAAAATAAATGAAGTAATGCCTAGGAACACTTCCTTCTATGTTACTCAACATTTTATTGGCACAATTACAAGTGTCATTTCAGCATTGCATAATCTCAGTTTTCCTCCCTGTCATTATGCTTGTGGATTGGGCCCTGGTCTGTAGAATATGCTACTTTGGAAAAGAAATTGTTATTTATAGCACAAATGAATCTCATACATATTAACATAAAGAAAGCCTCCAAAAACCTGTTTGAGTACTTTTCTTTTATTTGCATTTCAATTTGTTTTAGGTAATTAAGAGGAAAAATCGTATGAGACATTAGATAGATACTATCAGTGGCTGCCTTACAGGATGATACTTAGCAAGGTCTGCTTGTCATGATGAGTCTCACCAGACACCACTCCACACCAGCCCTCCACCCGGCTCCATGTCTGAAGGGGGAGGGACTGAATTGGCACATTGACAAAGGGCACTTGGATCACATGGGAGCAGGTAGATATTTTCAATTCTTTTTTATATTAAAGAACACAAACTTTATGATGGTCAAATGACTGGTTTTAATGTATATTTTTAAAATTATTTATAGCACTTTCTTTTATGGCATTTATTATTAAAGACCTGAAGCCAAGTTTTAAATGAAAACTCATCATGCATTGTTTGACTTCTTACTCTGCCACAGTGTAAGATGCCAAGCAAGTTCAAAGTTAGACTTTAGATTTTATATAATGCACAGAGACCTATTGCTCTTTCAATCTCAGTAGGCATTAGAAATACATGAGCCAATCGCTCCTGGAGTGCAGTTAGGATATAAAATTGAATTGGAATTTAAGGAAGTATGGGAAATGACTTTGGAACTTCAAGAACATAAGGTTGATTTTATTAAGATTTATCTATATACATAATACTCTTTACTTCCTTTTTATAAAACTAATTTGAAGAACTATTTCCCACTTTATTTACATTGCAAAATGTCATCATTGCCCCCACAATTTTTGAAGGGCATTTCAGGATCCTATTGATAATACCTGTGGGAAGTTTTGCAATGATTTGCATGAAATAGCAATCTCTTTGATATCTCTTTTATCTTCTGTGATCCAGACTAATTCCTTGTTTAAGTCTTTAAATCTCTCCATCCTTTAGAACATACAATACAGAATCAGTCTATGCTAAGTTTAAGCAAGGTTAGAGCCATGGGTATAGTGGCATTGTATGGAAAGAAATCCCATCAAGACATGTGCTCTCTTTCCTTGCTTGCACAACAAACTGATCAATCACATGACCTGTTAGTTTGCTTCCTAAGACTTGATTTCCTCACCTCAAATTTCCTTATGCTGTACACACTACAGTGAACTTGTATTCTCAAGTGTTGGTCAGAATATGCAGCTACCACAGTGAGCCCTGGGAGATTAAACTGGTTTATTCTTTTGTTTCTAACTGTCTACCCAGCTTATCTCTATTTGCCTCTTCTGATATCATTTTCTCAAAGAATATTGTGTGTTCTCTCAAAACAAGTCATTTTCTGAGGGCATGATTTATTTCTAACTGTCTAAATTAGATCAGTTATTTTTCCAATAATCTTTAGTACTCCCTGTTTTAAAAACCAGAGTTGCACTGAGTAGTTCAATTTAGACATGCAAATGATATTAAAACTCCTCCTTTCCTAAGGGTAAAAAGATATTAACCACCCACTTGCTTATTGGCTCTAGTTAATAGCTACAATAAATGAACATGACAGCAACAAATTTCAGTTTTTTATCATTTTACATGACAAAGCTGGTATGTTGACCAGAATTTCCATTAAACTAATCCGTATTACACACATGATGCTTGAAAGCCATGGTTTCTGTTCCTTTGAGTGTTTTCTAGTGGCCCTGATGTGGAAGTGGGCCAACGCACCTCACTGTATTCTAGTCTTCATACTTTACCAGCTTCCTAGTTTCAGACTAGGCATTTACACCTTCTCATGCCAGTGTGGAGAGATGAAATGGCAACTCTGAACAGTTTCAAGCTTTAAATGAGATCATATATTACAGGGTTTTGGAAAATAAAAAGTACTTTTAAAGAAAAATTACTATTATTGTTTATGTCTGCTGTTGAACATTTTTACCACTGTTGGAGTAAGAAATGTTCACTTTCATGTCTTCTAAGTATTGGAAAACAATTAAGTAAACAAAACACTTTCCTTGACTCTCTTTGAATCTTGGCTCCATCCTTAGTCACTGTATGATTTCTGTATATCATTTAAAAATAAAATTTTAAAGGCATAATCCTCAATACTAACTGAAAAGTCTCTCAGATACTTCCAAACTCCTAGATGCGATCACTTCCATTCAAAATCAGCCATCCGACATACAGGAATGTACTGTTCTTGAAGTTCATGGTTTCCATCACTCCTAAACCACAAACTTTAATCATTCATTCATTCACTCATTTATTCAAACTCTCTTATTCATTCAGTGGCATTATTTCCCCTTCCTGTGGAAAGGCACTGGTTTGCAAACACTAGAAATCTAAGTAGGGCAGGGTGAACACAGCAGGGGCAGTCTCAAGGCTCTTGGAAATGACATTCTGTGGAAGATAAACACAGAGAGGCTGATGTAAATAGCTGGACTTGTGCATTTCATGCTACCCACTCGTGACACTTTGTTGCTGTCATTGACCATGGAAAGGACTTGGAAGGTAACGCACAGAGAAGGACACACAGTCATTGCCCTCAGCAGCTTCTACTGGTTCCTGTGGGCCCATCTTCTTATTCCTCCACCCTTAAAATGATGAGCATTAGATGATGTTTGTCATCTTTTTCTCCCATCAATTTTTATTAATTGTTTTAAGTAACATTTCCATTGTTACATAAACCCTTGTGACCTGTCACCATGCTTGTGTTCTGAGAATCTAGACTGTCAGCAGTAATTCCCTTTTCCCCAGGGCCCTACTTATGATAAATGATGTCCATAAATCACTAACATAAAATATTTTTATGTTTAAAAGGACATTTCTTTTCCTTTTATATGTGCTTGTGTGGATGCATGTAACATATTTTTAAGGAAAATATTTAGATAATATAGACTCAAAATCACTTTAAAAATAAAGAAAATTTGGTTATAAAACCACCCCCAAAAACAAAGCACTTATTTTTATTTTACTCAACTTACTTCGAGTTTATTCACATACATTCCATTGCATTACAAACATTTTGCTAATTCTCATAAATTATGACAACATCCAATTTCTCAGTTCTCATTTCTGCCTTTATAACAAGAATTACTTTCCCCCAAACAGCACATTTTCACATCTCAGGTGCACACGAAGACAGCCACCCTGAAGCCCTGAGTGACTCTGACCTTTCTGATCACAGCCACAGCAGTTTCAGGCTATTTCTGCAGGGCAAGACCAACAACAGCATAGCCAGGCAAATCATCTTGCTTGTGTCCTCCCTAAAATAATTGTGAAGATGTATATACACTACTGAACTTTGGTGAGTTATTACTTAAATTGTGTATTACATATTTAAATAACTGCCAAAGATATATATTTAGTCCCACATTATAAATATTGACAGTTAAGATAAAGTAAAATACTCCTTTATACATCTTCAATGAAAGAAATATCTAAAAATCTAGAAATATGTGATCCATGAGTATTCATTTGAGAAGACATAAACAATTATTTCTTTAACACTTGTTTTCCTTTCTTCTGAACATGTATTTCCATTCTAACTCCCCTACAAAAAATTTTTGCTGGTATAGAATAATATTATGAATAATAGCACTTACATAGATAATATTTTGAACTTCTTAGCATTCCACCCCAATTTCTGGTCTTCTGGTATTTACATTCTCTTATTATGTGTCATATTACATTTAGAATGGATGAGAAAAATGTCTTTTTTGAAAAGTGATTTGTGAGAAGTTGACAGTGAAATAGATGGCTTTGGCTGTAGGCACGGTCTTAAATCCTTTTTAGGAAAAATATTCACATTAAAGTTGAAGATGCGGAAATGGATTCACTTATAGCCATCTCTGCTTGTATACTTCTCACAAAGGTCTCATGCATCCTAATTAAGCCTGTAGCCCAGAAGAGTAGGAAAGTACAGAATTGTATAGCCATATATAGAGACTGGACAGTAGTTCTATAAGTAAGAATGCACATGAAAAGTCCTGCGTGTTTAATCAAGGGTGATGTTATTCTTGATCAGATCCATGTGACATGAACACTAAGGTTCGGCACCTATAACACACCTACTTATGACCAATTTACAGCACTTGTAGCACAGCAATTTCATGGCTATTGTAATTGTTACATATTTTGATAGAAAGTTTCAAGAGAAATAAAGCTCTATGAATTATAGTCCTCTTGATATAATTTCTCTGTAGCACAACAAACCATATTTTAATCATGTAAAATATCTCTAGAGCCTGCAAAAACAAAAGTTCCAGGTCAAATTACCTATGCTTATTAGCTGTGGTACATATAGGAAATGGAATATTGTATAATACTAAAATAAATGATCCATCAGTCTGTGAAAATACATTTGAATAAACTTCGGTGTGTATTGCTAAATGAAAGAAGCCAATCTAAAGAAGCTAACTATTGTACGAGTCCAACTGTGTAACATTCTGTAAAAGGCAAAACCATACATGATGAAAAGTTCGGTGCTTCCCAGGGACAATGGAGAGGAGACAGAGATGTGGGAAATCTCTGCACTATCTGCTAAATATTGCTGTGAACCTAAAATTGCTTTGAAAAGCACAGTCTATTTAAAAAGTACTGTAATAGCTTGAAAAAAATGATCTATGCTTCAAGTAAGACTGCAGAAATTTTATTTAATTGTTCTTCAGTTCAATAAGCATAGCTTATATTTTCTACTTAAGGAATAGATTAATATCTGACAAATGAAAATGAAAATGCTGACCAAACAATATTGTAAAACCCACGTTTTACCTGTATTTAAGCCTATTTTTCTGTCACTAAGTTAACTTGTTTCAGAAGTTTAACTCAGTGTCCTAAGAAACTTTATAATATGTAATAATTTTATTGCCAAATGGCTCAACCATAGTTCAGGAGCTAACTCTTCAAGTACTAACACTTTCATGGCAATATTCAACAAGTTAAGAGGTTGTATTGTTAGAGTTTTATACCACATAAATCTTGAATTTAACTACAACAGATTATTTGAGGGATATTTACTAATTATACATTTCAGTAATCTGTAGGACCTAGAAGTATGTGGAAAATATCTTTAGAACCCAGTAAAGTTATGGCTAATATTTTCTTTTAAACTTTGACCTAAAAGTTAAATCAGTGCTTTTTAAATGAATGTATGCTTGTGATACACAGCAACCAAATTCACCTTGGGGGTTTCATGAATCTGCATGTCACAATTTGATCATTTTTTACCCCCTTGTCCCTCTCACCTTCATGGAGCTTACCTCCCTATGTCTCAGCATGGCTCCTTTATTTTGCTCTTATATTATTTGTATCTTGAGTCTCTCACATAAAGAAATCATGTGAGAGCTAATCCTTGAAATTTACTTACTTTACTTCATGTTATGATCTGAAGATCTATTCATTTTCCTATGAGAGACACAAGTGTATTCTTTTTATGGCCACATAGCCCTTTATAAACATGGGTATGATATATCACTGCACTGTGACTACACTAGCCTTTTGAAAAGACATTCAAGACAAAAACAAGTTGGGTAGAATGGAATTCCTTGTTTTAGTTTTTGAGGTGCCTTCATACCGACTTTCAAATTTGTTCTATTAGCTTCCACTCCCACCATTATAGCAGGTTTCCTTGACACCCACATCCTTGCTGGAATTCGGTGTTTTTTTGAGTCCTTGATGATGGACATTCTTCGTGAAGTAAGGTAGAATCTCAATGCTGTTTTCCAACATAGATTATTGGACCTTGGTTAAATATCAGCTGACTGAAGATTCTTGTGGTTGTTTGTGCATCCTTCTACACTGTTCTGTTCTGTTCTGTTCTGTTCTACTCATATTCTATTCTATTCTATTCTAATTCTAATTCTAATCTAATTTCATTCCTGTCCACTCTGTTTTGTGTCAATACTATGTTGTTATCAATACTGTACTTTTGTATCATAACTTGAAACCCCAGATTTTATAATGCCTCCTGCCTTGGTTTTGTTGCCCAGGATTGCCTTAGCTGTGCTAGATCTTTTCTGTTTCTACAAGAAGAAAAATTGATGATACTTTGATGGAGATTACATTAAATCTTTGTTCTTCTTTTGGTAATATGGTCATTTTGACAGTACTAATTTTGCCTATCTATGAACAGGGGTATCATTCTGTTTTCTAATGTTCTCATCAATCTCTTTTTTTCCAGAGCAATACCATTTTCATTATAGAACTATTTTACTCCCTTGGTTATGTTAATTCTTAAATATTTAATTTTTTTAAGCTACTAAGAATGAGATTGTTTGCCTGACTTGCTTCTCAGGAGGGTCATGCTTGGTGAATAGGAACACTATTTGTTTTTATATGTTTACTTTGTATCCTGCCACTTTGTTCAATTTCTTTTAAGTTCTAAGTCTTCTGCTGGAGGTTTTTGTGTCCACTATGTAAAAGACTATGTTAGCTTCAAACAAGGGTAGTTTGAATTCTTCCTTTCTTATTTGAGTCCCCTTTATTTCTTTCTCTTGCCTAATTGCTTTGGGTAAAATTTTGAGTACTATGTTGAGTAGCAGACATCAGAATGGATATTTTTTGTCTTATTCCTGGTTTAAGTGAGAATATTCTGTTTTTTTCGTTTAGTATGATGTTGGCAGTAGGCTTGCCATAAATAGTTTTGTCAATTTAAGGTAAGGTCTTTATATATCAACTTTTGTCAAGTTTTTTTTTTTTAATCGTAATGGGTTTTAGACTTTTGTCACAGCTCTTTTTGTTTCTCCTGAGATGATTATGCGATTTTTATCCTTATTTGTGTTTATTACATTTACTGACCTATGAATGTTGAACCACTCTTGCGTCCTGGTATGAAACTAACTTGGTCATTATATACTGTATGCACTTGGTTTTTTAAAATAGGATAAAACCAAGGAAAATAAAACAGAATAAAACCAATTAAAATAAACCAATATAAGTGGCACAGAACTTCAAAACCTTACAAAACCAACAATAGTTACCATAATGCCTTTTGTTGTCTTCAAAATAGCTGCATATACCTTCAGGCATAGTAAAAATCAAACAATAGAATAGAATAGAAACAATGAAAACAAAAAAATGAATGCAATAAAGGACTTCAGAACAAGCCAATAGTGAATCCAAAATGGCTCCCATAATGTCTTGCTGTCTTTTAAATAACTGCTCATGCCGTCGGATTTAACATAATCAAACAAAACAAAAGAGTACGAAACCCAACCCAAAAAACAATGAAAATGATATGGTTTCCAGGTGGGGATCCCCTCCTGGTGAGGCCTGGTTCTCTCCCACTGCAGTCAATGAATGGCACTGACTCACAGAGAGAGGCTTGGGTCTGGCTGTCCCCACTCCAGCAGCCTCCGCACATGGCGCTGGTTTCCAGGCAGGATCACCTCCTGGTTGTCTTTTGTCTGTGTGTGTGTGTCTTTTTTAAAGATGGTTTCACTATATAGTTCAGGTTGTCCTTGAATGGACTGGCCCAAGTTGACTTTGAACTCATGGAAATCCCCCTGCCTCAGCCTCCCAAGTGCAGAGATTACAGATGTGCACCACCACACCTGACTAATGTATGACTTTTTAATGATTTTTTTGTGTTCTATTTGCAAGTATCTTGTTGAGGATTACTATATCTATACTTATTAAAGAAAGTGAGCTGTAGTTTTTCTTTCTTTCTTTCTTTCTTTCTTTCTTTCTTTCTTTCTTTCTCTCTTTCTTTTTCTCTTTCTGTCTGTCCTGGTGTGGCTTGGATATCAAGATAATGCTAGCTTAAAGGGAAGAGTTTGGCAGTGCTCCTTTCAATTTCATAAAAGAGTGGGAGGAATGATGGTATTAACTATTCCCTGAGATTCTTCTGAAACTCAGCAGTGAATCCATTAAATCCTGAGTTTTTCTTAGTTGGAATAAATTTGATTACTGCCTCATTTCGTTGACTTTAATTGGCCTGTCCAGTGTTTTTATATTGTGGATTCAGTTTGGTCATTCATATCTGTCTAGGAATTATCCATTTATTATAGATTCTCCAATTTATTGGAATATAGGTTTTCAAAGTAGATATAATCTTCTGGAATCCGTGATTTCTGTTGATTTTGTGTTTTTTATTTTAATTTTTTTTTCCTTCTTTTGGTAAATTTAGCTATGGATTTGTGTTGTTTATCCTTTTAAAGAATCAACTCTTCAATTCATTGATTCTTTAATATTTTTTTGCTCAATTTCATTAATTTCCACTTGTCATCAGAGATTATAGAGTTCTTTTAAATATAGCAATTAATGGTTGTTGCTTTGGAAATTGGCCCTGTAAATTGAAATATCATGAAGTCTGATAGGATTTTTTCCATAGGCAAATGGTTACCATGGGGAATATTTTCCTCACAAGGGTTCAGTGGCTACAGTGGCGAGGAAGGACAGCATGATGCACTTCATAACTACAAATGATATTAAAGTTTCAAAATGTCTGTGAACTAATTCTGTAAAAATCACTTATATTTATTGTACGCTGTCATGGCACTCAGTGATGCCATTTAACTTTTCCAGAATCCCTTCAGTTTTACTAAAATATGAGAATATCAGAGGCATTGGATTCAGAAGGCATCCTTGGGGGAAAACTATAGAAATGGTGGTGAAAATGTCAGGAAAACTTAATCATTTCTTATATATTTCATCATTTTAAAAGTAATGAATATAATGCCATGTTTTTATATCAAATATTATATAACTGATGAATAAAATTAGTTCATCTTTCAAAGTAAATCACTTGTAAGACTAAAGAGTTATTCCAATGACGCCACGTTATTCAGGGGAACAGTCTTCTCTAGTCTCTTGACAGAAGAAAAACACAAACATTATTTTTGCATCTCTTTTCTGCAAATTCTCGCTGTGATGCTTTGCCTGAGTGTGGATTTTCCTGGTGTACTCTCTCCTCCTTCCTTCCTCCCCAGAACTACTGGAATCGCTCAATTATCCAAGGCCACAAATGCGCAGTGAGCCTGCAGATGCACCACGTTGTCCTTGAAAGGTGTTTATTTAGTGTAAGAATAAACTAGAAATAATGTTAATTGGTGAGGAGTCTGAGGAGACTAATTTCTCTGTATTCTCCATATTTCACTGGAGTTGGTGCCTCTGTTCTCCTTGAGTTTGCAGCAGTAGAAAATCCTTATGTTGTGATCCCCACTGGCCTGTTATTCATCAAATTAAGTTCTTCAATAGCTGTTTCTCAGCCAGTCTTCCAAACATCACACAATTCTCACAAGTCCTTCCTCAGCTATGAATTTTCCTCCTTAGCATCTGCAAAATCCACCTTTCACTTTCATTTTACTACCTTAAGCAGTGCTGGCCACGGTTATGCTCACGAAGTGCTCTGAATGAATTTAGGAATGAATTCAGTCCTAGCTGTCCATTTCATTAAATTTTGGAAGAAGCAGAGGGGATCCTTTTCTTGTATGATTTTTGTTTGTTTTTGCCCTCTCAGCTACCACCACCTTAGCTGTTTTTATCATCTATTTTTTATTACTTTTTGAACAGTAGATTCATCGTTGGCCTGTCTTATAGGACCTCTGCCTTCAGTTCCTTCATCTCATGGGTATTTCAAGTAATGCCCCCCTTCCTAACAATAGGAGCCCATGATTTAACTGCCAGCCAGCTGCTTAGAGGATGATCTAATTGGTCTTGTGCCATCTCTGTTACATTGGTATTTTTAATGTATTTTCTCCTTCCTTGACACTATGATGGTAGTTTTCCATTCAAGGGGAAGAATTTGTATTATCTATGCAAACTACTGATGTTGTGAGTCAAGAATTCTCATGAAGGGCTCATTAAGAATTAGAATGGCTATTGCAAATCCATATGTGTGTAACAATTCTACAGTGCATCAGTTGCAGACAGTATCAATGCAACTGGCAGGAAGATATTGCTCATGGGGAAACTGACAATGGATGGTAGATAGATAATAGATACACAGACAGGCAGATAGATAGATAGATAGATAGATAGATAGATAGATAGATAGATAGATAGAATGAACACAACAGATAGATCTAATACAGATTTTTACCAGCTTTTGTTGTATATCAAAAATATCAAAACACACAGTATGGTGTTTTTCATGTTCCTGTTGTATCAAATCTTACCATATGCCATTTACTTATACTAAGCATTTAAAGTTGTGCATGTTTCTGGGAAATTGATTAACTTGTACATTCTTAAAAATGCCACACCCATGTACTTATTTTAAAACAGATTGTGTGTATTCCAAAGCAGATGAAAGTACACTAGTATTACTATACAGAGCTTGAAATTCATAGTTCTGCATAAAGCAGATTCTCATTTCAGTGGCTCATAAAGTCACCACTAAAATGTTTTTTTCCGTAAATGAAGTAATATTTAAGCTATAATTTCTAACTGAGGAAGACAGCTCTACCCTGATGAGACACTTAGAGATCTTGTTTTACATTCTATACTCACATTTTGAAAATTTACAATCAGGTAAATTTGGAATATCACGCAGATTGCCCAAATAAAAAGAAGTATCACCAAGACCTCATTATGGTATGGTAATATAAAATTAAATTGATGTTGTGTTCTATTAAGTAAGCACAGTATAAAGCCCTCTGAAATATGTATTTAACTAGTAGAAAGAGCTATTTCATTCTAACGGCTGAAAAATATTTTTGTGTGAATTTGTGTGCATATGTGTGCATGCTTGTATAATTTATTTAAGTGCCATTTGGATCTATTCCAATTTGTGGAGTGAATAATAACATATATTTACTTATTTCTGCAGCAGTTTTAGTTATGTTTTAAGGAGTTAAGTCACATATAGAAACTGGATCTAGGTAACAACGAATTTGTTTAATAATCTAGGAAACACTAACAAACCAGCAAGAACAAACATAAAATGTAACTGAACTTACTTCTCACATCCACTGATGTTACTTAAGCTTAGCTCTGGAAATTCTGCAGTTATGCTTATTAGGTATGTAAGTTATGTCAATTCCTTTGCTCCCAGACACAGTAAGTTCAGTCATCATTTTAGGGCTTGCAAATGCTTCGTGTGCCTCATGGTTTCAGAGGTGGTTTCTAGTTAATAAAATTAAATTTTTAAAAATAGGCTGAATTTTTCTCACAGTGGCACTATAAGCATTTGTCATCCATGTAGGGAACATTTTTCCTTCAGGCTCTGATTTGCAATTCATAGTTGTTTCTTGTCTTATCCTTGTTCTCGTTCAATAGTACAAGATAAAAAGCAGATAGTTTTAGAGCATGCACATGTTAATCAGTATTCAAACTGAACTGGAGGGCCCAAAGCTTTTCTGTGTGTGTGCATGTACATTCTTCTCCACCAAAGCTTCGTTAGCCACAGTGGAAATAATAGGTCCCTTCTTCTGAAAGAAAATATTAAGATATCATTCAGGTCATGCATATCAAAGTGATTGTGGTATCATATAATTCAGGACCAATGCAATGTATTATTTTCTATAACTGTATAGCCAATGGTGCCTCTAGGTATGGATAAAAAATTATGTTGCTTTCTCTAAAATTCTTTTTGGGGATAACAATGGGCATTGAAACCAGGGCCTTAAGTATGTCAAGAACATGCCCTTCTCCAGAGCTACACCCAAGCCCTGCAGTTTGCTTACTGCTTAACTGGTAGAAGAAATTCACTGGTTAAATGTTCATCTGTCTCTCTTTAAACAAATTTATTGAGACATCATTTATATGCAATACAGTTAACCCACTAAAAGTGAAGATACCAATATTTTAATAAACTTACAATATTGACTACTATAACTTTCCATAACCCAATTTAAACCATTTTCACCACAAAAGATAAACAATTATCAGTCACTCTCCTGCCCCTCTCCTAATTCCATCTCTCTTTTGCCCAGCCTTGGACAACCTCTACTTATTTTCTGTCTTTACTGATTTGCCTATCCTGAACATTCTGTGTGAATGGAATAATATAATATGTGGTCTTTTATAACTGGCTATTGTCATTCAACCTAATGTTTTCAAAATCCATCCATGATGGTACATATCAAAATTTATTCCTTTGAATTGCTGAGTTGTATTTCATCGTATGGTTGTACTATGTTTTGTTTATGCATTAATCAATCGATGGATATTAGGTTCATCACCAGTTCGGAGCTATTAGCAAATAACTCTGCTATAAACATGTATTTACAAGGTTTTTTGTGGTACTTTTTTATTTCCTTGGGTGTATCAGGAAGAGTACAGTATCTAGATTACATGGTAATTCCATGTTTAACTTTTTGAGGAGCTATCAAACCTTCCCCAAATCACCACACTCTTCTGCACTCTATTGTTTACATTGAAGTCATCCTAGTGTATGAAAAACTATCTCATTTTAATTTGTGTTTCCCTGACAACTAACGATGTGGAGCATCTTCTCATCAGTTTGTTAGCCATTGGTAAGTCTTCTTTGAAGAAATGTCTATTCAGATTCTTTGCCTACCTTTTATTGTGCTATCTTTTTTAAGCTGTAGAAATCCTGCACATATTCTGAACACTAGACCTCAATTGTACATGTGATTTGTAAATATTTTCTCCTATTTGTTCCCTGTCTGTTTACTTCCTTAATAATGTTCTTTGAGGCACAAATATTTATAATTTCTGTGAAGTCTACTTATCTTCTCTTTTATTATCTTATGTAAGAGTCCACTGCCAAATCCAAGGTTATTAAGATTTACCCCATAAGCCTGGTGTGGTGGCACATACCTATAACCCCAGCACTCAGAAGGCTGAGGCAGGAGGATCATTGGAAGTTTGAGACCAGCCTTGGCTACAAAGAGAGCTCAAGGCCAGCCTGAACTGCATAGTGAGACCCCGACTCAAAAAGAACAAAAAACAAACAAACAAAGAAATAAAGATTTACTTCAAAAGCATTTTTTAAAAATTTTAAAATATTTTGTTCTTATACTTGAGTCATGGGTGCATTCTATTAACTTTTATGTAGGCTATGAAGTCAGGTTCCCCTTCATTCTTCTGCTTGTGAACATAGAGCTGTCCTAATGGGATTTGCTGATGAAATTGTCCGTCTCTGTACCTTGATGAAAATCAATTGATCATAAAAGTGTAGGTTCATTTCTGGTTCATCAGCTCTAATTCACTGATCTGTATGTCTGTCATTATGCCAGTACCACTGTGCTGTTGTTCACAAAAGAACAGAGAACATTGTATCTAGTCTCTTAAACAATGTGCCTTACGTACTGTTAACTATCTGCACGCTGTCTTACAACACATCTGTAGGCTGCTTTAATCTTATCTGACTGGAATCTACATCCCTGCGTAGAAACAGCCACACTTTCCTCAGCCCCTAGCACCTGGAAGCCACCACTCTTCGTGTCAGGAGTCTGATATCTCCTAAAAATGGAATCACATAGTATTTTCCCTTCAATGACACGCTTATTTCACTTAGCTTGATGTCTTACAGGTCCACCCATATTTAGACAAGGCTAAGATTTCCTTCTTTTAAAAGGATGAACAGATCTTCCATTTATGTGTTTACTGTAAATTCTTGTCAGATTCATCCATCAATTCTCATCAGTTTGATTCCACTTCTAAGCCATGGTGAATAAAGGTGCAGTGAATGTGAGAAGTCAAGTATCTCCTGGGCAGCTTGTTCACAGGCTTTTGAATGAGCAGCGAGAATCGGCGCCATTGGTAATGTTTCATGATTTAAGTTTTACAGTGAATTTTGAAATCAGTGAGTATGACTCTTCCAATTTGTCTTCCTCATTTGCATGAGTATTAAAGCTATTTGGGCACCTTACAATTCCATAGGAATTTGAAGAGCAACTTTTCTATTTCTTCAAGGAAAATTTGTTGGACTTTTGATACAGATTGTGATTAATCTACAAAATTCTTTTAGTAGTATTGCTTTAAACCATATTAAATCCTCTAATATAGAAACATGAGATGTGTTTCTATCTCTTTGGATCTTTTATAATTGTTTTCAGCAATGTTTTATAAGTTTAAGTATAAAATTTATAACTTCCTTGGCAAAATCATTTCTTGGTATTTTATTATTTTGATGCTAATGGAATGATTTTCTGAATTTTCTTTTCATATTGTTATCAGTTTGTGAAGACAGCACAGATATTTGTGTAGTGTTGTATACTGAAATTTTGCTGAATTAATTTATTAGCTGTAGCAATTTCGTTTTTTTCTCTCTTTTTGGTGGATGCTTTGAGGTTTCCAATATGTATAATCATGTCATCTGTGAATAGAAATAATTTTAATTCTCCTTTCCTATTAAATAATTTCTAATTTTTTTCTTTGCTAATGGCTATGGCTAGTATTTTCAATGCAATATTGACTAGCAGTGGTGAAAACTGTTTCATCCTGTTCTCAGGAAAAAAATCTAAGTTTTTTACTATTGAGTATGTTTGTTGTGAGTTTTCATAAATGTTTTTTATCATGTTTAGAAATTTCTCTTTTATTCCTAGTTTTCTGTATTTTTAATCATGAAACTGCATTGGATCTTGTCAAATGGTTTTTCTGTATAATTGAAATGATCATGTGCTTTCCTCTTTTGTTCTACTAATTTGATATATTTTAGTCATTGGTTTTCTTATTTAAGCCATTTTGCATTCTTGAGACAGAGCCCAAATTTTATCCTTTAAGATTAATATTAAATTCCCTTTCTTAGCATTTCACTGAAAGTTCTTTCAGTCAAGATGAATACTTCCTTATTTTTCTCTTCTTAATATGTCTTTCTCCAGCTTTGGTATCGAGTAGGACTGGCCTCTTAGAATGACCATGGAAGTATTTCCTCATTGTATTAGTTATGTTCCCATCTCTGAGACAAAATACTGATACCTGAGACTTAAAGAAGGAGAGTTTATTTTGATTCACAGTTTCAGACCCTTATCGGATGCCTCTAAGATAAAAATGGCATGGCAGAGGGTCCTGGTGGCAGAAAGGTGCTCACCCCATGACAGCCAGGAAGCAGAGAAGAAGGAGGAGCCAGGAAAAAGCATGTACCCTTCAGGATCATGCTCTCAATTACCTGCCTCTTCTGACCAGACCAGGCTTAATCTGCTGATGAGTATAGTGTCAGTGATCTAACCACCTGCCAAAAGTTCCACTTCTGAACACAATGAGACTTTAGGAGACATGTTAGATTTAAACTGTGACACTCATGTTCTATGTTCTGGAATTGGTTAAGTAGCACTTTGGTTAATTCTTTCTTAATGTTTAGCAGAGTTTATCACATTTGGCCCAAATGTTTTTCTTGGTTTTAGAAGTTTTAAAAATTACTGATAAAATCTATTTCTACTGGGTCTCTTACAGTTTTTTTGTTACTTCATGGTCAATCTTGGTATTTTGCGTTTCTAGAAGAACTTAAGTCTCTTTAAATTTTGTTATATGTATTACATTGTCATGAACTGGGTTATTGAAAAGAACAGAAATTAATTCATTCATATTTCTCTTTTTTTTTTCTTCTGGATGCTCAGAGGGAGAGATTATCTCACACCTCTCTCCAGCTTCCAGTGGGGTTTTTTCCCCAGTGCTTGGTATTCTTGGCTGATACGTGCATTGCCTCAGCCTCTTTCTTCATCTTAATATCACCTTTTCTCTGCTTCTGTATGTCTTCTGCTATTTCCTATAAGAACATTTGCTGGGTATGGGGCCCCTAATCATGGAATTGTATTTTCAAATAAAATCAGATTAGGAGGTTCTTGGTGCACATGCATTTTGAAAGCATGCTATTCTATTCACCACTGCATACAATTTTTCACAGTAGTTTTACATGATAGTTTTTAATCTCTGTCAGTTTGGCAGAAATATTCTTACTTACATTTATGGTTTCAGTCACTTGTTTCTTTCTCTTTTGTTACTCAGTCCTGCTAAAGATTTATCAATTTTGTTGAATCATCTGTTAGTTTCATTGATCTGGTTTTTTTTTCTCTCTTTGATGTTTTTACTATTACTTGTTATTACTGTCCTTCTGCTACTTTTGATTTTGCTTTCTCTTTTTCAAGTTTCACAAATGTGTGATGTTGGTTGTTGATTCTGAGATCTTTTTTCTCTTTTAATCTAGGCATTTGTGGCCGTAAGTTCTGGGTTTATTTTCATTCATCTAAGTATTTCTAATTTCTCCAGTGATTTCTTTTTCATCCTGCTCACTGTATAAGAATCTATGGTTTAATTTCCACAAACATGTATATGTTATAATTTTCTTTCTGTTATTGATTCCTAGCTTCAATTCCATGCTACTTAGAGAAAATGCTTTGTATGATTCCAGTATTTTTAAATTTCATAAGATTTGACGTTTAGCAATGCTCTTTAATATAATTTTACTAGACTCTTCATTAAGCACTCTTCTGGTTGCTGTAATTTTTTGTAATTGTTGCTAGATTCCAAAGTTCACAGAAGTTGAGTCTTTCATTCTTTTCTAGCATAGTGATTTCTTCAGTGAAGACACCAATTCTTGGTGCCTCACACCCTACTCTGCCATTTCTATTACGTTGCTCATCTTCTGTAAATGTTCTACAGACATTTATTCCATGGCTACCATGGAGTCCTCCCATTAACCCCTATTTCCCAATTCTAGGCTAATTATTCTTTCATGGGTTCATATTACACTGCATTCCTCCAAGACGAGTACAAATTTAAGTTCCCATGGATTTATTACAAAGCGTATTTACAGGCTGAAGAATAATAATTAAAAAGACAGAATATGAGCACCAATTTGATTGTTGTCTGATCATACTTGAAGGCTTCAGAAAGTATTTCCATTTCTGGTGACACATATGTAGTGCATAAGCAGAAGTATCTTGTCAGTTACAATCTCTCTATCTCAGAAAGTGAAGGCTCACATCAACTCTTGCTTCAAAACACATTTAGAAATGTTCTAGCTAAATGATTGACCTAGATTAATTTGTCTGTCCTTTGAGAACAAAACACAGATGTGTGTATTTTGGTTACATGATTTCCATGCAAACAAGCACTTTCTAGATATATACCCATTCTTTGTGTATAGGGATCTGTAATTTTCACATTTTCTTGCTTATTTAATATCTGAAGAACATCTTGTTTTACATTGACTATTATATAGGATTGCTAATGTAAGCACCAATACATGCGTATCGGTCCACATACAGAAATCTTAAATGTATTACAGACCTGAAACAAATTGCTTTTTATAAGGTTAAGAGATGCTATGCTTCAATTCACATTTATAAATCATAAAAATTACTTGGTACAACATTTTGACACCCATGAGTAGTCAGGTAGATAAGTCTTTGTCCTATCTCTCAGTATAGCTTTATTATATCCTTTTCCTAGTTCTTAAAATATTCCAATGTAGCACATTTTAACCTTTACAGAATAAACTACATCAATAAAACCCTGAAGATTCATGCAGACAGCTCAAATCTTTTGTCTTATTTATTTGCAGTTGTTCTACAAGAACACTGGTTATAATATTATGATATAATTTATGTCATTCATTATATACAAACAAGACCAAAAGAAGAAGTTAAAACAATTTATCCCAAAATGTAAGGAGCTCATATTTCTTTTTTTCTTATTTTTTAAATTCTTGACAAGAGATTACTAATGGTGATATCAGACAAAATTAGGTATGAATTCAGTAAGTGTCGAATCAAATATCACCATCCTGAACTTATTATTTGACTACATAAGCTTATTTCCCAGTCTAATTTTAATACCTACACAGCTACAGAAATATTTTTTAATGATAAACAAGAAATTGCATCACTGGGCTGGGGATTTAGCTCAGTGGCTTAAATACCTGCCTAGCAAGTACGAGGTTGTGAGTTCAATCCCCGGTACCAAAAAAACAAACAAACAACAACAACAAAAAAAAAAAAAACAGTTGTAAGAAATCACATCACCAACTAAAATAACAGTTCCAATATATTATTCCTTAAAAGAAAAGTGTTTACATTCTTTATCGTTGCTAAAAGAATACAGTTTTCTTCAGTAGGAAATATTTTTGCTAATATTCTAAAAAATTCAGATTTGTGGCTCCATATTTTTGAAATTCTTCTTTTAAATTTTAAGTGTGACTCTTAGAACTCTTTTTTAATGTTTTTTTCCCTAAATATACAGACATTTATCAGGCTTAATTTTTTTTTAAATTTTATATTGTACAGAGACCTATTAGTGAATGATTCAGAATCCAATGTTTGTAAGGTCACACTCAGGCTGGACTGGTGGTAGGATATTATTTAGAGGAAACTCACAATAAAATTAAAAGTTGATACCTATTGGAATGTATAAAATTTTTAGAAATAGTGATAATTCAGATGCTAACAAGAATGTAGCATGTAGAAAATTCTTATCTCTTATCCATTACTGATGGAATTGTAAAACGTTACATATGCTTTGTGGAAAATACTTGGCAATTTCTTACAAAACTAAACATGCAATATCTATATTATCCATTATTTATACTATTAAATATTTATCCTAGAGGAATGAAAGCTTATGTTTATGCAAAAACTTGTGTATGAATGCTCCTAGCAAACAACCCAGTTACCCTTCAGTGGGTGAGTAGTTGAGAAAACTCTGTACACTCAATGAAATATTGCTGTTATAGAAAAGAATAAGTTACGAATGCATGAGTGGGCCTCAAGGGCATTGTGTTTCACAAGAAAAAAAAGAAATAAAATTAAGCTGAAAAGGTTATAGGCTGTATGATTCTATTTTCAAATTCTTCTTCAAAATAACAAAACTATACAAATAAAAAAAACAGTTGCTTCCAGCTGACAGACCAGGATAAGGTAGAGGTAGCACCAGAGAAATCTTTTGGTGATAGAATGGTTTCTACGTTGATTATGATTACTACACAACTTTGTAGGTGGGATAACATTGAACAAAATGGTGTAGACTCACACATACAAAGGAAAGCAGATATAAAATGCCATGAAAACTTAATCAGATCTATGGAGTGGGTAACTGCAGTGTAGCAATGTCGGTTTCTGTGTCTTGATACTGTACTTCAGCCACATATGATGTCACCATTTAGGGACTGTGAGTGGAGGTACCATGAAGTCATGACTTCTTCAACTTTATATGAGTCTATATCAATTTCAAAATAAAGGGAGTTTTAAAGAGTATAGCACGTTACATTACTGGTGTTTAAAACAAGTTTCTATTCAGTTCGAAGTGAGGATTTTTCAAAATTTTCATTTAGGCACACAGTGGGTGAGCTCAAAACCTGTGACATGTGATGAAAGCTTTGACACTGATCCCGTATGCTCCATTTTCTTCTTCAAATGCCCTGTGTTTGACCAAGAAGGATGTCATTTCTGAAAGTGTCAGGAGACCCGCACTTAGCTTCAACAGCATTGTTCTTTGGGGTTATTAAGGCTGTTCAGTTGTCTCTGTTGGTTGCTACCTGAGTTGGAGACATGTCAGACTGAGAATATTGTACTGGTCCCAACACAGTTTTTTTGCAAAGGTTTGAAATCAATGCAATCAAGTAGCATTTGACAGCAAAATTTAAAAGCAACAATTGAATGCTAAGATGCGTAAAACCATCTTGTTTTATTTTGTTTTTTCATCTTTGAATATCAGTGTGACCAAGAAATTGGGGAATGTGGCAGAAAGGTTGATTCAAAAAGGGCTTTACAATCATGCTGGTAATACTTGCTATGACATCTATGTTGTACAGAGCAGTTATAACAACGGACAGTCAAGGTGTCTAAGAAGTCTCAATTTTGCATCTCTAATGTTGACAAGTGCTCCAGGGTTAATCATGGGACACTGAGTATGAAGGAACAAAACATGACATATGACTGCTGTTGAAAAATGAGCGTCCCAACAGTCAAAGAATGAGATGGTTTAGTTTTAATAAAACCTTTGAAATAAAATGCAAAAACTTCTGGAGGACATCTAGACATTCCAGTGTCTAAATGCCTATATTTTCTGAAAATGTCTTAGGGTGTCATTATAGCATAAAATTTTTAAAATGTTGTAGAAACCAAAGTCAAGCATTAAAAAATAGCTAAAGGATAGGATGATCTGGAATGGCTATAGTAATTGAAAGTGTCCATTTGTGTGCAAATACTTCAGTATTCTAGCATTATAGTGACATTATGCATTATCAGTGTCTGAAGTCCTTGTCAAATAGATGTCGCCCGTGGTCCCAGGTCCATGTAATAAGACCACAATTCTCATAAGGTCCAACAACACCGATTAGATTTAGTGAGATTATTTTTTTCCTTTGATCTAAACATAAGTGTAGCAACATATATTTAGTTATTTGACTAAAACATCAAAATTATGTAACCAAACCAAACAGGTAGGACAATAATTTAAACATGTAGTCATGGAAAAAAACTTTCTGTATTTTTATTGATGATGTATACTGCTTTGAATATTCTTTCCTCTTAAAGTCAAATTAGAATTTTTAATGAGTCCTTTAAAAGTCCTTATTGTTTTAGAATTGATTAACTTGAGAGAACCACATTTCTTATTCAGGGCAAATAGCACTTCTTTGTCAGTTGATGAGTAACTCCTCCATGACTGCAAGGATTTCTGTTTACATTCTGCACCGGTCCATTCTCAGGACCACAGGTGCCTTATAGGTTCCTTTGCTTCAAAACAGGCCTGAATCTCAGAAATCCCAGACAAGTTGACACTGATCATTTCAAAAAAAGTTAATACAGAGGAACTCTGTCAGCCAACTTCCTTGGGAAAAAAGGTCAAGTAACCAGTTGGAAACTTTTCTAAAGGTATCACATTAATCTTTAATAATACCTACACTTCTGTGGGGCTTTTAACTTCCCAAATTGCTCCCACATGCATTATCTCATTTCGTGTCCTATTGCCATGAAACTATGTCATTTTAGGGCTGAATTATAATGGCATTGATACCAAATGTTGACAGGGACATTTCAAAAATTGATTATTACTTTGCTAAGCAGAAGTACTCAACAGGAAGGGACTGACTTCAAGATGAATTGAAAAGGGTTAAAATTGTGAGGTTAAGATCCTGATAGTTTCAACTGTTTGAGGTTTATGAGAGCTATTTTGCCTGTTTTTCTTTTTTTTTTTTTTAATGGAGAAAATGACTTTTTTTTTTCCTCTCTTCCGTTATGCTTATTTCTGATATCCTTTTTCTTTTTCTTTCCAATTTTTCAACAGGTGAGCCCCACCCCTGGGTGTATCCGCGCTCTCATGAAGATGCTGTACTGCCCCTACTGTCGAGGACTGCCCACTGTGAGACCATGCAACAACTACTGCCTCAATGTCATGAAGGGCTGCTTGGCCAACCAGGCAGATCTGGATACCGAGTGGAACCTGTTTATAGGTAAGAGCCGCTGACACAGGCCTGAGACTGAACGGATGAGAACGACAAGCGTCGTGATGTTTAATAGGCAGGTCAGAAGGGGGGATGAGTTCAAGAGACTTCAAACAGCCTCCGGCAAATTTTAAACATTGTTTTACATGTTTCTTCTTTTTGTCCTGCAAAATAGAATAGACTTTCTTGTGTATCACAAAGGATGGTTCTGTTAAAGATGCCCAAGCTCTCTACCCTCACTGCTTCTCTCCAATGAAAACAATAAAAGTCATTGCTTTGAGGATTACTGAGTTCCTATAAGAAGGAATAAGTTAGAATATTGTAAAAAGCAGACGACATTACTTTTAAGTTATGTTACCTTACCATAGCCACAGATTTTAGAAAGCAGTTTCTTCCTTAAATTCTCAATGAAAATAGATTCATATTTTGCATAAAGCATGCAAATTTTTTTATCTCAGGCTGGCAAAAAGCAGGCTTCAGACACACAAACCTGAAACAGCCTTCCAGTCTTCAGAAGATAGGAGGGAAAGAGATGGGGAGAATTTGGAGGAAACACTGTGAATCATGGCTCTGTTCTTAGGTTGCAAAATCATTTGGGAGGTTTCGCTGCCCAAAGAAATTTCCCAAATAGCTATCCAAGGATAAAAGGACAAATCTTATAGGCAGGCTTCTCCCAGGAAAATACATGGGCCTTGAAAGAGTAAATGTGTTTTCTTCCCCTCTGTCAAATGGCCTTCAAATAAAAGTACTTTCAATTGCATTTACTGCAATTACAGAGTGACAAGCAAGAGAGGTGAAAATAGCAGTGGCATTTTTCAGCCTCAGAAGGCCCTCATCATTTATGCCAACCTCTAAACTAGAATGCACAGGGAAATCTACTGACATGACATGGATAGGACAGGAAAAAGATCTAAATGTGTTAGAATTCAGAAAACCCTAAACTTACTGTGCAGATGTGCGCTAAGGTTCCAGGCACTTTACAATGGTAGTGCAACACACTGGCTCACTCACTTTTGTACTTTGTTTAACAGCAGAGGAAACGGTTTTGACGTGTGTTTTTTAAAGTGATTGTTTTTAGCGTGGGCGGATTAAACTGGAAGGTGGTTAACAAAATCTCAGAAACATTTCAGAGAGAATAAATTGTAATGCTGTTCTTTCTTCCTTCGGTGGGAGGACAAAATCTGTTTGTAAGATCTCAAGTTGCATTATTTGAAAACTAAAGGAGTTTTTAAAAAGTTCTTAAGACATTCTGTGAACTCAAAAGGGACATGATTCTTTGCTAGGGTTTTTGTTTGCTAAGATTTTGGGGGAAGATACAAATACAAAATAAAAATAAGATACAAATACAAATAAAAATAAAAATACTTATTCTAGACGATTTAAATTTAGTGTGGCAAACAGAAAGTACCCAAATTCTGCTAATAAAAATGTAATCTCTTCAAGAAGTCTAAAGTGATTAGCATGTTTTTTAAACTAGATTAAGCCTCTGGAGTCATAGAGAGCATTTATATGTTTTGGCTGAAATTGCCCTAATTCCTAACATTGTCTTTGTTCAGCCTGAAATTTATTGATAAAAATTGTTCTATGGATCTTGTTAAATAGGGCAGGACATGGCTAAGAATGAGCCCGGGAGTTTTTTAATTTGTAAAAACAGCAGTGACTTCTGACTGGCTTTCTTTCCCTCAGTGGTCATTGGTTATTTTAATGTTTCAGTCCGTTGGTTTTGCTGAAAGTCGATCTGATGTGAAATGGAATGGCTAAAAAACAAAAAAATGACTTGCTTTACAAACCTCTTCTGTGAGCCTCCCCCCACCTGTTGGTTGTACTTTAATAGAAGGCAGAACTTGTTATTTGTCCTACATGAATGCATCTCATGTCCTTTCTTCCTCCCTCTCTCATTTTTTATTAGTCTTCATGGTCTCCAAGAAAATTCTTCCTGTAGTCTTTCTCTGGGTTTTGCTACCACATTGAGAATGACCACCAACACAGACTTACAACGCAAAATATGTCCACACCGATATTTGCTTGGGTGTGATATGTTAGTTCACACATTCATTTATTAAATTCCCTAGAAGTGCCAACTCGTTTTCCACACAAATATATTCAAGATGAGAGTGGAACAGTTTTCATGAATGCAGTGGCAGAGATTGATGTGCAAACTGTCGATCTTGCAAAAATTATGTGAAACAGCCCCCGTCTGGTTGGCACCTACAGACCATCACTGACTCCAGTGTCACATCCAGAAGCCCCTCACTTCTTGGTGTCACCTGCATTTGCCATTTTTGCTACATAGCATCTTAGTTTGCACACCTTGTGGAATTTTTCCTTTTGTGTTCATTTTTATGTTTGTCTAAATGTTACCAGTGGCGTGCAATCAACTACCAATAAAAACAATAGTCAAATTGGCAGCACATTTTTCGGGATCTTTAGCATGCTGAGAACTAATTGAAAGCAATTAATAACTCTATAATTCAGTTAGTGTCCAGATCATGTCAAAAGAAAGGCAGCTCATAAGCAAGGTAAAATGTGTGAGGTGTTCCACTAAAACCCCCCACGGAATTTCACTTGCTTCTGAAAATCTGTAGGTTGGTTTTTGTGGTTTTCTTGTAATCTGAGGAAAAGAAAACCAGCAGTCTATTCGGGATGCATTTCTTAGTTCTTCTCCAGCAAGTTTACTCTGAGCTCAGCACAGAGACAGTGCTCAAAAGATTCTTCTCAAGTAATTAGAGTAAGAAAAATGAAAAACTGTTAGGTTTGATGTTGTTATTGAATTGGTTTTGTTTGTTTGTTTATTTGTTTGTTTTTTGGGTACTGGGGATTGAACTCATACCCTAGTTCTTGCCAGGCAGGCACTTATCCACTGAGCTAAATCCCTGGCTGTTGTTGTTAAATTGATGCCAACTTTGAAGCATAGGCTGGTAGATCCATTTTAAAGTACTTGAAAAGCCTCAGTTCACCCGTGGCAGATGCCTGCCCGCTGGGAGCACATGGGATTCCACAGTGCCAAACACAGCCCACCCTCCACTTGTGGAGCAGCTCAAATGAAGGAGTGAGCCCTGAGCACGCCGAGCCAGTCACCCCAGAAAGAACAGGAGAGGAGATTTGTCCTGTTTTCACTACCAGAAATGATTTAGTGAGAGAAAAACCTAATTTGAGGTACTGAGAGTCTGGGCTAAGACACTTACCCCAGATGTTGCTGTGCTTTCATGTGCAACTTTTCCCGCCCACACTTCCGAATGTTGCCTAAAATGTAAAATGGTTTTCTTGAAAAATATTTACATTAAATTAAAGTTTCCTAGAGGCAAAACTCATTTCAGTAATATCCTGTGGTTATCTTGAGTGTTTGCATAGATGCCAACGCTCCACAGACAAGGATTCCATTAGTGACAAGAGGCTGTGTAACAGATTACATCTAGCTCAGGAACACAAAAGTCAAGGTGGAAATTACACTTACATGGCTGGAATAAATCTTCCTATACTTTAAAGTCAGGGATATATGGGACAGCCTCTTCCAAACTTCTGGTACCATCTGAGATTTTATAAATTATGAGAACCAGAGAGAGATTTTAAAGAGAGGTTGCCAGTATGGAAAGACAAAGGATGGTAAGACAAAAAGGCAAGGATTCTATATCTTTATTTTTATCACTAATTAGGTGTAAATTTCTCCTGGTAGCAAATATAAGCCTAAGACCTTAAGGTGTTTATGTCTCAATAATGGCATGTTTTCAAGCAGTCTTGGTTAGTAAGGCACTAATAATCTTAGCATATTAATTCAGCTGAATTTACTGAGTAATCTAGACATACTTTTTGGCCCTCATGGATTTTTTTTAATATAGTTAAATAAATTATAATGAACTCTGATAAAGTGTTAGGATAATAGAGGCCCAGGATTATCTATATCTCTTCAGCAAGGGATTTAACTTAGTGTAGGGGTTTAAAATAGCCCTGTATTAGAAAGTATAAAATAAAATACTAAATGTGATTGTATCAAATTAGCACTGTTAAACATAAACTGTGTTGAATAGTGATAGCACATATACTTGCTGTAATATACACCCCTTGGGATTTCCAAGTCCTGTGACAATTTTAATAGGTCTAGCATGATCTATTAGTGGTTTTTTAAATGCTCACCTATTTTTTTTTCTTTTGAACATTTTCTATAATAAACTCTGACTACCATCACCCCCATTGCTAATAACTGGAACTGAAAGATTTGGAGAATTTCTGTAGTTTCATCAAGAAGAGTTTGAGTTCCCTGATTGATGAATGTGCTCCAGTGAAGGGAAAAGCCAGCAGGGAAATCTGCATTTTCGTGTAGACCTTGAACACTCAAAGAGAAGACACACTAAGGGTATCGTATTTTTCTGGGCTTTCTCTTTTTCAAAGCAACCAATTGTTTCATTTCAAGAGACTCAAGATAAGCATACACAGTGTATTAGCTATTATTTTTCTCTTATTATTTTGTTATAAAATGTTTTTTCATAAAAACACTGATAGCTATAGATGGAGCATCCCTGATCCAGAACTCTGAAATCTGAAGTGTTCCAGAATCTGAAACTTTCTGAGTGTTGACACATTCCACAGGTAGAAAATTTCATAGCTGACCTCACAGGGGGATCATAGCCACAATACAGAAACATAGCACAGTTTATTCAGCATCCCCTGCAGAAAAAAGACCTTTCTAACCCCTTCAGCTGCCATAAACAAGCTTTTTCATGCACACAGTTATTAAAAATATTATTTTTAAAATAAAGAGAGTCCTAAGGCAGAAACTGGCAAACATGAGCAAATCAAACATGAAACCCAATGTGGGCTCTTCACCTACCGCAGGCCAAGAGACCCCACAGGGCAGATCGTCCATTCATTCCTTGATTTGTTCATTCATCCAGCACCTGTGTGGAACTTGCTTTGGTTTAACATAGCACTAACACAGAGGATAGAGAAGGCCTCTCCTTTATGAGCACAAAATTCAGTTTCCTTTGAATGGAATAAATGGTAATAACTAGACAGAAAAATAGAAGGCTTTGGGGAAGAGGCTGTTCCGTTTTACTTTGCATGTCTATTCTTTTAATGGAAGAACGAGTAATTCAGTAATTTAAAAATCACATATTCCTGTTGCTAATGGACTCTAAATGAATAGAGACGGCAGAAACCATCAGATAATGAGTGCTGGCCTTTCATCGCGACAGCTGCTGTAAGTTGGAAATTATAGCCAGTTGCAAGGAAGCTGTGTTGGCTCAGTCAACAGACTAGCGTCATGTAGTAAATGACAACTTTGGTGCAGAAATGACTTTCTTAGCATTTATAAGAGTTAACTGATCTTCAAGGTAATTCACATATTCACCATTCTGTATCTGGGGGAAAGTCTTAGACTTTGTTCAAAATTTTAAAATACACATTTATCGTGTATTTTCTTTCATAAGCTTTGCAAGACTGTATGCTACTACATTTCAGAAAGTTATAAAAGAACCACAAGAAACTATTTCAAGCCTATGAATAAGGCAGTACTCTTTCAAAGACTTTCTCAAGCATGAAATTCTACAACATAAATCTGATACGAAGTACTTGAGATGCAGAGAATTCTATAAAGTGGTAGGGACTCTGCCTGGTTTACCCTGAAATTCCATGTTATACAAAGCTCCAGACTCTAAGCATGGAAATTTATTTGCTTTTACCTGAGGCAAAAGAAAAATTAAAAAGTTGTCCTTAGCAGCTAGTATTCTGGGCATCTTCATCTTTGCTTTCTGTCATGCAGGAGCCTACTTAGTGCTAAGTCCAGAAACACAACTCTTAAATTGAGGAACAGAAGCAAAGCAATGATTTTAAAACCTGATCTGTTAGTAAGAGGACTTACTTTTGCTTTTGTCCTTTCCTAAAAGCACTGAGAAAGACCTTTAAAAGAAACTGGTTTTCTATCAGTTGAAGTCTAATGCCACCCAATGCTCTGCTTTCCTTTCTTTATTGTTAACTGAATATTTTCCATTTGCTATGGGAATGCGTCGTGTATTGTGCTCTCTGTAAAGTAACTGACTGATACCCAATAGCTTTTCATTCCCTGTATTTGTTATTAGTTTCCCTAGTTTAGAAAACAGTGTACTCATGAAGTCTGCATATGAAAAGATATTTTATGTATTACAGTAGAGTTAATGACTGAAGGGTAGCTTCATGCACAGGCTATGCAGCAAAATAGAGACAGACACGTTTTAACCTCTGAATACTTCCTAATGTTAGTCTAGAGACAATAGCTCAAGGGATGCACAGGACAGCAATTTCTGTTCTGAATCGAGCAATTTGCTCATGGACCAAACCAAGAAATGTACATCAAATGTAAAATTACTTGATGTCATAATCAAGGACTCTAGGGTGCATGTATTTATGTCCTTTATCCCCATTTCCAAATCTTTTCCATCAGTCTATTTCTAGTTCTTAGATAGTCAGTTTCTCTATAATTTCTAATTGTATTCTATATCTGATTACTACAAATTTGATCTTCTAGACTCAATTTTCAAGATGAGATGGATGGTAAAGTATAATACGACATTATATTAAGGAATCAAGGAAAATCTATTTGTGCAAGTACAGCTTTCATTAGGATAGAAGAGGTTTCATTTATAACAGGAAGTTCACTGAAATACCTTTATGCCTTACCAAATGCTCCAGTTTCTGTGAGAGGTAATGGCAGGATTGACCCTATCAATAGACGGTAGAGCCCATCAAAATAACTCAATATACTTGGAAAACTGACTTTGGATCTGTAAATATTCATTTGATCTCAATTTATATCTCAATGTTAGTGTTTTATAAGGACAAATAGTATAATTAGATTGCTATATTAAAAATAATTTGTTTTTAGTGATTGACGTTTGACTTTAGTGACTTGTTGCTGTTCTTGTTGTCATATCACTTTTTTCAAATTCAAACTCTAATACAAGTGTCTGGCTTTTGATGTGTCAAGAAAAAAAAAACTGATGATTATTTTATGATGGAATTAAGTAAATTACAAAGTATTTACAAACCCAGGCAGAAATCAAACTTTACACCCACAGGCCAATTCTTAGCAATTCCAATTTCAGGAAATAAGAGAAATATGTGGTAGAAGAAGTTCTGTTTTAGAAGCTACAAGTAAAAACATAGAAATAGAGCTTAAAATGCAGATTGTTAAAGAAAACATTAAATCATATAGCTGCTCACATGTTGCAAACTTATAACAAGTCCATAATTGTTACAACCACAAAGCCCTTCTTCTGGTGACCAATTTAATAGAAAAAAGAATGAAGACACCTTCTGAGGCATTTAGGTAAGTCCAAAAGTCACAATTAGCAGCTGAATTGAAAATTCTTATTTAAATCCAGAAGCTGCATTTCTGTGTGAAGTTGCAATTCTTTATTAAAATATCTTATTAGTGTTCAATGATAGAGCTTTACTTATTTTCCCATAAACATAGCATTTGCATATATATTCTTCAGGCTGCTACAAAAGCTCCTTTAATTCATGATGCCCTCAAGAGTAGAACTAGTGATCGAGTCTTCCTGTAGGAGTCATTTTTGAAATGAGTTTTCATTTTCCTTAGGTTTGTTTCTTTAGCAATTATGGCAGAGGCTTCTTTTCTTTATTACCTTTGTCCTATTGTTTTGTGACTTATTATAACAACTATCCCAAGAACCAGAGGTGAAAGCCACGGTAGAAGAGGTGCCCAGGGATTCATTCTGATGGTCAAAGGTGTTTTCATCTGTTACTCCAAAGGGGCAAATGGATATGAATGTCTATAAGAGTCACTTAAGAACCTTCATGGTGTATGAAAACTTTGAACTCATAACTCATAAAAAAGTTTTATGTCTATAGATCCTTCATTGGATAGCAAGGCGAGAATTTAAATTAAAACAGAGCGTGAAGCATTCCTTGTCCTTCAAATAACAGCTTAAATGTGAATCCCATGCAGAAAAGATTTGTCAGCAATTTTTCTTTACATGGATTTAAATAATTTGCTATGCTAAGAATTTCTTTTATTCCATATGTCACACTGATGAAGTGAAAATAGAAACAGTGAAAACTAAGTAGTTGAATATATGGCATACCCCACCCAGGGGTGTATCTCTGTGCATCGCATCTTTATTCTTTAAGTGTCAGGAATCTTCTAGAAAAGTAACACTGATAATTAAATGTCAAGTAAGACTTTTAGCATTCACCACCAAAATTTCAACACTCAGGAAATTAACCGATTTAATGAGAGGCCGAAGGTTTGTGTTATGCGGGATAAAAGTCAGTGGAGCAGGAGAGAGTTGGGAATTATGGTGGTCACTCAGTGGTTGGATTTTCAGAGCTGGGATGGTTTTCAGAGCAAATGAGTCAGCGGGTGACACCCTCCCCACAGCCTATCTTGGCTCTGCATTTGTCTTTCTCATAGTTTCACACCAGCTTCGAGAGTTTCTCCTGGAGGAAGCAGGATCACTCTTCCCTAAGAAGGTTTGCTGGTTTCAGTAGAAAGAGATTTCTCAAAATTTGCAGCAATTGCCTCATTAGGGGTGTGTGGAGCCCTTGCTATTTTACCCCTTGTGTGTGTGCCTCCTCTCAACTGTATCCCTTTGAATATTAGCTAAATTAGTTCTCTGCCTTTAAGATAATGTACTGTCTCAAACTCTTCTGAGTTGAACATAGCCATAGAAATGTAGTTCAGAGTCCTGAACCTATAAGTGTGATGCCAGGTAATGAGAGGACTGAAATCATCAGTAATCCTCAGAAAGTTATCTGAAATAATTCCACAAATTCCGGCACACAGTACATTTTGAGGAGGTAGACCAGGAACAGGAACCGATTTTTAAATGAGGACTCCACAAAGTGAAATATACCTTCCTTCCCTGGCAACCTTGTAGAATTTTCAGTTGAGTGAATGTCAGTGGCTCAGTTTAAAAGGGAATTTGGTGACTCAATTTAAAATATACAAGGCATGATCAAAACTTATGCTAAAAATAGTCATTTTAAAGATATTATTACAATAAAAGACATATTGTTATCAATCTTTCTCCTCCCTCTCTTCCCCCCCCCCGAAAAAAAATCCACTTATCCCATTGTTCTTGCCATTTTCTTAAATTGTTCTGGAAGTTCTCTCTCCTGAGCATGTTTAGTTATGCTGTCGTGGCTGCCTCCCTGTTCTGAATGAATTCAAAATATTTACCTTTATTGATCATTTTGACTTGAGGGAAGAGACAGAAGTCTCACAACACCAGATACAGTGAGTGAGGTGAATGAGAAGACACCAGAATGTGTGCACAAGCTTGTGTTTCTGTGGGATGGCACTCCACAGCAGCATTCACCATGTTTTTGTTCATACCTCAGAATGACATGAAAGAGGATTTCCAGAACTGCTTCAGAAAGTGATAGGAACAATGGGATAAGTGCATTTGAATTAATGAGGACTACACATTTTGAAGGGCCTTAATGGCAATGTGTCTTTTTTTTTTACTGTAATAATAATTTAAAGATTCTCCATCTATTTTGATCACCATTTGAACCTAGTATTATCCTTTATTAATTAAATATCCAGATATGTATTTCCCAAGTTTGTCCCTGAGAGAATGCTTACATGTGAGTTGCTGCAGACTTGCAAAAGTGGTACCCAAATATATATATATATCTTCATAATATCAATGTTGTAAGAAACTTTATTTCTGCATTCCTGTGATTCTGTATCTCACTTACAGAACATTAGGTCAATCACACTAGTACCTAATATTCATAAGAAACTTTATAACAGGCACTTGACACATCTGTCCCTTACAGAACCCTTTAATAGTCGGTACCATGATCTTTTATCATGCAGATGAGAAAACTGAGACCAGAGATATGAGCTGTCCATGGTGCTGTAATTTGTAAGTTGCAGTGCCAGGTTGGCTTCTGTATTAGCTTCCCTGTTACTGGGAACAAACACTTAACATACACAATTTAAAAGAAGAGAGATTTAATTTGGCTCATGATATCAGAGTTTTCTGTCTGTGGTCAACAGGCTCCAGGGCAGGAACATCATGGGAGAAGGGCCTGACAGTGGAGGGACACTCACTTCATGGTGACCCAGAATCAGAGAACAGGGAAGAATACTAGCAAAAGATGTCACCTCCAAAGGAAAGGTCCCAGAGACCACCTCCTAAAGCACATTTAACTCTCAACATCAGAGGATGATTCCACTGATGAGTTCAGGGCCCCACAATCCAATCCTCATTCCAGGAGTCTCACAATCTAGTCAAGCTGACAGTTTGGCCTGGCCATAGCAGTACCAGAGCTTGGGTTCCTAACCATTGCACCAACTAATTCCTGTGTTTAGGAAGAAACTTTTAGACTCTGGCTATGTAAGCGTATATTGTAGCGGGGTAAATGAGGATATGATATTGCCCAACTATTCAGTACGGTTTTCTAAATAACAGAAATGTTCTAAGTCTTTGTTCTCTGATATAGTAGCCACTGCCACATGTGGATATTAGATACATGAAGTAACTGTAGAAAGACTAATCAGCTGACTTTTTCTTTTTTTTTAAATTTTAACTGATGTAAATTTAGTAATATGTGGTTCTTGATCATTTAAAATGTATGAAGAGTATATCCAACAAACCAAATTTTTTATTTTGTTTATTAATTTTATCCTAGCTTTATTTAAGTTATAATGGGTGAATAAAACTGGACATGTTTAAGGTGGATAATGGAATAATTTTATATGCTTATGCATTATGAAGTGATCACTGCAATTGTTTTTAATTAATTAAAATTTCAATCAATACATACCTTGTGGTTACACTGTTGGATAGTGTAGGTTTAGCTCATCAAAACTCTGGTAGTTTGCATGACACAGCTCAGCATAAGAATATGTCTGATTGTTTCCAAACCATATTTGCATGCTTCTGTGTGTGTGTGTGTGTGTGTGTGTGTATGTGTGTGTGTGTACTGATGGCCTAGGCACATTCATGGTTAAAATGGAAGAAAATTATATAGACTGATCCTGAAACCTGAGAAAGTGTACATTTTCAATGAGATAAAATGTATTCTTTCAAAGCAGAGCCTGAGTTTGAGTGGGTGCAGAAGGAATAGCTAAGAGTTCTAGCCCTTGGATCACTGTGCGTTTGAATCTTGACTCCACTATTTATGACTTTTGTGATTTGGATGAAAGTTTAACTTTCAGAAATCTCCTTTTTCTCATCAACAAAGTGGAGATAATAGTATCTATCTCTCAACATTGTGAGGATTAAACTAGTTGGTTCACGTAAATCACCAAGGCATAAAACATACCTGCAGAGGTAGCACCAAGGGCAGAAGCAACCTATTTAGGTGAATAACCTCTAAAGGTCAGAATAGGAAACAGAAATCAAAAAGTAAGAAGCAACAGAGTAGATGAACAGATAGGAAAACATCAGGTCACCAAAACATATACCAAGGGGACAACCCGAGCAAGCGGGAAACCAAAGGAGAAGAATCAAAGGACAAGTAGCTGGAAAGAACTGAAGGGATGGGATGAAGTGATGCTTTTCATCAGGCAGGATGCTTCTTGTCCCTGTTTCTGGCTTCACCTTAGTTCCCGGAAGGCAGAGTGTATCCCAGGGGAGACGGCCAAGCCTCTGCTCAGTGAATAAGCACGTAGTGACACTGGAATGGGAAAACAGGAGGAAGGCAAGAAAAGTACCATCTTCTCGGAGGCAATTGAGAAACTAGCCAGGCTGATCGGGCGCACCTTAGAGGTAATATTAGTAAGGATTGGACTTGGAGAGGTTGGCATTAAAGTCATGCCAAATACTTGACTGTCTTTCCTCTTGTAGGCAGTGACAAGACACAGGCTCTTTAGTCCAGGGAATGACAGAATCTAAGTTGTAATCTGGCAGCTAAGTATAAAGTATAGATTCCGAAGAATGAGACTAATGGCAGTGAGATCAGATAGATCGTCAAAGTGTGGTTCAAAAGAAAACAAGAAGACAGCAAGCATGGTCCTGCTGCAAGGAGAAATTTATAAGACTGCGTGTCTACAGAGGGGTGACTAATGCAGACGAAAAGAAGGAAGTAGGAGATAAGCAACCAAGAAAAAGACGGTGCTGTCGTAAATAGAGAAGCTGGTCTGGGAATGAATAAAAATAGGTTTTCTTAATTGTTCAGGGCTTGCTGGATTTGAGAAACAGTGCATGCAAATGTCCACTGGATGATGACAGGATTAGCATTCTATATTCCTGGAATAGAGATGGGATGCCACAAACCACTAGCGTGTTTCCATAGCCCAAAGGACTCTGAGGCCAGCTTCCCTAATCTACTCTGGCACTTGTGTACAGAATTCCCTCTCCAGGGCTTACACAGGTGCTTGTCTATTTCTTTCCTGGGAAATTATACTCTCATCACCCCTAAATGTTAAGCACTTTACAGCCTGAACATCAATATATACTCAATATATACAAGTTTATTTATACAGAATAAACTTGTCCTCATGGTCCCCAGTCTCTACAATTAAATGCAGCTAAAATTTTAACTTTGCAAATATGAGAATGCTTTGACATAAGATCACTTTCCAAAATATATTTTCTCAGACTCAGTAACTCCTTTCATGACCGTATTTATCATCCACATCAACATTTTATAATTGCAGTCAATCAAAGAGGGAATTTATTTTCTATTGGTTTTGGCTTATATAATCCTCAGGGCTACTTTGTTCATTCTGGTAATCACCAAGTTCTGAATATCATGTTGAGGAATAAAAAGACAGCTAATGGGAAAAAAAGAAATTTTAAAAGTTGTTATAACCCAGCATGGACAGTGTATTAAAAAAAAAAGTATACCTTGATTTACTATCATTGTTTTTATGCTGTTAGCCAATTAGTCTGGTTGTTAGTCTGAATGTTTGATAACTAACTTTATAAAAACTGATAAGATAAATGAATCTGATGATGGCAAAAAAAGGGATCAGAGAAAAAATAATGAGATGTGTTATTGTTTGTGTACCATTTCCCAACAAGGAATATGATCATTACCTGCTGAAAACTTATAAATATTTTTAAAAATTGAGGCATGCAATTTGTTTATTTTACAAAAAATCCCCCAAGGGCATTTATCCCTTCACTGGCAAGAATGCATGTACCAGAAAGTAGCCATCACTCCATTTCATGCCCTGTGGCACAATGGTCCCCACGAAAACTAAACACATAGGGATCAATGGCAGCTATTCACTGGTTTCCAGAAATTAAACCCTCCAAGGAATAACATAAACTTACCTGATGCCACTTTTGCAAGGTAACATTTGAAGGAACAGTGAGGTGGTTTTTTTTTAATTTCATATTGCCAAGTGACTGATTTAAGAATGCCCTAGAGTATAAATTATTTCTCCAAACCTCTGTAGTGGCTTTTGTCAAATGCATTCTGCTTAGCCCATTAAAGGTGAAAACCATGAAATATTATTTGATTTGTAACCCAACAAATAGCCCTAAAACCACCTGTCTCTCTTTGGAAAGCTGCCAGGACAAAGTGAGACAGAAGGTCAAGACTGAGAACAATAATTTGAGGTTGCAGGATGTGGCTCAGATCAAAGGTTGAGCCTGGGGGCTGCATTCAGTCTTTCTGTCTTTTCGTGAGGATTTACATTTATTTTTCTTGACCCACATGAGAGTTTTGATATCGAGATCAAGATTTCAAACCATTTGATAGTGGCTGTATGATATTAAAAATATGACAATGAATTGTGTTGAATAATCACATATTATGTTTCCTTTGAATTCAATTTGTAGGTGTTTCAGGGTACATTTAATGTCCATGTGGAAGTAGCAGTTATTAAAATCCTTTTCCTGCTTGCCTCTAGATTTTTAAAAATCCTCTTAATTCTGTCCTATCATACACAAATTCCCATCCATTTTGGTTAGTGACCCCTGGCCTTCAGATCTATATTCATGATAAACTTGTTAAATCAGCCTTTTCAAACTTATATTTTTAAAGAAATGCAAAATGATACAGTACAAATGTCATTCACCAAATCAATAGCAACATGACAGCCAGACTGAAACCTGAAACTTCTTCATCTAACAGAGACCATCCATGTAAAGTTTCAGTGGCAGTTTGGAAAATTCCTCTGCCCCCTCCTGACCTCACCTAATGAGGGAGAATCAGTAATCTGTACTAATTGAAAGACAAAGACACAGATGTCAAATTATTGCTCCCCCCAAGCACTGGGGGCCTCAGTTTTAGATGCTGGCTTCACTTTTCATTGGATACCTGTTATCTGCTAGGCAATACCACAGATTTTTTTTTAACAGTTTAAGACATAAATCTTAATTAGTATGTCATTTTTGTTTAGTGTGTTCCTGTTTCATTTAAAAATCTGAACTGTCTCCTGAACATACACAATTATTTTTAATGATTTTAAAGGCACTTTTAACCAAGGTCTTATCTGAATGAATAAAATTCTAAATTAAAAGATTCTTACAAGACATTTAATATATACACATTAAAGCCTGACATACTGGCTTTCCATGCCAGGGAGTAAGGTAGAGAAGTAACTTTTGCAAGTGGTTATTCTGCAATCTTGAGCTGCTTGAAATCAGATTAGTTTTTAGCAATCATTTTGAAATGATTTACAAATTACGTAACAGTTTAAAGAATTGTGCAGAGTTCACAAATATCTATCACTCACATTAAGTGTAGTATCATACATACATAACCATTGTACCATGAGCAAAACTAGAAAATGTATACTGATGTAAAACTGTTAAACACATCCCCCACTGTAGCATCATTAGCTTATCACTAAGTTTCCCTTTTTAGGTTTCAGGATCCAGTCCAGGCTCCCACATGTATTTAGGCACTGGGTCTCCTTAGCAGCCTGTAATCTGTGACAGCAGATCTCATTTCCCTTGTCCTTAGGACCTTGACATTTCTCATGAGTACTAGTCAGTTTATTTTAAAAATATATCTCAATTTGCATTTGCCTGCTATTCCTTAGATTTATTAGATTTCTTCATCATAAAAAGTTACTTTTTTGCAGTTGTTAGGAACATATTTTTTTAGAAAATCCAGTGGTTTGTTGTGTCCCCAAAATTCATGTGTTGGAAACCTACTCGCCCTGTCCAACAGTGCTGGGAAATGGACCTGGTCTTAAGCAGAGGGGTTTAAGACTTGAGGAAGAGCAGCTTGAATGGATTAATGTCTGTCATGGGAGTGAGCGAGTTTGTTATGAAATTCAGCCTCCTCTTGCCTTCTCTCATGCAATCTTTTGGCATTGGACATCTTCCACCATGCTGCGACACAATAGGAGGCCCTCACCAGATGCAACCCCTCAAGCTTGGACTTCCCAGTGTCCAGAGCCAGGAGCCACACCACTGTCTGCTGTTCAACAGTACCCCCCTGAAATCAGACTAAAATACAAAGATGCTTGAAGTCTACACTGACACCTGTTCCTCCTCAGCATTTGCCTCTGATGTCAGCACCTGTAAGGGAAACTTGCCCGGGGCAGCTGTCACTGTACTGGGTGCGTACTGGTGATTTTATACTTCCCTCTTTTTTTCAACATATATTAATTGGAATCCTTACTCCCACGGTGAATTTTTCCCTCCCCAACTACATGTTATTTCCTTACTTATTTATATCACTATGAACTCATGGATATTTATTTTATTCTATAGATGTAATCCAATAATATCACCCATTTTTTTGGTGGTTAAATGGTTCTATTTTGTGCACTGGGAGAACATTACAGTTAGATATTTCTTTGTGACAGATATTTCTTTGTCCCCATACCTTTTGGAACATGTTCTCATTTCTGCCATCACACACGATTGAGTGATCTTTCTGTAGATTTCCTACTCCTGTTCTGGGATTGTCCTTCACAGAGCTCCAATTCTGTTTATCAGAGAACATCATAGAAACCAAAGATTAGGCATCATATATGTTCATTGCTACTGAAAAATCAATGCTATTAAGACCTCTCTGCAAATATAGCTAAGAAATATATGTATGTATGTATGTATGTCACTCTACAAACACTAACAATTTATGATATATATATATATTGCCCCCCCATGATTTCACACTCATGCCACTTCAATTCCATGAAGGTCATTCTAGTCTTTCCTCTTTTCTTATCTGCATGTTTTTCTAACAGTGAGAAACCTGGATCTCATGGTTTATAATATATTAACACATTTTTTGTTCCTATGAAATTCATAGTCATATATGTAAGTTAGAGTTGTTAAAACATTTGTCTTTCAGAAATATATTTACTAGCTGGAGCATGGTAGTGCAGTACAGTTTTCTTTGTCTTTAGTGTTGTAGTATCCAGTCAAAATATAACTTGACAAAGAGTTCTTTCCTCCCCATCTTCTTTAACTCTTTGATATTTATTGGTAATAGAATTAGCTTTACTTTTTGGTGTGCATATTTCATTTTAGGTTCTCCTACATCTATCTTTCTCTCTTTCTTTCTTTCTTTCTTTCTTTCTTTCTTTCTTTCTTTCTTTCTTTCTTTCTTTTGGAGACATATGTGAAATATAATTCTAAGTGTCAAAACTATAAAAACTACATTTTTACAACATTATATTTTTAAAATTATATTTTTGTAAATTATATTTTACATTTATACTTTTTGCAAGCATCACTCCCTCCTTAGCCAAACTAAACCAGACCATCTCCTTTCTATCTTTGTATGATATGCCACCTACAGTTTAATTGATCTCTTCAGTTTCTGGTTTATCTTTCCTATGTTTTTGTATAAATGGGCAGAGAAATGTAGACTTTCTTATATTCACTTTTTATACAGTGAAAGTGACATACCACACATGTTCTGTCACTGTTGGCTATTTTCACTGAATTGTGATAACCACTGCAAATCAGTACAGAGAGATCTTTCTCACAGCTGTGTCATGCTCTTTGGTTGGAAATAAGTGATCATTATTGTTTCTAATATTTTCTATCACAGATAATCCCACCAGGGTTAATTCAGTAAACATTTTGTGTTGTTTCGTATTTTAGAGTAATTTCAGCAAGTGAATGGCTGCATCGAAAGCTAAGCATATAGATGGTGTTTTTAAGTAGTAACATTTTTTCCAGCTTTACACCAACCTGCTTTCTCACCAGCCATGTGCAAAAATGTCTATTTCCCCACAACTTCTACAACAGAAGGTATTATCAGAGTTTTTAATTTTTCTAGTCTGATAGGTGACAAATGATGGAAAATCTTTATATTTATATTTTTTCTTAGTCATTTTAACCCCTGCCCCCAGGATTTCAGAATTGAACTGGGACTTTTGTACTGAGTGACATCCAAGATGATTTTTTAAATTTTTTTGACAGAGCCTTGCTATGTCATTAGGTTGTCCAAGTTGAGCTTGAACTTTTGACCCTCCTGCCTCAGCGTTGCATAGTGTTGGGATTATAAGCAAGTACCACCAGGGTCAGCTAATCATTTTGCTATTTTTAATTAAATTGATTACAATTTTTTTTCTCCCACTCTTTAGTACCATATAAAGATATTTTTAAACTAGGGTATTCTAAAATAACTCAGAAAACTTCCTAACACACTGAATGTAAGAGTGAGACACACATTAAATTATGAATAGCCTCAGTGACTGCAGCAGGTAAGTACAGGTTTACTTGCTATTAAATAATATTTTTGAATACTAGGGAAACATTTTCATTGTTTCCTAATTGCTCATGGTGTATCTGGACTTCATCACAAATGTTTCTATGTCATAGAATTCTGAGAAATAAGTATGAGCATATGAAGAGGACTGTAATTACAGTAATTATGGTAAAGTAATTTACTGATTGTATAAACTGAGCAGATTTCAAATAGAGTAGATAGGCAATAAAAAGCAAGCAGGATACCAAAAATAAATATTTGGGGACTAGGAAATTGCTTGTTAAATGCACATACAAAATGTAAATGTTTTGCTAACATTTATATAATTTAGCTTCCTAGAAATGAAAAACATAATTTCTTTTTAATTTAAAAAAATCAAATAGGTGCTAAATGACCAAATATCCGCAGATATCATTCCTCCTCTCTTCCATCTGGTAGTATGAAACACTTACCGGAACACCTGTGTTTTGTCACAACTGAGTTAAAATAAAGCAAGACAATATATATGTCTTGTGGAACCTAGAAATAATAAACAGGAAGCTAAATTTAGAAATCAACTCTACCTCCATGTAGACATGGGGAGAGCCCTTTAGGGAATGAGCCTATACAGTGAGAGCATTTAAAATAGGTAGAGAACTAGAACCAGGGGAGAAGACACAGACTTTGGTTTTAGACAAACCTAAAATGTGACCCAAACTTGGCCACATAGTTGTATAGAAATCTGCAGCCTTCACTGATCACGCCGTATCTAGGGAAACAGCCCTCTCCTCACATATTCTCTCTGGCTCGACCACATCTCCTCCAGCAAAACCTCCAGCAGGCCCCGTTTTAGAGAAGAATGTCATAGTATTAGGGATGTTAACAACTACAGACATCTTCACGCATTATTTAATTATCAAAGTAATTCAAAACATAGGTGCCTTTGTCGTTCACATTTATGGAAGAGGAAAGTGAGTCACAGAGGTCAAGATCATGCTTTCAGTCAGGGGCGTAGCTCGGCCACCCTGCCAGGCGGGTCTGACAAAAGCCTGTTTTCACGGATAGCCTGCGCTTCCCACAGCTCTACCTCCACACACAGAGCTGCCAAGGGAAGTAGATCCACCATGAATCACAGCCCTAGACAAACTGATCTCCATCTCCTACTCATAGCAATAACCGGGAACTCACTTGGTACCGGTTCTTGATCAAAAACTAACATTTACAACATGCTGCACACAGCTATTCATTCTTTCGACTTGGCTCTAAGATGTTTTTCACTTATAGCACAGGGCCTCAGTCAGATCATTTTGAATGTTAGAAGTAGAATTGCTTTTACAAAACTGTACTCTGGAGTGTTACTAGATGCCTATACTAAAGGGTCTTGTAGGATTCGTCTGGGTGACGCTCACTATTGGACTTGTACAAACATGCCTTGTGTTCCAATGTGCAGTACAAGAGCCCTTTTGAAGAATTCAGGAAAGAGTCATGAAAATCTAGTTTTCAAGCAACTGTCTTAATCTAATGGGAAGTACATTTATCATAAGCAATCCTTTGTCCTTCCGTGCTTTAACCCATGTGACAGCCAGTACAGCACACCTTCATTTTTTATTATTATATCTTATCCCTGCAGTCAACTCATTTTCCACTTTTCTGTATTTCTCTTTTACGATGTTCTTTTTCATGTTCTGTTTACTGTGTAAGTCTAGTTTTCAGCGAGATTTCATTGAGATAAAGCTACTCTTCATAGCTTTGGGCAAGTTGTTTAAGATATCTCAATCTAGTTTCATTAGTTAATAAATTATCTGCCTCTTTTAGTTGTCAGAACTAGTAATAAGTATAATATGAGTGACACAAGTTTTCATGAAGTAATAACTATGGTTGGCTACCACTGAGAAGTTTGAATATTGTAATTCATAGTAATAAAAATAGCATAAATCTTGTAGTGGTTGTTGTATATCCTGACTGTAAGCTCAGCAAGCTATTTAAGTAGTACTAATGATTGCAAGCTTCTAATTAAGATCCCAGGCATACAGTAGGGCCATCTTACTTTAATAGTGGACATCTTTTAAATGAATGAATATTTTCGAATAATTTCAGAGATCAATGAAATGAAGAGACAGCTCAAGGAATGGCTAGAATCCACAAATTTGCAAATAGCATGTGAACAATTTAATATTACTAAAATATTTGGGTACTGGCCTGAGATGCAGGTGAATTGAATGATGTGAGCCAGTGACCTTTATTCAAAGCCAGTTTGTTGAATATACTACATAAAAAATACGTTCATAACCACACAATCATTAGCACTACCCCTGTTTCTTTCTTTTTGATATTCTTCTGCTTTTCTAGGAAGGGACAAGAAATTACTTAATTACTTATATTATGTTATCTTTTACTTACTGTTATCTTTTTACTTACAAAAGCTGAAAGGTAAAAAAGAAGAAAATTATGTAAAAAATGTCAAGGATCTTAGCGATCCAGCTATAGAAAGTAATACACAATGATTTTAGGAATAATGTGGGTTGAGATATTTCCACTTAAATTTGCAAATTTTGTTGGGCACATGCCAGTGTAGTAACTACAAATATTCATCATAATACATAAAACTGTTTTGGAAGGTGTAAACGATCTTTGCCAAACAGATTTAATCAATATGACTTGAAAGGCTTTTTAAATTATCATACCAGATGCCAGTAAAATATCAACCCTTCACATGTATATAACATACTGTTTACAAACATTTCTTTATTTAATTCTCAGCTGCTCCAAAACCTAACCAACCCTCTGAGTTCAAGTGTTTTCCCAAATCACACAACATCTGACTCCCAATCTGCAATTGGCTGAGAAGCTCCAAATTTAAAGTTTTCAGAATCAACATGTATTTCACAGATTTGTTTCGAATATGAAAGGAAGTCACACTTTTCAGAGCCATTCTAATCCCCCCCCCTCTGGAAAAAGCACTGTAAAAACATTTTAACCCATGATAAAAATATTTTCACAAAAAGAGATGGTAAATGTTCATTTAGTTAACATCACTGTAGGAAGAGAAAGAGACAAGAACTTTAGGGAAAACAGGGCAATTATTCATAAAGGAAAAGATTTGGAGTTTTTTCACCCCTTCAGGCACAAAAACACAGGAAAGGTCTGTGACAAGAAAAACATACAGTGTTGAGTGAAAAAATAAAGAGTTATAAATATATTTTTGTAGTCTTGGGGAGAGTCATAAGAACAAAATGATATTGTCAAAAATAGCAGTTTGATTCAGATATGGCATTGATTTTTCTATAACACTAGAGATGCAGAAACTAGAAACCAAGATAAATGAAATTAGTGTTGGTGACATAGGAAAAGCCTGACCTATAAATAAGAAAAGCAGAAATCAGTTCAGGATGAACAGCAAGTATCATTCACTATCTCTCTGAGGAATATTCATCCGTCAGTTTTTAAAGTAATTAACTTACTAAATCATCATTAGCCATTTTCTCTAAGCATGGACTGAGCTAGGTACAGTGGGATTAAGAGAGAAAGAAAGACAAAGAGACAGACAGAGAGAAAGAGAGACAGAGACAGAGACAGACAGAGATGGAAAATTCCATCATCAAATACCCAGAGCTTAGTAGGCAACTAGGTAAAAACTGCCGTTTCTTCTAGCTCACCAGGGAGCTAGAGGTTAAGTCTGCAGCAAGTATTGGGAGTGGGTGAGTCAGGAAGGGAAGGGGTCGTATAGCTTGACCTCTGCTACTTTTATTCTAGCCTTTTCTGACCCTGGACCCGTGGCCCTTAGACTGTTCTAGAATGGTACGGATTCTCATTCCCTGTCCATCTGCTTCTGAGGGCTGTTCCCCCAATGTCTTTGTCTTCTCTGCTCCTGCCTGACCAGTATGTTTTTAAGAAGGGCATCATGATCATTGTAGTCTTATCCTCTCCATGATCCTAGCAGAGGACTCTCCAGATCCCAGACTGATCAATAATGAAGAACAATAGTTGGCTGATTGAAGAGTAGCTTGAATGATTTGAAGGCATCTGACACAGTAGGGTAATAACACAGTATGTATTTGCCAAATTAATCTGCACTCTGAGCAAACAAGATTTGTAATCAAAAGACATCGGTTCTCTTCCAGCTCTTTAATACTCAGGGCGGCTTCCTGCGTCTCAACACCGGCAGGCTTATTATTACCTCAGAACTGGCGCTAACTTTCTCCTGTACATACAGTGTTCATTTAGTGGCTTCCCCTGGGCTTGTGAGGTTTGCACTGAGCACTACATCCAGTGAGGCTTTCTCTTTTTCTTTGATTTAACATTTTACCCATCCTTCCCCCAGCCACTCATATTCTGTTAGCTTCCTTAACTTATCGTAGTATATTTTAATGACCTTTTTATTTTTTGTTTGGATATTTTTAGTCCATCTCACCAACTGGGAGGGGTATTTTGTTTTGATCTCCTCCCGACAACATTCTCAGGAATAATTCCTAACACACAGTGAATACTCTAAAAATATTTTTAACAGGTTAATGAGTAAGTTAATGAGTAATCAGTCAATCAGTAAAAGTTAATGAGTGATGTTACCTTCACCTTTCTCCCCTATATTGTGGATTTAATAATGTATCCTTCCTACCTTACAAATTATTGTGAAATTAGATGGGATTATCAGGTGTTTTTTTTTCTAAATTCTACAGTGTTTCTCACAATACCATCAGTGCTAGCATCATCATCATTATCATCATCGTTAGACACAATTCTGCATCATTATCATATTTTTAATCTAGTTGACATCCTAGAACAGCTTTCTCCAAAATTTTGGCACCAGAGATGGCTTTTGTGGGAAACAATTTTTCCACAGACTAAGAGTGGGGGATGATTTTGGGGTGATTCAATGCATTACACATATTGTACACTTTACTTCTGTTGCTATGATTATGCACTATATAATGAAATAATTGTACAACTCAACATAATGCAGAGCTAGGGATAGCTCTGAACTTCTTTCTCTGAAACTAGGAGGTTCCATCTGGAATAATTTGGGACAGGGACACTGGAAGTGTTTTGCTTATGTTCAGTCTACTCCGTAACCTGATTTTGGTTGCTGTCACTGCAGAAAACCTTGCTTTACAAAGATAGTATTTTGGATACATAAGGTCACCACAAAAGCACTGAAAGCCTGCTTGGCTTTCATCCAGGACCTATGGAAATCTGAAGTTGTCTCAACATATCTTTAAGGCCAGACTCACTTGCATTCTCAAGCAAAAGATCCTCTTCTAGCACAAGGTCAGTTTACCTGGCTTCTTCACAGATGGGTGGCAGGTATAGTTTATCTGCTTTATTTTAGTTCAAGGAGTCTTCTGCTTTTGGGAAGTCACACTCAAACTCTTCTGAAAGCTAAGACAGGTGATCAGGAACCAGCTAGGACAAAGAAGGCTGGTTTAGTTCTGGAAAGTCTGAAATATATCGGTGTTCAATCATCATCCTCATAATTACAGCCTGGACTTTGAGTGCAGCCACTTTATTTCAAAGCATATTTGTTGTTGTTCTCTCCCAAAGCGACAGAGAGTTCTTTGAGCAGGTTGAAGATGTTGAATGAGTAAGCAAGTTTGCAGGCCATTCAGTGTCACTGAAATGTGTTGTCATTCAGTGACTTTTTCTAAAAGAAATCTCTGGAGCAGCTCTTCTAACTCAACAACTCTTTGCAGTGATCTAGCTTTAGAAACCCATCTCCTTTCTGTACATGAGAGAAAGCATGCACTCTTCATCCATCTTTTCTCAGAGCTGTGCAAACAAACATGAGTTAAGGGCACTTACTTCAATGTGGTTGATAATTTTAATAACATTCTGAAAATATTAAGTTCCATTGACATTTTTGGACTGGTCAACATTAATCTGCACATGACAAATTGCATAGACTCACATGTAGAAGTTACCTTTTGACCCAACTTGTGAAACCAGATGGCTGTCCGTTCATGACATCCATTCTGTCCATGCATTTACCATTACAAATGACCAATTAAGTTTTCTAATAGGAACTTATTCAAATACTACAATAGTCCTGTAGCCGTGCTGTTGGATGGCACCACAAAAGTGCACATAATCTTCATACACATCCTCCCAAAATACTGTATCACACAAAAACAAGTATTGCTGTTGTGTGGTCAACATTGGTAGACTTGTCAACCTGGACTGCATAGCATGGTAACTCATTAATACTTTCTAACAATTATACCTCAATATCTTCTGCTGTCTCAATTCATCTAGTTACTATGCTAGCTGAAAGAGGAGCATGTGACACCTTTCAAAGTGCAGTCTCTCCAAAAAGTTTAAGATGAATCTCCTTTACAGCAGGCAAGATCAATTCTACACCAAATGTGTGAGTCTTCTTAATTTTTGCAATGCAGTGAACCACTAAAAAGCAAGGCTTTTAGTGCAGACATATTTGACAAAATGGTAGACTTCAAGAATTGTTTCTGTTCTTCATGTTCATGTCTTTTCTTCTTTTAGAAAACTCCAGAGATTGGCCTTTTAACATGGAGTACTTAGTCTCCGTGTGGCAAAGTAGTTTCATTACTTCTTTGAGGTTTGAAGATTTCATGGCTTCCCTGAGAAGCTAATCACTACATATTATGCAAAGTAGGCCGTTACAATTAACCTGTAATTTAAGCAGGACTTGATATTTTCTTTTACAAGCAGCTTTATGCTTGTTGGCTGTCTTGGAGTCTTCCAGTGATGTTTGGTATTTTACCCATGTTTGCTATGGTTAGTTTGTGGGCTTAAAAAACTGTATCTGAGACAAGTGCCCAGTGCAAGAAAGAGGTGGGAATGGAAGTGGTAAGTAAAAGAAATAGCAGACTACACAGTGACTAACATAAGTGTTGGATTCTTGTTTAAACCTGACAGCAGATACAGCGGAATGACTGAAGTATATCAACTCACTTGCTGGTGTAAAGCCTGATACCAGATGCAGCATAACTGGCATTTTCTATTCATTGATAGTGTTTTGATGTAAATTTACAAGCAGTCAATTTATTATGGTCTCTGTGCAGTTAGTCCTTTCTGCTAATGTTAACATGTGGCAGCATATTAACATTGCCAGTGCTAGCATCACAGCCTCAGTTCCATTTCAGATCATCAGGAATTAAATTCTCATAAGAATTGTGCAAGTGCAGTTCACACTCCTATTAGAATCTAATGCTGCTGCTTATCTGCCAGGAGGCAGAGCTAAGGCATTATTGGAAGTTGTGGGGAACAGCTATAAATACAGGTGATGTTTTTCTCACTCACCCACCTCCCACATCTCACCTCCTACTATGTGGTCTTGTTCTTAATAGGCCATGGACCAGCAGTGGTTCATAACCATAGGTTAGGGAAGGTTTCTAGGTATTCTATTGGCAGAGTGTGTTCAATCATCATATCATAAGACCACCAACAGGAAGTCTAGACTATTGAGTAGCCAGAGATAATGCACACCAGTCCAAAGGCATTTGGGTGACATGCTGGAAGAACTTTAAGATCCTTCAAGGGTCTTCAGACAACAGTATAATTTTTCTAGTCTCCTCCTCTATTAGGGGAGATAGACTAGGAATGTTACAGTAACACTGTCATTCTTCCTTTTAAGGAAGAAAAAATATACTACCTGACAGATCTTGATACATTGTTACAATTCATATTATCAGTCCCCAGTGTATGTGCCAGTGAGGTCACCTTTCTGATACCAACTAGTAAGAGTCAATTTGCAATCAGCACAAAAATTGACATTTTTGTGTAGCTAGTAGTTTTGTAGATGTATCCTATTGGTTACAAGTTGAACCTGGCCAATCTAATGTCCCCTCTGGATGATCCACTCCAAGCATAGGAGTAGCAGTGTCACTAATGACAAACAGAAAAAAACATACAATCACATACTAAGTTCTGACCCAAATAGTTGGCACAAAGACTCTTTAGTCTATATCTTATTTTCTCAAAATTTTCTCAAGAATTTAGAGCTAGATAATGAAATCTTACAAGATTAATTGCTCTATCTTAATAATTAGATAGTTTTAATAAGTTGCTTACCCTTGATAAATAGAATTGCTGAAGTCTCCATGTTTCTTGTGGACTAATAAAGTTAAAATGTTAAACTATTAAATGGATTGTATTCTTAACACAACACAATTCTTTAAACCTCTCCATAATTTGACCCTAGACATTTTACTTCTCTCACATCTTTTTGCAGCCAATCCTGCAAATCTTACTTTAAAACATGAAGGCACTTTCACATCTCGATAGATTGTTTTGCATGATGTGCTTTGTGTCTGATTTGAAACTTCACTTATTCACCTACATCCACAGGTGCCTAATGCATGCATTATTGTTGTGTTTTGGATTTTATCTCTTGAAATCACTCAGCTTGATTTGTATTTCCTATGATGCAGACTACTTTGCAAAAGTATTTGTTTACAAATTCCATATTGCTAGATATGTTTAAAATATGCACATTAAGCAAAATAGCATACTTAAAGGTAACTATGAAAAGTTACCTTATTTAGAGAATGTAAGTGTTCTTAAAAAAAACCATCTTGCACAATTTCCATCTTATATTCAATAGTTTGAAGAAGATTTTTTTTCTCATGGTGTAGTCTTACTACAAACTGTAGAAAGAATTTCCTAGTGAATTTAAGAATTCAAAAATTCACATTGCTTGTGAAAGAGTTCTTATAAAAATGAAGATTAACATGATTAATTATTTCACAGGATTCTTCTTCAACAATCTTGAGCAAATATTAGCTTGTCCAGTGAACAGGGTTCTCCCATGTATGGCAGTGAAAATAAAAATATGAATAAGATGTGCCCTCTGCACTCACCTCCCAGATGGTGGGAGAAGGTGCGTAAAGAGTTAACTGGGGCCTCCAGGTCATCATAAAAGTCCAACTGTACGCATTGAAAGAACTGTGGCAAAGCCAGAGTGATTAATGTTGCCTACTGAGGTCAGAGAAAGCTTTTGTTAGGAAGTTGCTTGTAATGGATCCTAAAATCTGAAAGGAGACTGATCAAGGATTCAAGCCAGGTTGTGCATCATAACCCAAGAATGAAGTAAAAGCAAAGAAATGATACAATGAAGATGTTTAGCTTGTATAAAAAATAATGCTTTCACTAAACCTTGGAGTGAGGAGTGGGTTGGCAGGTGAGGAAAAAATGAAGAAAATGCCAACAGGTGTAATTACTGAAAGTTTGGTTGGGGCCCAGTTATGAACCATCTCAAATATTATGCAGTAGAGTTGATGTATTTATGCTATGGAGATTTGAATTTAGGTTCCAGGACTGGGAAACTATTTTCATGGGATACATGATGAGACTAGTGCTTATCAACCCCTGCTATTATGTTAGAATACTGGAGGTCATGGGCAATTTTGATACATAACAGAGAGGCAAAAATTCCCAACTAGAGAGTTAGCACTACTTTTGAAATGTAGTAGGGCCTCTTATCACATCTTACATAAAATCGTATTTTTCACTAAAAAAACAAAGAAAAATAATTGTTGTTAAATTATATTTTAAATTCTTCTGCTCAACAAACTCATGAGATGTTGCTTAACAAACTCGTGATAGATTTTGAGGAAGAAACACAAGCTAAGATGAACCAGGACCATTGTTTTAAGTCCGGCCCCATATCCATTGAAACCATTTAAACGTGTAACAGTCCCTCTTTTCCCAATATAATTAGAAATAACCATCCAAAGTCTTCCGGTTTGGGTGATAGATTATGTTTCCCCCTTTTCATATGAGACTCTGGGGGCAATAAAATCACGTTTTCTGTGTCATTGATGATATAGGGAAAAAAAACTTCCAATCTACTATATGTCCAGTATGATTTTGTGTTCTCTAAATTTGAAGAATGAAATTTAGGAACAACAGAGGTTAAGAGCAGAATATATTTATTGAAAAAGGAAGTTTCTGTTTGAGAGAGACAGAAGAGATCCCGAGTGGGTTGTCAAAGACTGACTTTTTTAGGGATTTTCGTAGAGCAAAGCCACAAAGTGAGGCAGGTGAAAGGCGGGGGAAATATGGAAACTTGCAAGGTGGGCATAGGATGGGATAGAACTATGATCAACCAGTAAGATTAATTGCTCAGGTAAAATTGATTAAATCAGAGACAAATGGGGAAGTGAGTAGAAATCAGGCATTCTTAGCAAGCAGTGACTCTTCCCTAGGGAGTTGAGATGACGACTCCTGACTTCATCAAAGTGATAGAGAACTATTTACAACATCAGTCCTTAGGATCTGGGTGTATTTCCTTGATCTTTTGTCTTGAGGTCTGGCCTGGCCCACAGCAGGAGGTGTCTGTCTCCCCCGTAGTTGCGAGTTATCTGGGCTTCCGCACTGTCTTTTTGGAGTACCTAGTCCTGTCTGACTGTCTGACTGCCTGTAATTTCTATCTAACTCAGTTGTCCGTAACATTGATACTTGAGAAAACACCTTTTTCCATAGAATGGGAGGAAGGGCAAACAAAATAACTCTATCAGTGTTAAACTAATAAATTAGCACAGATTATTTCTTTATTTCAAAAGTTAGGAAATGCATATTTAGACCCAGGTTTTTAATACCTGCATTTTTAAGAGGTATTAGCAGAAATTGATGGTCAAGCTAAAAGAGAGGAGGGTACTTCAGGCAAGCAAAACTGAGCAAGAGTACAGGTAAGAAACTAAATTAGAAGGATGAGAAACCCTGCTAATGATAAAAAGGATGAAAAGTCCTAAGTCATCTTTCTTAGCTTCTGCTAGTTCTTTGTTTACCAAATGGCATTCTGAGCTCTGATGTGAGTTGTTCAGGTTCTGTGATCAAAGAAGTACAGTTCTCTGAACTGGCTCCGGGAAGGTACATCCACCCACCAGGCTTCATTTACAAGGAGACATCTTTGGTAAATGTGTCAGCCTTGTCATCACGGATAGAACAGTCTCGTGGCAGATGCCAGCTGCCGCTCCTCAGGCCCAGCCTCAATGCCAGCAGAGCTCAGAGGCGAAGCTGAGCACTGTGTAAGTTCATTAGATCAATGGAACCACTAAGGGCTTCAGAAAGGACGGAGCCCTGGGCCTCGCCCCCAGGGCTTCTAATTCAGTAGCTCTGTTGTGGGGAATGTGCATTTCTGACAAGTCCCAGAGCTGCAGATGCCGCCGATAAGAGCCCACACTTTGATAACCACTGAACCATATGATCCCGCCTTTTGACACTTCTTGGCTGCCAGCCACCAGCTTCCCAGAGCCTCAGGGTTGGCCTTTCTTTCTGCTTGAAACCTCAATATTCATATAACCACCTTCCAACCTGCTTCGTTTAGATGAGAGTTCAGAAGAGTTCATCTAATCCGCGAGGCTCACAGAGCTGATTATGCCCTCATTTGTTTGTACTTTATAAGAACGCAGTGCCATGTGGGTTAGAAGACCTGTGGGAAATTTACGGGATTTCTTATGTCATTCTGTCAGTGTAAATCATAGACTTTAAAGTAAAGTACTTGTTGTGCACTGTTTTAGAGACATAGAAAGTGAACTGAGCCCCAGACCAAAGAATCTTTACACATACGGACACACACACACACACACACACCCTAACACCCTACACAATTCATACAAGAATTTTAAAGACTTTAAAAAATGTTATCATTTGACACAGGCAAAAGAAGTCTTCAGAGTAATTGTTCACCTCCCACTTAGGAGCCTGAGAAAGCAACCACTGAGCAAAGACCTGAGGGAACCAAGAATCAGTTCCGGTGACACTGAGGGTCTGTTTCAAGACAGGGTCAGGAGTTTTTAATTAAAAGCTAGTTGAAGTAGATTTGCATTTTAAATGTATTATTTATAATTGTAAAATTATACCCGTGATGAGAATAATTTCACAAATTCCTGTCACCAGCAAACAAAGAAGGAGAAAGGAGGCCATCATCTAGAAAAAGATTGGCCCGAAGTCCTGCTCACTGAAAGATGAAAGCAAAGCATTCTCAAAATTCTAAAAAAACTAACAACAGCAAAACCCATAAACTTTAAAGCTGGTAAAATGCAATATGAAACTTGTACTTTTTAAATTATATCTTCAGACCTAATTCTGACATAAGTTTTTTTGGACTGCTTTTAAATACAGTTTATGATTTGAAGAGAAATTTGTCATTTACTCAATGTACTGTAAATAAACCAAATGAAAGTGTGTAACTTTACAAAGAATGATTGTCTTTTGGATCTTTAGCAATAGTTTTTTGGTGTATTTGAATATATTTCTAAAAGTTTGGACTTTCACTAATTCTCCAACAAGCCCCAACCTAAATTTAACCAATTTCAAATCATAGATCCCTTTGAGAATTCTTTGAAAAGAGTGTCCTTTCCCTGCAAAAATTAATGTAAGTACACAGACACAGAAGTTTAGGCTACATCCAAATGTTCCTGGATATTCTGAAACCCCTTAATAATCCTTGAATGAAGGCTCCTGACCAGGGTTTCAGTAACAGCAGAAGCTGAGCTTTAATGTTGTGTCTTCTTTGTTTTTTTGTTTGTTTGTTTTGTTGTTGTTGTTGTTGTTTTGTATTGAGAATCGAACTCAGGACCTTGCACTTGCCAGTGTGTCTTCTTTCAATCACACCACCACTAATCAGTGCCCCTGACCCCTCAAGGGCACATCCTCTTGGCTTCCTCATCAGTTTAAAGGAGAAGCTAAGCCAGAAGACTGATCTCCTCTGTTTAGCCAAGTATGTCTGTCCTCAGTTATGAACCCTGAAAACTGCATCTTTTCCCTAACCTCTTTCATTGATTAATTTGATGAGTTTATCCCCTTTGTACCATGTTTCCATGTAATGACATTCTTCTCTTTGTCCAAGGCCTGGTTTCTGATATAGGACATTTGACAGGGGAAGGGAGATCCTCAAAGCCCACAGAGTTTGCCCTGGAGAAGTCAGGTCAGGTTAACTTTCGGGCTGTATCCCTGGTCTCAGATAGCATCAAATGATACACAGGAAGCCAGAAATCTTTAATAAAAGTTCAGTTACTGTGATGACTAAAGATTTTTAATCCTGTATTACTTACATCCCATGTAGGGTATCTATGTTGCTATAATTTTACAAATATATTAATGCTTTTGCTTAAGAATCAGGAATATAAATATGGTATTAGCAGTGCAAAGTTCAAATTACAAAATATAAGAGAAATAGTGGTAAAATGGAAACACAGAGAATAATCTGGCAAATTCCAAGGGACAAACCTCTTTTGAGCATCCTTATCCAAAAGAGTACTTTTCCAGACTGTTTTCAGGTCTTCCAGAAGAATCCTAAGGTTACTTGTTTCTTTTGCTGTGCTCCTGCACTTGGTTAAAGGACCTGACGATCTTCTTAGCACATGGTCTGCAATGATTAGCCCCCAACCTCGCCTCCACAGGCAAACATGAATTCTTTCAAGGACTGCCCACATCACACTTTTCATTTCAAGGACAGGTACCTACAAGGTGCTCTCCAAATATTGCTGTTAATGTTTGCTCTAATGGTACTACAATTATTACTGGTGAGTAATAAAAGGGAGAAATAGTTTAATAAACCTTTCTGTGCTGCTCTTGTGTCTTCTGCATCCATTAATAGATCACTAAAGCCTGGCACGTGTGCCTGCTGCATGCTATGCTCTTAGGGAATACATGAAAAATACGTTAAATACATTTGAATAAATGTACAGCCCCATAAAACATATTAGTCTACTACTCAAAAATTAATACAAATGAATATATAATTGAGAAATAATGTAAGCACACTTAGCACACATGGAGACTGTCACTTTAAAAATATATTAATAATTAATCATGCTCCTTTACAGATCAGGGCCTGCAAAGCAATAGTTTGTCTCTCTTAAATTAATCCTTGAGAATTTGTGCAGGACCAAGAGCTAGAAGATGAAGTGAGTGTCTGAGATGCATATCAAATTTTATTAATATAGTCTTGTTAAGACAAACAAATCTCCTATGTGTGGTTTTAACAATTATCCTCATGAGTAGCAGATGTATATTTAATTTGTGAAAAATTCAGTAGAGGTACTAATGATCAATATTGGAAAAACCATTAACCCCATGATACTTTCTCCCATAACACTTAAATCCAATCTGAGTGGTCATGTAGTTAAAACATAAAATATGTCTCCTAAGTCAGCAGTTCTTTGTGCTTTCATAAAAAGCCATTATTCTTGATAAGACAGAATAATCAAAAGAGAAACAGCTATCAGCATGTTCTGGAGATCATTAACGTTACCTGAAATTTCAGTTATGGGAAAGTGGGAAAAGTAGGCTGTTAATTATCTCATTAATTGATTATGATGCTTTTTATTTCTGTCATGACCACTCATGTTTAGTTCCATACAGTTTATTGAAACAGAATTATTAGTTTGTCCTAAAAAACATTTTTTAAAAATTCTATGTAGTTTCCCTTTTTGTATTTGCCTTTTCCACTGTTCAGAATTTGTCATTTGAAAAATAAACTCAATGTTATGTATCAAATGAAACTCAGAGACTATGTTTTAATTGTAAGCTCTGCATGGAGTACAAGAATATGGAAGAAGTAGCAGTCCATTGTTCCTTATAGGAATAACATGGCAAGATGTATATTTTTAAAAATATTTCTCCAAGGATGGAAACTTTCAGAATATTAAGTTGTTTAATTTTATTTGAAAACAATTGTTCAATGTGCAGCAAGATTGTAATAGTCTCCAGATATTTGAAACTCTTAGTATTTGTGATTGTAAATACAGTTTCCTATCTCATTTGTTCATTTAAAATAGTATGAAATGAAAGAATTTAATAAAATACAGAGAAAGACCATCTTTGGATTCCCTTTCATCTTACTTTATTGTTCTTCATTCCTGGGAAATACAGGAGAAGTCCAACGTTTAGGAAAAGACACATAGGCATTAGGAACTACTGCTGTGAAATATGTGACATAATTGCACTGTTCTACACATGTGTACTTTTCTGGTAGGTTTCTGAGTAAGTGTTTGAATGTGTGACCTTCAAAAGAAATAGACTTATTGGATGAAAGAGAATTGACAGAAACCAAGTGTTTCTAAGAGAGCACATGGTCTTAATCATGAAAGGGCCAGCAGGAATTGAACATGGCAGCTGATAAAAGACAAAAAATCATCTAGATGTATAGATTTAAAAAAAGAAACACACTGAACTCAAAGCCACTATAGCATCATCTTGAGAATGAATTAATTTCATAATTTCACTCAGTATTTGGGACATACCCCCAGAGATTCTGGTTGTTACCCTCAAACCTCTGTAAGTGAAGCTTAATTTATATCTTAAGCAATTCAGAAGAAAGTCTTAGTAAGAATCATTCTATGCCTTAAATGGCAGGAAAATAAATGTAGGCAACAACTACTGAAAACCTTTGCTTTGGTATAAAGCAAGAGCCTAAGAGTCAAGAGGTCCAAATTCAATATAACATATTTTAGAAAATCACCAGTAATACTGAATAACTCATATATGTGTATATACTTTAGATTAAGCTTGATTATGGATTTTTAAACTTGATTTTATACTTACATTAGCACTTGAAGATTTGACATAGGGAAATCAAGGTGATTCTTGACCCTCTATTTTCCCTTATCTTCAACGAATGACCATGCCTATTTCCAATGTTTACTTAACTTTAAATTGCTAATCTAATACATAAAAATCATTCATTTAGCAGGAAATGTTAGTATTCTTAAACTGACTTAAGTTAATTCGATTGCTAAGAAATTGTCAGGATTTTTTGGTGGCACAGAGGTTAAATGTTTTGGTGGCACAGAGGTTAAACAGAGGATTATAAAGTATGCCCCTCACCCTAGCCTCTAGATGGTTACAATGAAAGCCAAACCCAAGTCAAATTTTGAAAAAAAAATAAATGTATTAATAAATAGAAATCAAAATATCACACAGCTTGTTCTTGTAAACCTGGTCCAGTTTCATTCTATCCCCAAGATATACCAAGGGTTTCTGCATGGGTGCCTCATGGTGGGGGTACAGAAGTATTCGTACCTCAGAACTAGCCAGCCCTACAGGGGACCACGAGACAGAGACCCCATGCAGTGGTGGCTCTGGACTCTGCTAGCAGTAGACGCACAGTGCTGCTTATAAGATGGTGGCTTCTGGGTCCAATCTGTTCAGATGTTTTACTTTTCCAGGACCATAATGGCTCAACACCCTTCTAATCTGAATATTCATTTCACCAACAGCAAAACTGTAAAACCCATGTATGCTAATGAATCCATACTGTGGTGCAGACTTCAACAATGGGATTTAATATCCTCCAGAAGTAGCTCGAGATATTAAATCCTGACTAGAGCACTTCTACTGTCTCAAGGTTGCAGACTGAAGGTTGAAGTTAATTTAGATACATAAGCTGTATTATTTAAAAATAAGATGATAGACATGTATTAAACCCCTCCTAAGTTTCAGAGTCTGTGCTAGGTGCTATGTGTACATGACAGTTAAAATTTGAACATATACATTGTGAACACTGGAAATTTTGGCTAAGAAGCCAAATTTGGCTAGAGAGATTTATGATCTCTGAGACATTGATGGGGGTGAGAGTTGAAAAAAACAGATGGAACGGGTGAAAGCAGACTCACTATTTTCATTATATGATGACTTCCTTCTTATATGTGTCCACTTGCTTTGATTATATGAGGCAGGAGGCAGATAGGTGAAGTCAGACATCCAGGAGTTGTGGGTACAGATTAAATTAGAATAACACAGACAAGTCCTGAAATGCTTCAATTCAACAATTTCTTTCACATTCCTTCAACCACAATGTTATTATCCAAAGTATATATTCTTAAGTGTCTTTAGAATTTTAAGTGTGAGGTTTATCCTGCATTCTTGGCTCGACTCTAGTGTTCTCTTGATTAAAGGTTAAAAATAAAACAAAAGAAAAGAGAGCTTTACATTCTGTTTATGGAGTTTATTCTTTAAGAAGGAAAAGTCTCTTACTCAGCTTAACTTTGAAGGCTAAGCTCAGGATTAGGTATTAACATATTGCTCATTTACTCACTCAGATACACTGGCATTGAGGAAAATGTTTTCCTTTTTAATTTTCAGTAATCAGATGCTGTTGGCAAAAGCAATTGCTGGTATAGGATAGCGTGCATTATTTCCAAGTTTGTATAGCTCTCGAGGCATGTCTATGTGGAAGGAAATGTGTTCCTTTCACTTTCTATATTAGCCACTTCTCCCAGTCCTGGGGCAAAATATCTGACACTTGCAACTTAAAGGAGGAGAAGTTTATTTTGGCTGATGGTTTCAGATGGTTGAGTCTATGGGTAACTGGCTCCAAGGCAGAAAATCAAGGTGTAAGAGTATGGGGAGGAAATGTGCTCAATTCATGACAACCAAGAAGTACAAGAAGGTTGGATCCAAGGACAAGAATGTACCATCTCAGGTCATAGCTCAAATGACCCACCTCCAACCAGGACCCAACTCCGAACACCTCACTTAGCTACTCAACTGATTAATGGGGGAATCTGCTGATGGATGCAAGTTTCCATGATCCAATCATCTTCCAAAATTTCTATTTCTGAAACATGACGCATGGGAGAGACATGTTAGATCTAAGTCACAGCACCTTCTTTTTCTGTTTCTCCCAACATTCTTCAATGTTTTTCCTCCTCCTGCTCCTCATCCTGTCATCTCGCTTGAGCTGTTTTTGTTATTGTTGGGTGTCTTCATATGGCAGAAGGGGATACAAGCTATCTGTGAGGTCTACTTTATGAAGGCACTAATCTCTTTCACAAGAACTATGTCTTAGCACCCCGGTCCTCCCAAAGACCCGCCTCTTCACATTGGGCATAGGATTTTAATGTGCGAACTTTTGGAGGGCATAGAACTGAGTCTATAGCAAGATAGCTCCATACTCCCAACTGCTAAAGCAAGTCTGGTATCTTTCAGATTAGCCATAATATGCACTCACATATCCCTGCTTTTAGGTTGGCTGTCTTACCACCTCCTCTTAAATACCATTTCTTCCTCCTGAGTTTTAAGTGTATTGTACAGAAAAGAATAATTAAAGACTTCTTTAAAATTTTTTAAAATTTTGGTGGTAGAAGAGAGAATATCCTTAACTCTCCTTTGAAGAGGGACCAAAACAATGATTTTAAAGTAAGAGATAACACTCACATTGCACCACACCCTCCTTCTAATTCCTTTTACTGAACCCCACTTTTTCTTCTTTCCACGGTATCGCCTTCCAATAGTTTTATAATTTACTTATTACTTTTTTTGTGTGAGTGTTATTTCTTGCCTTTGTTAAACATAGGTCCATAAGCGGAAGGAACCTAGAGTTTCTTGACCAATCCCAAGAACCTAAAACAATTCCTGGGACATAATAGGTGCTCAGTCAATCCAGAGTGTGTTGAATCCTAAATTAATCTTGAAGATTAATTTAATCCCTCATTTTATTTGTTAACTTCAGGCCATATAAGACCTGAAAATTTACAGTGATCTCTCACCACCATATCCTAAAATGATGAACAAAATCTATATTTAAGTAGTAAACAGTTTCACTATAAATTTCTCAGTATGTTTAAGTCTCTAGCAGAACTCATCCACCCACAAGAAGGAATGCTTTGTTTTGATTAGTGGGGCAAAACAAATGCCAAGTGGCATCTGAAGCCCGCCTTTCATAATTAAGACCTAAGAGGACATCTCTCCACTATGTAATCCTACATGAATATTATAGTCTAGTGTTTAAGAATACAATATAGTCAAGTGTCTTCCAGGGAGTGTGTTAATGTGATACAAACTTTTTTAAATTTGGCAAACTTTCAGATTAAAATGAGTAAGTAGTTCCCTTTTGCAAAGAGTTGTTTGAAAGCAAGTGTATGTTGTAACACTTCAGAGTATTTTTTATCTTATAAAAGGATAATTTTCTAAACTTGATTAAAAATCAGACATTGAACTAGATCTAAGATGGTTGCATATACCACGAGTGACTTTAATCAAATTCAGCATTATTATCTTTTTATTTGTTTTTACTCTGCCTGCAGGTACAATAAAGTGAAAATATGCAAGCAATAGAGCATATTTATAATACTAGTCAGAGCGCCAGGTGGGTTGTAAAATAAATGTAATTGTTTTCAAAGATTGAACCAGATTAGCATGGATTAACACATTCATTTTGAAATCCATGCAGGAAGTATTTTAAACATCCCTTCAAACAACCTCATTACTCTGTCTGTATCTCACCTTGCTACTGTGCAATCTCTGTCCCATAAAACAGGGAGCATTTTAATTCTGTTAACTTTCATATGAGAGAAATACAGTTTATTAAACAAGACAAGAAGGCAGTTGTCTGCCATATTGAAGGCCAGATTTGCAGTAAGTCCCACTCTGGCTTTCAGCAGATGAACGACGGTGACAGACATGGAATCCAGAATTGTGGCTGCAATAAATATTCATAACTGTTCCTGCCCAAGGAGCAAATATAGGTTGCCTGCGTTTGCAGCAAATGGCTAGCAGAGGATGAATCAGAGTTAGACTGCCCAGCACACATGGCCCAGAAGCCCTGGGCCATGTGAAGCTGAAATTCCTCGTGGAAGAGGAGCAGCATGTCACTAGGTGATTCTGCAGTCTTTCAGATATGCTCTGCTGCTGCCATTATCACTCCTTTCTGACCTTAAAATAAACCTGCTTGAGAAAGTATGTTGTCAGTGTGCAACATCTGGGGAGAGTCAGCCCTTGGGAAAAATGGTTAGTGATGCACTTCAGGACCCAAGGCCTTCTATAATACACCTGCCCGAGTTTAAAAGGAATCAGTCTTCAGAGAATTACATTCAGTGAAGCTAAAAGAGATGTGTATTATAGAGTCTCTGGACAATGCCTGGTGCTGGGGATCTTGATTCTTTCATTGTAGCTGAATAGCCTCTCATTGTACATTGGGAGAGGCCAGCTTGTTTCTGTATTTAATGCAAGATTTTTAACTCCTAAGCCACTTAGAGTCACTCATGCAAAAAAGTCAGATCATCTGGACAACTAGCAAACCATCAGAAGTAATAGGAATTATTTTTTGTTGCTGTTGTTTTGACTACTAGGGAACGTAATTTGCCACCCAGATTGAGGAACTGTGTGAAATCTGCCCTTCAAATTTCTATGTACTATTTTCTCTCTTTTCATTCAATATCATACCATTTCTCATTTAACTTCATCTGTTTAATCTTACATATATATATATATACATTGTGTACCTTAAGGCTAAATCATTTGGGTAAGGAACACATTGTCTAATTTGCACAGATGCATTGACTAATGATATGACAGACAGTATAAAAATGGGTAAGTATATGGGTTGGGGATTTACCTCAGTGGCATAAGTGCCTGCCTTGCAAGTGCACCATCATGAGTTCAATCCCCAGTACCAAAAGAAATTTTTAAAAGTAAGTTTTTGAGATACTTAGTCCTTATATGTTAGTCTGAATCATAGACATTCTAACATCTCAATATGTACATAGATATATGTAACAAGATGGATGCAATTCATTTTAAGATATCTATCATAATAGATATCCTATAGTTTTTGGCTAAATATGTAAGGAATTTACTGATGTGAAATACTACCAATTTTACCAAAAAATAAAATATTCTGGCTCAGTGAATTCTAGATGATTGAGGCTTAATGAGTTGGTTTCAAGCCTGTTTGTTCTACATGATATACAGTTGACCTGTATCCCCTGATTCTATACCTGCAGAATCAACCAAAATCAGATCAAAAATATTTGAAAAACTTTGTGTCTGCGCTGAACGTGTACAAACTATTTTTTCTTGTAGCTGTCCCCTAAGTAATACAGTGTAGCAATTAGTGACATAGCATCTGCATTATAGTACTTATTTTAAATGACTTAGATATGATGCAGCATGTGTGTAGATAGTATGTTAATTCTCCATTACTATCTACGGAGACTTGAGTACCCATGGATTTTGGTATACACAAGAAATCCTGAGACTAATCCTAGGGAGATATTGAACAGTGACTGTGCTTGATTGCTCCAATGATAAATTCTTAGAAATCATTAACTCAGAATTCTACTGACTCTTCCAACTTCCCAGAACAATTGTGAATGAGTGAGTTCTTCGAGAACAAAATTCCTCTGCCCAGCTGCCGTGCAAAACTCATACACTCAGCAAATGTAAAACATGCTTGACTCTGCCAGAGGAAATAAATTTTGCAACAACAGGCTTTATTTGGGAATCTCTTTGTGATCCAAATGAAGACTACTTCAACAAAATATTTGGATGTTTTTTGCAAAGGCTGTTGTTTGACTTTTCAGTTATGCTTGGCTGTGGTGTAGAATGCTAGGGAGTGAAAACAGCATTCTATTGCCTGAGACTGGTAAAGTAGAAATTTTAAAAATCTGATTGTGAAATAGTCTCACAGAAAATTGCCTTCTTCATCCTTTGCTCTGTGTGCATTTTTACGTTCGTCTACACTGAGTTTTCTAAAGGTGCTTTATTAAACATTGGCAAGGACCATGAATTAACAACTTCAAAAACAGACAACACGACCTGCTTTCATCCTCACTCGTGGCCGACTCTTCACAGCTCATCTTTTCATACCCAGAGAATTGATACTCACATCAGGAAAACATATTATTCAGTGCTACAAGCAAAAAGGGCCATCTCTGAAATTGGTCTTTACAGTTGTTAACCATAGTACTATAAAATGTGGATGAAAGAAACTTCGTATTTCAGCATTTTATCCACAGTTCATTTATATTATTATCTAGTCTGTCTCCAATTCTTTCAAGAAAAAATGTTTCTACCAATTTCATTGGAGTTTTCATAGTTGGAAACATTTTCTTAACATTTTCTTAACAGTTGGAAGCATAAACCTAACGGGCACAGTGGAGAGCTGAGTGCAATCAGGAACCGCCTACCACAGTTTGGTCAATGACAGACCATGTTTGCAATGGTGGTCCCACAAGATTATGCCACCTAATGCTATCATATTCATCTTAATTTGGGTAATCATGCAGCATGATGTTTGCATAAATCAGAGAACCATCTAATGGCCCCTTTATAGAGTGTATCTCATTGTTCAGTGGTTCACGACTGTAGGATAATTGAATTAGTGTGAGTTGTAAAACATATGCTTCCACCAGTGGTCCAATAAGGGGAAAGTGAATTGTCCAATTACTGTATAGATGGTAATTAAGACATTAGGTCTTAGTCTCCACTTTGACTTCCACTGTGTTACCTTAGTCAAATAATTTAACTACTCTGGACAGTTGGCCTTCTGTATCCCCTAGTTCTGGAGTTTCAGAGTCAACCACCCTTGGATCAAAAAGGGGCTCAATCTTCTCCAAAATATTTTCTAAGCTCTAGTTGTTTATTATATGCACATGTTAATTTTATCTATCTAAAAACGTACTTACCTCTATTCATTAGCCTTTCAGAAGAAATCAATAAAAATTATGAGCTTTGGTTTCTTATTTAACCCCCATTTACCTCCTTCAGTAGTTGCCCCATTCTATTCCATCCCAGAATCCTTGAAAAAGGCAAAACTTTTCCACCAGCTCCCAAACTGTATACAGGATACACCCTGAGGACTAGCTGAGGAAAATGTCAGAATTTTGGATAGGTGGAAACATATTAAATAAATCCCCCAATCGGTTCCGTTTTTGCAGAATCACTAAATCACGTTGTAAGTTTATTGTGTCTTCCCTGGGCCATCTTGATCTCACAGAAGTGATCAGGAGTAGTGTTAGGTTTCCATGATGGTCCCACTCAAGCTCATTTCAGTCACTGAAGCAAAGTTCTCAAAGCCTGCCTGCCTCACCAGAAACTTCTGGTATATTCTTTGCTGATGGTATTCAGAATCCAAACTTAACACTGCATTAAAGCACCCAAATCTCAGGGGTTAAAGTCACCCCTATTTAGCATGTGCCTTACAAGATTCACCTGACTTCTACATGAATCCCTGCCACTAACCAAGATGCAGGCCATGTTCGATGTTGTAATTTATTAATCATGCCCTAAATATCCCAAGTACTCTTGAGATATTTTTAAATGTTCGCATTCTGCTAGGTATGTGATTTAAATTATTCTGTATGAGGAATCTCTGTTTATTCCTCATTTAGTTTGTGATATTTAAGTATGATTCAGAGACCTCACAGACAAAACATCAAAGAATTTTAGTGTTTTCACAAATACCTAAATAAATGTGGGCTAAGTGATGCTTATCCTTAGAAATATGCCAAAGTGTGATCGTTGACACATTTTTGCGATGTGTCACCTCAATGGTAAATCCTCACATGACTTTGAAACTAATAAACTAATAAAATGCATGGCCTGTGGTTTACCCATTAATCTTTCCTCTGCCAATTTGCAGTGAAAAAAGATTAATCGTCAGCTAAGTTTTACAAGAAAGAAACCAAGGAAATGTGATAAGTTCCAAGCTATTAGTTCAGAGAAAAGCAGCACTAAAAATGAACCCAAGGTTCTCAGTGTTGTTCTATGAAAAGAACATGCTGGAGAACTCTGAGATGAAATTGGTGGTAAGGATTAACTAGCCAAGGAAATCAATGGGGAAATTTAAGAACTTAATGGATAGTCTTGCATATTTGTGTTAGGATTGAAGAATCGCTCAAGTGTCATCATTACACATGACAAAATATCACACAATTAGCTACATTTCCTGCAACTGACAGTCCTAAGTAGTGCTGCGATTTTGCTATTCTCTTGTTTTCTAACACCACTCTTTAAATTCTTTAATAAGGCCAGGGATTTAGCTCAGTGGCATAAGCACCTGCCTTGCAAATGTGTGATCATGAGTTTGACCCCTGGTGCCAAAAAAAAATTAAATTCTTTAATATGTATATAAACAGTCTCATACCACATACCTGTATTTCAGTCAACAGTGAACCTCAAGTATGCCGACACCACAAGCTGGACCGAGCCTTTACCATAGAGACCACTGGAGGACACTTAGCCAAGCTACAGCACATGGAATGCTGCTGTTTAGTATTTTTTCCAGCAAGTATAAGAAGTATATTCTAAAATAAATTATAATATAATAAATCCATAAAATGGTAGCATAACTATTTATTAAGTATCAGGTACTAATTTACTGGTATGAGCTGTATTTTTATATGACTGGGAGCATAGTAGGTTTGTCTGTATCAGCATCACTACAAACATGTGAGTAAGGCATTTCGCCAAACACGATGATGGCCATGACATCACTAGCTGATGGGGATTTTTGTTATGTCAGCAGCAGCCAGAAGAATCGCATGTATTTCACATGTATTGATAGCTAGTATTTACTAGGTTTGTGGCCATGGGCAAATAACTTAACCTTTGTATGAACCACTGTCTCTCTCCGGAGTGATACACTCATCTCTGAGATCCAGTAATATATTAATTCAGTGTCTGTGAAATGCCTACTGTAAGACAGCTGGTGTTAGAAATAAGAATGAACATCCTTTTGTCTTCCTAGACACCACGATCTATTCACTAAAGTAACATTTACATCTCCAACAATCAGCAAAGGGTTAAGCAAAGTTGACTGTCTGAGATATTTTATCAGATTTTTTGAAGCCTAAACTCCTTTTCTTTTTTAACCTTTGTTATTTGCTCTTAATCTTATTTCTTACACAAGATCTAGCTTCTCAGAGGTTGCTCAGTGAATTTGAATAGACAGTATAAATTATTTTTGTGAATAAAATTTTATGAGACACTGCATCACATACTTCAGTAAAATCAAGATGTATTATTATATCCATTATAGATATTCATGGTCTAACTTTGTAATTATATTTTTAAAATTGAATTTGTACAGGTTTAATATCTAATTATTCACCCCATGCTGTTCATAGGTACATAAATGTTTATAGCTGTGTTCCTTAATGTTGGTTTACTATACTTACTAGAAAGACTATCAGAAGTAATTTCAATGATTCCTTTACTTGCTGTGTTGTAAATACTGTATAGCTTGTGTGTTCTGTTACAATATCCATTTATTTCTTGAGGTTAAAAAGTTGGTGGAGCACAGTAACACATACTGCTTGTTTCCCAAAGCATAAGTTTGGGTACTAGTGAGGAATCACTGGGCTAAATCCCTTCTAGCACTCAAGCAGAAAGGGAAAGTTCTACATACAGCATCACCTAAAGACAATTTTGTCCTCCCAGGGTCTGTTCTTCAGGTGCCGAGGAGAATGAGGGACCCAAAGAAGAAGGCTGAGGTTCATAAAACCAAGTCAGTATTCACTCATAAAATCTACTTGAGGATCTACACTATACCCGACACTGTAGACCCTGAGAACTCAGAGTGAGTGTGGCACGTGGCTTTTTGTGAAGACACCACAGTGTTCTTTAACTACTGACCAGTTCTGCTGTACAGTGTGTATACATAAACTATCCAATCCTCAAAAGCTAAGTGAGACAGATGCTTAGTACCTTCAGTCAGTTCAGGCTGCTACCTCGCAGGGCCCTCAAAAGAATAGTTTTAAGATTGTCAGTAAATATACTTTGGGATGTCTGAGTACCACAAGAATATGAATTCTAGTGGTTTTCTTCGCTTTCTAGATGTTTCACCTTGTTATGTAAATTAAGATCTAATCATTTTTAGGTAGTGAGTTAGACTACTGGATTTTCTTTGTGACTAATGAGGAATATACATAATTGACAAAACCTTCTTAATTGAAAAATGTTTCCTACTCAAATTCCTTAGTTATCAAGGATTGAACTAGAGATGAAGATGAATGTAGAATATTTAATAACTGATTGTGTCTTGAATTAGAACTTGGAGATGGTTATTCATAAATCATAAAATTTTGGGTTAAAAGTTCAGATTCTTTATTTTACTGCTAAGAAAATGAAATTCTGTAGAGGCAAAGATAATCATCCAAGAGACATGAAAGAATGGAACTCAGAATCCACATTTCCCACTACTCACATGATAATCTTTTTATTTGCCTTATTCTAGCACCAAATTTGCTAAGGAAGATCATGTAGCACAGACACCTGCACAAAGAGACTCAGGCGTTTGTGCCCATGTATCTGCACTCTTGTAATCGTTCAGATAAAAAGCAGATAATCAATTTGTGGTTGAAGAATATGAGCAGCAACATTCTTCCACAGTAGACATAAATCCATTCTGCCTTTATGGTTAAAAAAAAAAGAAACAAAAATAAAAACAAATAAATAGGGTGGAAAGAGGCCACATGTCAATCTCTGGTTTTCTACATTAGCAAAACAAAGTACAGTTTGCACACAGAAATGTGTCAGGATAGGGAACAAAAATGGTGTCATTTTACTCAATCTCAGCACTTCACAGACACATGATATATATTTTGTGCTGTCCAGTGGTGGAGCTTTGTGAAGCATTGCAAGAAGTATATTATTAAACAAAATTAAATGAAGTATAATGTTTTTTAAAAATCTTAATGATGTAGTAATTATATTTAAAAGCTGTAGGTATCTCTGAATGCAGAGAATTCACATAATTCCATCTTTTTCCTTTGTCTTTTTTGCTGATTAAAAATTGAGCCTACCAGATGAAAAGCATGATAGTTAAAATATTAATTATAACTATTAATTTAAAAGAATAATTATCTTTCTTTTTATATTCAAAGGGCCTGATGTACAAGGCATTGTTAAATCATTTAGATGCATTTTGGGGGAAAAAACAAGAAAAATAAATTGTAGGACAACTCATAATTCGTATTAAAAATGTAAAGTCCCTCCTTTCTAAGGAACTAGATTTGTTCTTTGAAAACATTACAGAAAAACATATTAGATCAGCCTAAGAAGCAGTTTTCTAACCTAAGTGTTGCTCTAAGGCAGAATGAATGTTACTCAGGTAAGAGTCTTTACTCCTAAGGGTTTTAAACAAAATCTTACACATTTTCTAGGTGATCGTGCAGCAGTTATTTGAACCCGATGACCTCTAGTCCCTTCCCAGAATCTAAAATTCTGCTAAGATATCACTGAGCAATTGTGCCAGCAAGAATACCAAGCACATCTACAAAGATAATATTTAGTATTATTGATTCAGGAGACTGGTGTGGCTGCCTGGGGTTCTGTGTTGAGAAGGATCCTGAGGTCACCTTGGCTCAGCAGGACTGAGCACTGGGATGGACGAATCATGCCACAGTGACAAAGAAATGAGGGAATGAATTCATTCAGGTGCATTGCCTGGCACGTGCCATCTTGACCTTAAAAAGACAATCTGTCTTCTTTCCAATTTCCAGGATTTGATTATTCATTCTATTCTTCTGTTCTCAATGTGCTAAAGCATATTTGGTTAGCACAGTTTTGAAAATTCAGTGATGAATAGGCTTCCATGCCGAGGGGTTTTTAAAATTAACTTTACATTATACATTTATAACTTAGAATAAAGCATGTGGCATATGTTATAGTCCCTTTTAGGATGACTTATGATTTGATTAAAGATTATAATGAACAATCAGAGGATTTAACTCATATAAAATTTTATTCAAATTGGCTGTTTAAATTATTGAAAATCTAACTGGACTTGTGTTTGGGGAAGTTTTGCTTCTGACTTCCACGTGCCCTTTGTTCTGTTTTAAAGTTTGTCTGGCTTAAAGGAAATTATTCAATGCAGAGCTCAATTACAAATGTGCTGTGACAGTCGTGAAGCTGTATCTGTAGTCTTATCTGCAACTTCACCAGAGATGACAAAAGTTCCATGGTCTGGAATATAAATTCATACATCTACACACAGCAGAGTACATTTCCTTAGTTTAAAACTTAAGAGAAGACAAGATTTTTTCAGTGATTCTGGTTCAGAAAAAGGAGTGATATTTTTAGGATTTTTTTTTCCTAATCACATCTCTTTGTCTTAAAAATAATACAGTAAAGTACATTATGTTGTGCCACCATAATAAAAAGTAAAAAGCTACCAGTGGTTTGGTTTCTGCCAAAGTATGTAAGTATTTCGGCATACTCTAATCTAATAACCTTAAGAAGATGGCAGTTTGAATTTTCATACAGGTGAACTTTCCTAAGTGATTTTTGCATGTCAGTCACACAGTTAATCATTTCCTCAACATCTAACAGGATCTATATTCTTTTCTTCCCTCCAAAGAAATTTATTTTTGACTATACTCTCTAGTGAATTCCACCTGCCTCACCATCAGGACTGTACAGATGAGGAGACACATACAAGAGAAGCTAAAAGTAGAAGAGGAGTCATTGAATTGACTTCTAATAAAAATTCCCAATTCTACAAGTGACAATTTACATGTATCTATTTTCACATCTTATATAGAACCTACATATAATTATTCTAAAGTAATCATTTGGTGAAGGCTGAAAACCGTAGAAGAAACATTCTCAATACCTCGCCTTTCTTGCTTAAAATGCTTCCAACCTCCAATGGATGCTACGGTAGGGTCCTCTATGTAGTCACCTGTTAAGCATAAGAGAAGCAAACATGAATACCGCAAAGGCACCAAATTCTGTACTCAAGATATTTTTCAGTTTCCAAGGATAAAGCAGGCAAGTCTAACAGCAACTGCAGAAGATACTGGCTCACACTTCACCAGACTTCCACGGTATGTTTAGTGTGCACAGCATCCCACAGGATGCCACCTTACCAGGACTCAAGAATCACAGAGAGCATGGTGCCCAGGCAAAGCCAGAAAGACACTTGTGAGTGAGGTGAAAGATGAGTGAGATCCAGAAGGTAAAAGGCATAAATAAGAAAGAGTTAACACTTGCCTTGGGCTTAAATTAAAAGAATATTGGGCCCGTTCAAGAAATCCCAGCCATAAAACAGAGTATTTCCATATTGGAGAGTGGAAGTCATGTGCACATCTGATTCTTTTCCAACTCACACATTAATCCTCCATCACTCTTCCTCCTTGACTTCCACACTGAATGCCAAAACTGGGAGTAGAGCCCTGTACTAGAATAAGTAGTTCAGTAATGACTCAACCAAAGCAGTTGTTTGATTGTGATCCAAGAACACCATTGTCATTTCTCTCGTCTAAAATATTACAGATGAAAACATTGCCCTCATGAAATGTGCCAGGTTCCTCACTTAAGCTTCTTTTAAAAAAATCCCTCTTTGATCCCATCTCACAATCTACTTAAAGCAAAATACTTTTAAGATTTTGCTGTTAAAGAGGTCAGCATAAAAATGGAGCTACCAGAATGCCAGCAACAACATAAACCCTTTTTAGAGGGTGCTGAATATATTTCTGTTTGTATGTACTTGTGTCTTGGACAAGTAAGCATAAATTGTCATTTTAATATTGACACTGTGTGTTCACATCCTCATGGTTCTATTGGCAGTAAAAAGAGAATATTCCTAACAAGGCCAAGAAATATGAAAATATCCATCAAATTAAAGTTGTTGGATTCCGTGGAAACTACTCATGAGACCTATTCTACAGGTCCAAACATCAAACAGTTCTTTACATCCGTGATGTAGTCTTTATCTCCTGAACCATGAAGAGACTGGAGGATTCTCTAGAAAAGGTCTTTTAAACTTTAACTTTTCACTAGAGATGGAGGAAATTTGTGATTTATAAATAATGTATAAAAATAAGAAATCACAGTCAATCATCCAAACTGTATAAGCCCCATTTCTTTGTCCCTAGGAAATGGTATTATTTGTAACAGTGAATACCATGTCACTTAAAAGTGGAGGTGAAGTTAGAACTTAAATAAAATCTATAGATTTGTGAAGTTTTCTGTTGTTTTAGGAATCAGTGTGCGTTAGGAAATCACGCAGTAGCAGTACATGTTGTTCCAGCAGTAGAAATCTCTTCAGTCTAATAGTAAATACTGGTTGCTAAAATATCCTACTTTATTTGGCAAATACTCTTAATAGTCCCCATGCATTTCTTCTGGGTACTAATCATCAGGTGAAAGTATAGACTATATAATTCATATCCAAGAGCTCAAAAAATACTTTTTTAAATGAGGGAAAATTAAGATGTCTCATTCCCCTGTTCCAAGAACATATGTGGTGTAATACTTTCAGAAGAATACTATATTCAGTATAAATGAGGTTGTGTTTTAAGATGAAGTTATCTTTAAGCATTATAATGAAGTTTTAAAAATAGGACTCTGATGGAAAGGTCATGAATGATTGTTCCTTGGTCATCAATGGAAGATGGAAGCAGAGAAGATATTGGCTCACACTTCACCAGACTTCCACTACACAGGCACAAGAAGCCTCCCTAGTATTTTAAAAATAATAGATGTGGCCATCATTGGAATTTAGTTAGCAAAGTGATTATACTTCTGTCTGTGTAGAAAGATGATCCACATAACCATAAATGAAACCAAAATGTCTATCTCACCCTAATCTTTGTACTGTTTCCTTGATTAAAGGGTTACTCTATCACAATCAAATCAAGTGTAACCTATGTGTATCGTACAGTGAATTAACTTGAGGGAGATAGGAAATTTTAGCCTCTTTGTAAAATTTAGGTGGTCATTTAAAATTTTAAAGTAAGGCAACAAATAAAGTGACTAGTCTATCAGATACTTTTACTGCTAGATCTTAAAATTCATTATACACAGGACTTACATGCTTATCAATGTATACAGACTACTAAATTATAACACACAGGAAAATATCTTTACTTTTGTCATGTAGTAGTACCTATTCAGAACCAACTGTATTGATGTTGTGTGAAGATATAGCCACTCTAGGAGTATAATGTGATAGAGTAAGCTTTAAAACATAAATAGAATCTTCAACCTCTGGCACTTTAAAGTTTAGGTCCTTGTGTGTGGTGTATGCATGTGTGGCTGTAGATGTAGATATAGATAGCGTGTGTGTCTGTGCATATGATATGCATATATGTATTAACAGCTTTATTAATATATGATTGATATAGAAAATTACATGTTTAATGTACTGAGTTTGGGTACATCTGTGATATCACAACATCAAACAAGATAATTAACAGATTCATGACCTCCAACAAAATCCTTCTGCCCCTTTTGTGTTTTGTTTTGTTTTTCATTTCATCTTATTTACTGATTTTGCACTAGGAATATTTTACATGAGACCTACCTACTTAACAGATTTTTAAATGCCCAATGCCGTACTATGTAGCCCTTCTGTTGAAAAGATGATCTCTAGAACTTTTATTGCAGAACTGAAGTTTTGTATCTATTGAGAGACAACTCCCAATTCCTTCTTACCATATCCTGCAAACCTCTATTCCATTCCATTCATTCCCTTTCCCTCCCCTCCCCTCCCCTCCCATCCCTCCTCTCCTCTCCTCTCCTCTCCTCTCCTCTCCTCTCCTCTCACCTCACCTCTTATTAACGCATTTTAGATATTCCATTAAAGTGGAATCACCCAATATTTGCCATCCTATGTCTGCTGTCTTATTTCACTTAGCATATCCTCAAAATTCAGCCATGTTGTAGTATATGACAGAATTTCCTTCCTTTTCTGAAGGCTGAATAATGACCCATTCGATGTGTACAGTTTATTTGTTCTGTTGTCTCATCTGTTATGTACACTTCAGTCTTAGCTACAGTAAATATGGTTGCACAGATCATGAGAATGCAAATTTCTCTTCAAGATCCTGACTTCAATTCCACTGGCTATGTAGCACAAATTGAATTACTGAATTATATAATAGTTCTATTTTAAATGTTTGAGGAAATTCCTTACAGCTTTCCATAATGATTGCACAAGTTTTACTTCCCACCTAGAAAGTACAAAATTTCTAATTGATCTAAATCCCTTCTGGAGATTAATGGTTTTAAAAAATAGCCACTCTGATAGCTGTGATGCTGATTGTGGTTTTGATTTGCATTTCCCTGATGATTAGTGATTTTGATCACCACTTCATATAACTTGTCCCTTTCTATGTTTTCTCCTAAGAAATGTCTACTTGATCTTCTTAGTGATTAATTCATTTAGCTGTATGTTTACATCTTCTTTAAATTCATTGGTCATCTTAGTAATTGAAGTCCTTTGCCTATTTTTAAATGAAGTAATTTGTATTTTTGCTGTTGAATTGTAGGCTTCCTTGTATATACTGAATATTAACCATTTATCAGATAAAAGGTTTTAAGTGTTTTCTTTCAATTTGTATGTTGTCTTTCCTCTCCTTTCATTGTTTCTTTTACTGGAGAGAATCTTTGTAGTTTGATATATTCTAACTTGTCTATTTTTGCTCTAATTTCCTGTGCTTTTTGTTTGATAGCCAAGAAATAGTACCTAATACTAACTCCAAGGAACTCTTTCTCTGTTTCCGTCTAGTTGTTTTACAGTTTCAGATCTATCTATTTGGTGTTAAATGTAATATATGATATAAGGCGGAACCCAGTTTCCTTCTCTTCTGTGTGTATGTATAGAGTCCCTAACGTCAGTTGTTGAAAAGCCCATCCTTTCCCACTGTGTCTTTTGGTACTGTTATATACATCATTCGATTATGCACATGTGAGTTTATTTCTGGACTCTGACTTTTTCCGTTGGTCTAAATATTTGTCTTTGTTCCAGTATCGTTTCATTTTAACTATTGTAGCTTTCTAATATAATTTGACAGCAGGAGGTATGATGCTTCCAACTTTCTTCTTCTTCTTCAACATAGTTTTGTCATTGTGGTTCCATATGATTTTAGAATTTTTTTTTCTGCAAATAATACCATGAAGATTTTGATGAAGATAAGGTTGAATCTATATATCATTTTGGGTAGTATGAACATTTTAACAGTATTGACTATCAACATGTATGTATATGTTGGCATGTATTTATGTCTTCCTTAGTTTCTTTCATCAATAGCATATATTTTCTACATAGAAGTCTTTCACTTTCTTGCTTAGTATTTACCTGAGAATTTTATCCATTTTAATGCTTAGTTTCATTTCTGATAACTCACTGTCAGTATACAGGGACTCAACTAATTTTTGTATATTTGTCTTTTATCCTGTGATTTTACTAAATCTGTTTATTAGTTCTTACAGTTTTCTACACATAGATAAATCATGTCATTTGCAAAAAAAAGACAATTTAACTTCTTTTTACTTAATTGGGTGCCATGTATTTCTTTTTTTTTTTTTTGTACCGAGGATCGAACTCATGACCTTGCGCTTGCCAGGCAGGCACTTATGCCACTAAGCTAAATCCCTGGCTGCCATGTATTTCTTGATCTTACCTAACTAACCCAGCTAGTGCTTCTAGTATTATGTTGAGAATACACAGTGGAAGTGGAATCCTTGCTCTGCTTTTGATCTTAGAAGAAAATCTTTCTGTTGTTTCCACTACTAGTTTAGGCTTATTATACTTCATATTTATTATGTTTCTATACCCAGTTGTTGATCATCATTTATAATGAAAGAATGTTTAATTCTGTTAAATTTTCTCCTGTGTCTATTGAGATACAGACTTTTAATCCTTCGTCCTCTTAAGATGGTTTATCACACTTATTCATTCTTACATGTTAAACCTCCCTGCACACCTGGAAAAATTCAGCTTGATCACTATGTATGATCCTTTTAATATGTTGAATTTGTTTTGTTAGAATTTTGATGAGGATTTCATGTCTGCATTTCTCAGTGGTCTAACAAAATGCTCTGCAAATCAGGAACAGATGTACATTCTTCTCAAGTATATTTGGAACTTTCTCTAGAGTAGATTACATGTTAGACTATACAACTTCACAAGTCTCATATTAAAATAATTTTGGGTTGAATTTTAGGTATGGTGTAAGATGGAATCCAATTTCATTCTTTTCCATGTGGATATCTAGTGTTCCCTGCATCGTTTATTGAAGAGTATTTTTTCCCTATTGTGTCTTTTGATATGATATACACAGCATTTAACCAATTATCACTCATTGGATAGTCTATTCTTCCCATATTTTATATTGTGAGATGATATATACATCATTTCATTGTGTACATGTGGATTGTTTCTGAACTGCATTTTGTTCCACTGATGTCTTTATTACAGTAGTATATCATTTTAGTCACTGTAACTTTCTAATATAATTTGAACACAGGTGTTCAAGTATCTTTTCTAAGCACAAGTGTGCAACGCTAGAAATAAATAACCAGAGATAAACTGGGAAATTCACAAACAGTGGAAACTAAACCATCCATTCATCCATTCCTGAGCAATTAATAGTTTAAAGAGAAAATCAAAAGAGAAATTCCAAAATATCTTGAGAGTAGTGAAATAAGAACATAGAAGAGGAAAACTTAAAGGATAAAATAAAATAAATACTAAGAGGGAAGTGTATATTGTTAAATGTCTGTGTTAAGAAAGAAGGAACATCTCAAACAAGTAACCTGACTTTACACCTCAACCCCCCAAAAAAAGAAGATACTAAGCCCAAAGTTAGAAAAAGGAAAACAACAATAAAACTTAGAATGAAATTAAGTCAAATGCTTTCCAGAAAAATAATATAATCTACAAAATTAAGAATTGGCTTTTTGAAAAGGAAAACAAAATTGACCAACTTAGAAATTCAGGCTCAAAAAAGAAGACTTAAGTAAGTAAAATTAAAAATGAAAGAGAAGACATTAAAACTGATGCCACAGAGATACTAAGGATCATGGGACTATGAACAATCACTTTCAAATAAGTTAAATCTCCTACAAGAGTTGCACACATGCAACCCAGAAAGATCATGTGGAAGAAATAAAAATTACATGTGTGTGTGTGTGTGTGTGTGTGTGTGTGTGTGTATTCTGACACATAAACTGAAGTTTTCCTGGGAACATTTTGCCTGAAATCTGTGTAAGGTAGAACTGCCAATTAAATTTTGTAATCCATTCTTTCCATTGTAAACATGGCGATATTTCAACAATTTCTAACAAGACAGTGTGAGATAAATATAAAGACAGAGAAATGCTGTTTTATAGCTGTGGCAACAGATCCACACTGGGGCATTTTTCATACTTAAGAATGTTTGCAGAGTCACTGAGATCTCTGCAGATGATGTATTTGAGGTTACTGAGGACAGTTATTTCACCCATGGTGAACTTAATGCAAAAATGTTTCTGCAAGATGCTTTACACTTTAATTTTTTGAGCTAATAAGACATTTCAAATGTTTACAACCATTGCACATATGTGTAGCCAAATTTCTCCTGACGATATATCACAACTTTAAAATAACATGGACACTACTTCCGTAGGGCACCATAACATTGTCAGACTCATCGGTACTGCTACTTCTCAGATTGCTGTGTGATTATTTATTTGCATGTCTACATACATCTGCATTATCTGTTTAGTTCCCAGTCTGATAGGGCCCAGAATTATTCATCTTTACTTCCCCCACTCATTTGGTAGTGTCTGACACATATCAGTGCCATGGAAAATGTTTACTAACTAAATAAATCACATGGCCAACACATTTGGTGTCCAGACTTTTGAAAAAGTACAGTATCTTGATGTTTTTCTTATGTTAACCAGCCATAAAGACAGGGTGCCATAAATACATACATGCCGACGCGTGTTTATAGTGGTGCTAAATATTGGAAGCATTAGATGACCATCAACTGATGAATCGATAAAGAAAAATGTGGAATTTATACGAATAAAGTACTACTTTCCCATAAAGATGGATAAACTTGAGTGATTTGTAGAAAAATGGATGCACCTTGAGGACATAATGTTAATTGAAATAAGTCAGATACACGTACTTAAGTATCATGATATCTTTATATGAGAAACTCAAATTATATATGAAGAACAAAATAAAAGATGGACAATAGAAAATAATGACATAGAATTTTAGCATATGGGAGGGAAACCAAGAGATGGAGAAAGGAAGGGAGGAGGGGAGAAAAATATGATTTTAAAAAGAAAGGATCGTAATGTGTTGTGTGCATATACTAAGTCACTACAATAAATATCATCATTATGTACTACAAACATGTACAAAAATAAAAATAAAATAAGGAGGGATTCAAGAGATGGAGGGAGGGATAGGAGGAGAAAGTATATTTTAAAAAGAATTAAACTGTTTGTAGTCTGACTGTTTACTATGTACCCTTTAACTTTGTAACTTGAACAACTACATCCAGGATGACAGTATGTAATTTATAAATTACTGATTTCTTAGTGGGGCTTTTTCTCATTTTCCTTTTTCTTTCTTTCTTTTAGAATTCTGTATTGTTGCTACCCTTTTTTTCTGTTTTGCTTTTTTTTTCTTCTCTTTAAATAAAATTTTTAAAATGTTAAAAAAAAGAATTAAAATATGTCATGTTCATGTGCCAAATACTGACATTGAATCTAATCATTATGTACTGCAGACATGTACTAACAAAAAATTAGCACATAAGCCACTTAAAAATCAGGGAAAAAAAGATATGCTATAATTGATACCATTTGATAACATAATTTGTGCTGTAGTCCTCTTGGGGACTGTAGTATGCAAGTATTTTTTTACAAGCATTCCAATGAAATTTCATTTCACATAGAATAAAACCCATAACCAGACATTTGAAATTCATCCACTAAAAATTTAATATCGGAAGAGCCCAATTCCCTAACTCTCAGGTGAGACTTCTTAAGAAAAGACAGTCTCGCTTAGTGTCTGGAAATTTATGGTCTGTGGATCTGGGCACCTGGACTGACTTGCTCATTTATTTCCTTTGTGACTTCACCTATTCAAGGAAATTTAAAAGCTGAGAATTTGAGGAAAAGGTTGATAAGCAATTTCAATTAGGTTTGGAATAGTAAGTTTGTTAGATGAGCAAATATCCTAGAGTATTCAACTCCAATCTATTAATCTGTGGGAAAATCATTCAAAGACATTACAATTATTTGTCATTACCTTAGATGAACAAAATGGGGAAATCTCAGTGATAATAATGAGAATGATAATCACTTTAATAAACTTTCTGAGTGTTTAGTGATCTGCTTGAGTTTCTGTAAGAAAATATCAGCCAGGCTTAGTGGCATATGCTTCTAACCCCAGTATTTAGGAGGCTGAGGCAGGAATATCACCATGAGTTTGAGGCCAGCCTGGGCTACCGTAGTGAGCTCAAGGCCGGCCTGCAATACATACCATGACCACGTCTCAAAAAAAAAAAAGGAAAGAATAAGAAAAGGAAAGATCATAATTTGGGTTATTTAAACAACAGGCATTCAGTTCTCTTAGTGTAAAAGTGGGAAAGTCCAAGACCAGGGAGCCGGCCGATTTGGTTGTACTGTCTCTGATTGCTGACCATCACCATCTTGCTATGTTCCCAGCTGGCAAAGAGAGATGGAAATTTCTGTCTACTTCTTACAGAGCCACTGATCTCACCATGAAGGCTCCCTTTCTAGACTTTATCAATCCTAACTTTTTCTCCAGGACTGTGTTTTTGATACCAGCATCCTGGGGGTTGGGCCTTGAGAAGGACACAAAACAAGCTCATAGGGAAAACATTGCAAAGAGTTTTTCTTTTATTGATGAGTGTCAGAGATGTTCTCATGGACTTTTCTGATGAGCTTCATTAGTAAGAGCTAGCAATTTAACTGCATGTTTAAATGGCAATGAGTGGAATGGAGATTTAGCTCATCAGCACAGCAACTGCCTGGCAAGTGTAAGGTCCTGAGTTCGATTCCCAGTACCAGAAAAAATAAGACACAATAAAATGGTGATGAGTTCTGAGAGAATAAAAGACTGTGGCAGTGTTTGGAGGAAGGAGAACAAACATAGGAAGTATTCCAGACCAAAAGGACCACCAACCAGGGATAGTTCTGAATGCTGATGGGCTCAAAAAGATTAATGAAAATATTAAGGAAATAAAAAGATTAATGAAAATATTAAGGCTTACATTTTTATTAAACAAGTATTATTCAATTCATTCCATTGTTTTATTTATTATGGTATAAAAAATATTTTCAGTACTGCTACTAGTATTTTGTTTGGAATTATCATTATTTATTTTCTAAATTGTGAAACCACTAATCTAGACCTCATAAACATTATTTCTCCCATTATTTTCCTATGTGTTGGTCATGAAGACTGAAATCCCCATATTTGGTCTTTTTAAATGGAAATACTTGTAGTAATAGTGAGTACGTTAGCTTGGTAAGAGAATATATGAACTACTAATATTCACAAAATACTCGCTGTTACAAAAGAATGGCGCAGTAAATGGCAAAAGGAGCAGAAGTAGGGACTGGAATTTGGGGGTACCTCATCACAGAGTCGTGCAGATTTATGAAAAGACTGCATGCAAAGAAAAGAAAAGGCAGACTTTGAAAGAAGGAAGCTAAACTTCCAGGGAAATCACATAGACAGAACTACTCAGGTAGCTAAGCACACACACCAGAGTAAATGCAGCGGCTAAATAACTTTCTCGTATGAACAAATGGAACCCGTGGCTCCTCAGTTACACCGCACCAGCCCTGCCTACCCATTGCACCTCCTTCCCAACCATCCCAGCTCTGCCTTCTACTGCCTTGCCTTTTAAAATTTTTTAGAAAAACTGGTAAGAATTTCTTATCCTTAATCTCCTATGAGCAACATCTCTGTGTCCTCAAATTTGTACTTTCTTCTCCATTCCTCTGCCTCACCTCGAAAGCAGAATTATCACAGATGTGTACATCGCATCCACCCTTTTCTGGTTTTCAGGTTCTGGTTGACCATGTCAATGCTTTGAACCCATACACTCTCTCCAAACTTCCCTTTCTGCTCTTCCAAACATTCACTTTACGGATGAGCAACTCCTCCACTCTCTCTTAGGAATCCTCTATGAAGTGACAAGGACCTGGGCTTCCTTACCCTCTCTGAACTTAACCAGCCCTTCAGATGCTGATACTGCAGGTGCTGTTAAAGGTTCAGCATAAGAACTTCCATCAGCCACTTACCCCGTCCTGTGTACAGCTGTGACTCGGTCTAGTCTCTCTTCTTTGCCCTCTTTCCACATTACTCTGTCACTGGCTGTCATCACTCACTTTCTTGGCTTCTTTATATCCTCAGAAATAGAAGATATATATCCTTGGTGAAACTTTCCCCAGATGCTCAGCAAGACTTTCTATCATGGGTGCTTTCTGGAAACAACCACGGACCTACAGTTTATCAATTGTTCTGAAATGATTCCATGCTGAATCTCCAGCCATGTGAGTAATCTAAAGGCTGAGTCCTGTGTTTCTTCTAAAACCTGGCACAAGTGCAGAATGTTTAGGAATTGACCATAGTATACTGAATTCATGATCTGTCAAAGATTTTCATGTAGGTCTCTGCTGGGATATCAGCTGCTCATAAGGGGTTTCTTTAATACAGCCCTTCTACATGGCTCAGACTTTAGTCTGTTCAAGGTTTTCCTTGAAACATTTATCTCTAATAGGCAATATATTGAGTGTTTTAATAGTAGTTTTAACTGTCCACCCCATTCCCATAAAAATTCAAGTTCAGTGAAGTTAGGAGCTTTGGTTTTATCACCTTAGCCATAGAGAATAAACAAATACCTGGCACCCAATAGATACTAAGGAGGTATTGAAAGAAGGAGTGAATCTGCTTAGGATTTGGTTTTCTGATTGATTGTAAAGAGCTGTGATTTTACTTACCTCCTGGGTCAAACCAACAGGTGTAGGTCTTATGTCATTAAAATTAATGAAGGACGGAGACCACACTTGTGTGGGTAATGTTCCCAGGAAGACAGGAACCTCCCCAGCAATGGAAAGGAGGCTTTCATGAGTGACAAAGTCTTGTCCTCTCACTTTCTTAATAAAACACAGGACCCCGATATGAATGTCTCTCTATTAATCTGTACTCACTGACTTACAGATAAACAGAGCACTGGGCTGTGTAATGCTTGTCAGTTGCCCGAAAGGAGAATTTAACAAGGGGAGGAGGAGTGAAAAATAACTTAAAATATTTTATGCAAATGAAAATGTCTCTCCCATTTATCACCAAAGACATAAACCTCCTATTACTGTGTAATGACCACAGTTCTCTCATTTGTGCTTCTTAACAAAACTTATTTGATGTCAGTGTTTAACTAGCGTTATTAATGAAAATACTTGTAACGCTTTGTGAGATGTTCTGTAGGCATTTTTATTAACTGCACATAAATCCAGAGGAACTATGCTCTGTTATTGCTACCTCTTCATTTAGACTGTTGTATCAACACCAAACACTGAGTCATGCAAAACCTGCTGATTCCAGATTGTGTCTCTGTGTACTGCTCCATTGCTGCACACAGTAGCCCAGTTCTTTTTATAGTAAAAAGTACCTTTAAAATACATAAAGTACATAATATTTGAGCACAGGAGACAGAAATATGAAAAGTTTTACTTAGACATCTTTTGTGCTAAAAATCAATTGAAATTTATCTTCTACATTACCTATAAGAGTATAGTTTCATACCTCCAGGTCAACAATTATGACACTGGATTATATGCAAAAGAATTCAAGTATCACTTAAATATTTCATATTAGAATAAGAACTATTTGTGATGAAGAACTCTCAGTAACACTTAAAAATTTGGTTCACTCATTTATTTGTTTCATATGTCCTGAGTTGAAAGGGAATTGAAGAATCCTTTTCATCTAGATCTTGGGAATATTATTTTCCCATCTAAAGTTGATAAAGCTAAATAAACCAGGGATGATGTTGCATATGTGTAACTCCAGGCTTCCATGGGGCAGAAGGATTCCAATTTTGTGTCCAGTCTGGGTAACTAAATGACTTAGAGACAGCCTGTCTACACATACATACACAGGTACTGACATACATCCACACACACATTGACTGGGATGCAGATCAGTGTAAAGGCCTAGAGTTCAATCACTGGTACCAACAGGCTGGGAGGCAGGGAGATGAAGGCTAAAGAGTTTTATCAACTTGCACAATGTCACAAAGCTAATCAGGCACCAGGAAAATCCAGAGCTCCAGTACATTACTTGTGATTCAATGCTGAATCACTTGAGGATGTTGTGTTAGAACTTGGTCTTAAAGGATAAGTACCAAGGCGAAGGGGAATAAAAATAGAAGCCAAAAGGTATGAGAGATAGGATGGTTTGGCTGCAAGCAAAGTGAGACTTTAAAAAAGAAATAATAACACAATTACAGAGAGTCAAACACCATTTGCTTTTGCTTTTTTTTTTTTTTCTTTTGATCAGGGAAAGTTAAGAGCAAGCAGTGTTTTGGGTGACCAAAGTAGCACTGCTAGCTTTTGTTGAATAGGACAAAATATTCAAAGAAGCCAAGAAATGGGCCAGCAGGCTGGTAGCAGTGGTGCTATGATACAAGGGCCTTCTGTGTACCAAGTATAATATCTTACATTTTTATGATTTAATGTTTTCAAACAATTCCAACTCGCATCTCAAATACCATCACACTGAGTCTTCCTAATCCTGTGAGGAAGACAGCAGTCATCACAGTTCCTGTGTGAGGTACAAGAAAACCCACAGCTTGAAGACAACAGGAAGCTTGTTTTCATTGCAAATACAGACTAGTGGAGCTGACAGTGACATCCTTCAGTTATGTCTGAGACTCCAGGGTCCTTTCTACCATATATCTTATACTTTATTCCCTTAAATGGTTCCTTAATGGAAACATATGAGGAGGAAAAGTTCTGAGTTGTCACTAGTTACTCAGCTCTTAGATTTTTTTAAAAATGTGATAACATAAAGAAAACATATTCCTTAACTCTTAAAAGAGTAGCTTCTCCTAATGGATTATTTAAAAAGATACTATTCCCTCTATTCTATAGAGACACTGAATATTCCTTTCTCTTCTTTTTTTCTTTTTTTTCCCTCTTGCCTTTTTGAATTTTTTTATTGTTGTTGTTATTTTATTTCCAGGTCAAGGATTCAAACTGAACTTTTTCTGCATTTATGAACTTTTAAAGCAGCCTTATTCATTTGACCTAAGTCTTTATCTACATTTTTTATTTTATTTTTTATTTTTGTTCATTTTATTTATTTGTAAACAAAGATTCTGAAACGACCTACAGCCAAGAGCACTTGAGAATCACTTCCTTTCCACTGCACTGTGTTGAGTTCTGGGGTGGGCAATTGTGCTCCGTACAGAAGAAATGGGTTCACCTGCTCCAGGGATGGGTCAAGAAAGCACGTGACTAAAGGGAGGTCGTATGGATGCAATAAAATATGGATCAGGTCCTTTAGCCATGCCACCACAAAGGGTCCTCAAGTGGCGGGTCTTATTAAAATTATTTTTATATTAAAACTATGAAAATTGCCATGGCTAGCTAGGTTAACATGGGTCTTAAAAATGTCTCTACAGTACAGAGACCAAGAGCAAAAATCCTGGTCCTGGTTCTTTCACGAACTCCTTGAACAGCCAGAATGATCTGGATTTCTGTCGCCTCCAGCTGACTCTGACAGGAGCTTCAACCTTCTGTCTAAGAGGCATGATTAACTGTGAATCATAACACCCTGTGTTTTAACACTAATTGTACAAAATGTGAATAATAAAAATCACTAGAAAACCTGAGAACTCTGTTTTTAATGATCTTAGAAACTTTCTCAGGATAAAGTAAAGTCAAGTTTATCTGGGAACTATTTTTAATAAGAAATAATTTTTCCAGTGAAGAGTCCTGAATAAAAGTAAGAACATGTGTCTTTATTTGACATGCATAATGGTTTAAAAGTAAGACTGGTAATTGCCTTGCCTTAAAAGCAGGTTACTTTAGTTTTGTCAGGAAACCTAATATTACATGAAGCATTGTAGAAAATTACAGAAACCATGACCTTTAATTATGAACTAACTAGAAGTGGAATTTAGATATGGGAAAAGTTTTGGTGGGGTTTTCTAGAAGCACCAATCTCACTGTATTCTCTGGATCATGGATTGAAGTGGGATGTTTGAAAGTATTTATCTGTGTTCCCTCTTGGGGGAAGTAGATGAATGAGCAAGTCTAAGAAAGCCTGCCTCTCACATCTGGAGACATGCCAACACCCGGAGCACAGGCCTGCAAGCCACTGTAAGTGTCAAAGCTTATGTGTGCAGGGAAACAGACCAGAGCCAAGACATGTGAAACAAGGCTAGGGTGATTAAGTCACCTCTGAGGGAAAAATATGAGCCAGGCCTCAGAAACGGAAGCAAGTAAGAACTGAGAAATTCAGCTCCGAGCCAACGTCAAGTCAAGAATAACACAACCAAGCCAATTCAGGTATCACTGTTTGATTAACTACTTGGAATAAAAGAATAAACCCTGATGTTTCTTAAAAGTTCAGCAGGTAGCAGGCACTTTTACTTTATCTAAAGAATCTCAAGTGTGGACAGCAGTCCTAACAGGTTGTTGATAAGGATAATGATTCCTCAGGAGAGATTTAGAAACCTGCCAAAGATCACTTAGTGAATAAACCATAAATCAGATCTTTATGACTTCAGAGCTAATGATTCTTCAATGCCTGGTTCCTTTCGCTGGGGAAAAATGAATAAGAAATGCTGCACAGTTCTGGATTTAATTCTGCAGCGACCTCACAGTCTCTTTTGAGCTTAGCCTCCTTTGAACCTGGCTCTACATCAAAACATGGGTACTGGAGACTTGAGGTCCTGGTAAGGGCTTTTGTACAGTATTTCTAGGAGTAACCATTTCTTTGTGGACATGGGTATCAGTCCACTGAGCTCTATTCTGAGTGGCATTTTGGTCTTCATTCTTTCCTAACTTTTATATCTTTTAAATCCTTTGCCATGAGCATTTTGCTAATGCTGACAACTCCCTTGTATGAGGTATAGATGATCTTTACGAGTTCTGGGGGAAATTCATGAGTTCTGTTGCTGAAGGCAAGTCCATTTCATGACAGCAATTTTGAACTCCAAAGCTAGCAGGAATTTAACCCCGTATTTATCCACGGAGCAATGACTTGGTACAAACTGTGACTTTGTATAACACCAAGTATCAGAGATAAGAGCTCGCCATATGGTAAATGCTAAAGAAGAGGAAAATTATAATGCCTATAAAGAATCCTAACAATTTTATCACATTTGCATAGACTTTGCATCTATATATTATGTTTTAAGGAAATTTTCAGAAATCTTTAAGAAGAAAGGAAGAAAATTTAACTTTCTAATTACTATGGCATCCTCTCTCAGTGGCAGCAACCAAACAAAAATCAGGTTTGATTCTGTTAGGATTTTTAATAATAGTAAATTATCATTACTATACTGAGTTGAAAGATAAAATCGTGTCTTTATCTAGTGCAATACTATATCTTGAGGTGAATGTGCATTGTTAAATGACTATTGCCAATTAACATGTGTATCACTTCACAAAGTCACCACTTACACTACCCATTTGCATCATTTCTTAAAATCAGAATATGTTGTTAATTATTTTCAGCATACTACACAATAAATCCCTTGAAGTTATTTCTCTTGTCTTTTGCTAACATCTTCTCAACCACTCTACCCACCCACCCCCAATCTGGTAAATACCATTCTGCTCTCTTATTCTATAAGATCAACTTTTTAATATTCCATACATAAGTGAGATCATGTGGTATTTGTGTTTCTGTGTCTGGCTTATTTCACTTAACATAATGTCCTCCAGGCTCACTCACTTTATTGAAAATGACAAGATTTCTTTCTTTTCTGTAGCCAAATAGTTCTCCATTGCTTATCCATTCATCAATTGATCTACATTAGGTTATTTCCATTTCCTGACTATTGTGATTGGTCCTAAAATAACCATGGAAATGCACTGATAGCCCTTCAACATACTGAACTGATTTTCCTTTTGATATATACTCAGTAGTGGGGCTGGTGAATCATATGGCAGTTCTATTTTTAAGCTTTTGAGTAACTACCGTATTGTTTTTCATAATGCTATACTAATTTACATTCCTACCAATAGTGAACAGGGGTGTTTTTTACTCACACCCTCCTAACCCTATTTCTCTTCTTTGTTGATGGTAAGAATCTAACAGATGGGAGGTAATTTCTCATTGTGATTTTGATTTCCATGTCCTTGACAATTAGTGGTAATGAGTATTTTAAATGTCCTTGTTGCCAATTTATATGACTTCACTTAAGAAATGTCTATTATGATTTTTGCTCATTTTAAAATTAGATTATTTGCATTCTGATTATAAAGTTGACTTCCTTATGTATTTTGGGTATTGACTCCTTACCAGATGTCTAGGCTGCAAATATTTCCTCCCATTCTGTAGTTACCTCTTTCCCCTGTTGATTATCTTCTTACTTTTTGAAAGTTTTCTGATTTGATGTGACCCACTGTCTGTTTTTGTTTGAGATTACTGAATAATATCATTAATGCTGTCTTCTTAAAATTTCAGTCTGACTTTAGACTCTCATACCGTACACAGGGTATTAGAAAGTAAAGTTTGGAGACAAATACCCAAATATCTCTCTTCATTGACTTTATAGAATTACTTAATAGTGTCTTGGGTGGGACTTGACTAGGTATTAAATAGTTGTAACTCCCTTGGATAACTGACTGATGCCCTAAAGTTCTAACATATGATTGATTTTGCCAGAAATGATGAAATTCTCTGGATTATCCTTTCTTGCCAATGAAATAAAGAATTGCAAGCGCAATAGTTTCAGGCTTGATTGGTTTTATGTAGCCATGCTTGAGCACTTAATAAAGGACATGGAAGTTGGCGTCAGAAAGTTTCTGAGAAATTCTTCCAATTCAATTGATTTAGAGCATGATTAAAAGTCCTTTGTACAGTAATCCTGGAGCTGCTGTATGCTAATGACTGTGCTCTTAAACACCATGGATAAGAGGATGTGAAAATGATCACCAAGCCTCCTGCACTGTGGGTTGATAAGGCTGAAAGAGATGAATTAGGTCTGTACCAAGGAATCCCTAAGTCTAGTCAAAGACTTTAAATGACTGTGCAGAAAAAAGTGACATGTACGAACTGGCTATCTTATTTTTAGTCCTAGGAAATCAGATGGAAATAGGTCCTGTGTCCTGTAGGAGACTGGCATTCAGGACACCACCACCATGGCTTCCAGCTTCAGCACAGGGGCTCTTTAGAGATAGCTGAGCAAAGCTTATTGGCCACATGACTTTTCACCTTAAGATACATCTCATCTGAACTTGGGAATTTAGAACTATTTTAAAAAGCAAAAATGCACAAGAAGGTGAGAACATGGTACTGAATAGTCTGGGAAAATAACACTTGTTTACAGTGGGAGAGATGAAAGAAGACAGTAGGACTCCACCTTGTTGGACTTCAACTAGGAATGTGTGCCTGCAAAGGTGACTCAAAGGGTTACAAGTAAACCTAGGTGATTTGCAGATACAGAGTCTGCAAGTAATGACTATTGACTGGATTCAAAGTCAAAAAGAAATAGGAGTCACAGTTTACATATACCCCAACATCTATGACTCAACCACATAACCAAACTTTTAATTATCCCGACTTCCTGGAAATACTAGCCCTAACCAGAAACAAAACTCGAAACATAAAGTTTCACACCCTTGTCAGTGTAATTCAATGAAATGAAACTATGAGCCACAGGCAAATCAGTTTAAACAGCTCTTCTTAATTTAATGAGGATGCTTACATGTAACAAGCATTTACGAAAAAGGTAAAGATTTTTCTCCTATTATGCTTTATAAGCCTGCTGTACCTGCTACAAACAGGGCTTCTTTCCGCTTTGTGATTTAGGTCCCCTGGCTCTGAATTGTTCCTTTGTATGTATAAAAAATTTCCACAATTTTTAATTTTAATCTCATTTTACTTTTCACACTTTTTAACAAGCATTATTACTTTTTGTTCATCTCAGCTCTACAAAATGCTACTATTATTCTGTTCTCCATTTTATGGATAAGCAAACAGATGTCTAGGTGGGTAAGAAAGTTGATCAAAGTCCCATAGTAAGTGGAAGGTCCAAGATGTATACTCCAGCTGTCTGACGCTGTAGCCGGTTCATCACACAACTGCTTTATCACCCCTTACTTGCCAATATTTTGAAGTATTTGAACTGTAGTATCAAATAATGTCATCTCCAATCTGAAAGATTAGAATTGTTCCTGAAACAATTAGGAACTCAAAATTGAAAATGAAAACTGGCATTCTTCTGGTAGGGTCATGAAATTTTGGAGACCTTATACTCTGTCACAAAAGGCCAATTAGTATTAAAGTGTTTCTCTTGTTTCAACAAGATGTGCCTCTTCTCTGAGACAAAGCCAGAACTCATTTTATATGAAGCTGTGAAGGACTGAACAAGAAGAACAAACAGAAAGTCCTTGCTGAAGATCATCTTTTTGTCTGCTTGTTTCAGGTTGATAAGATTGGGGAAGCTTCATCTATTTACAGTCTATAAAAATACTAAAAATAGAGAAAGAAAAATTCAATTTAGGAAAACCACTCACAGAAGCCCATGGATTTTTTCCAAGTCTGTTCAGGATAGAAAGATATACCTTGGAGTTTTAGTTTTCTCTAGCTCAAACAAATGAGAAAAAAAAAAACACTACAGGATTGATGGATATCCCTGGTCATAAATTACTTAGCTACTCAATGATAATGAGCTATACTAACCTGATTATACTTTTGCAAATCAATCAACAGAGCACTTCAAAATTATAGAAAAGATATTATTCTTTTGATTCACATTTTGGTAACAAAGTAGGCAGACAACCTACAGTGTTCTACAGATTGACCCACAAAAAGTTCACTTGAGAAATATAATCAAATATAGCCAGCCCAAGTCAACATGCAATTAACTTTGCTGCCTAGACCTCTGGAACCAGTCATCCATGAACTGGTATTCACTAGGTGATTATTGCAATCTAAGTTTGAAAACTTGGTTCAGTACTTATTCATTAAAGTATGAAAGATGAGGATAACCAGGAGTGGTCCAGGATCACCAGTTTCAACTTGGGTTATTGAATTGTGAAAATGAAAAGAGAACACAACAGTCACAACCCCTTTAATTCCCTTCCTTGCTATTAAAAACTGGTAAGGAAAATCTCACAAGATCAGATACCAAATTGTGTGTACATGTATTTTCAAGGCAATTTAAGCATATTTTTAGTATGTGTATATTGACTTTTCTGCTTTATTAATGTAGAATTCACAAAAGTTCTATGCATTTATAGTATACAAGGTGTGACACACATGTAGTGAACCAATTTCCACAATTTAATTAACATACCCATTACTTACATTACTTACATAATTAACATACCCATCACTATGTAAGTAGTATGCAGTAATGGGTATGTTCCGTGTGTGTATATGTGCTGAGAACCTTGAATACACACTGTCTTAGAAAATTTCAAGTATAAAACCCAGGATTATCAATTGTAGCCAAGAGGCTGTAGAAGACTCACGGAGCTCACTTATCCCGCATAAGTAAAACTTTGTCCCCTCTGACTAACATCTCACCATTTCCTTTAGCCTTTGAAAACCACCTTTTTTTTTTTTTCCACCAGGATCAAGCTCAGGACCTTCCCCTTGCTATGCAGGTACTTGCACTGCTGAGCTAAATCCCTGACTATTATAGACTAAAAACTGGCAGTCAACTTGACGCCAGCTGAATGAAATCAGCATGGTACTGAGCATAGATGTTCCACCTGAGGAAATTTGCCAGCATAAGTAGAGGTGTAGAGAAGGAAAAGTTAGGCATTGTGGGTGTCTCTAAGTGTTGCTGTTTGAGACGTTGGTTCTCCTGAGGAGCTGGTCGTGACTAGCTTCCCCAGTGTGAGTTCAACCACATCAGAGGAGCTCCGGACCTTGTTGGTGAGAGTGGCTGTGGCTCACTTTTGGGGGAGCGCTGGTCCTTACATGGAGTATCGCTTCTTGGCTCTGGAGAGGGAGATGTGTGTTGTTTAATCTCCAGGAGAAACTCATCACACTGGTTTCCTGGCATGTATTTAACTCTGCTTATCATTGGAGGAGCTCAGGACCTCCATGTCACTGAGGATGGCTGTGGTGCTTTTCAGGGCAGCCCTGGTTCTTATTTTGAGTATGATTTCTCAGCTCCAGTGTAGAACCCTCAACCTTCCAGCACAGCTCCTCACCCTGCTGGCATAGACTTTCCAGCTTCCACCACTGACCTTTGGGCCTTCCCAGCACAGATCCGTAAAACAGACTGGCATGAGTCCTTCTCGGTGGCCTCTAGACTTCCAGTTGGTCTCTTGGGAGGCATTGTCATGGGCTCTAGGTTTTCATCTGGACTCATGAAGAACATTGCTGTGAGATCCCTGCCTTTGGCTGAATATTCTGAGTCTTTAGTGTTGTGCACAGATTTCCTGCACTTTCTGTGTTTAGCTCTGTGTGGCCATCACAAATAATACTATAAATTCTGTGTCCTGATTCTAATTGTTCTCCTCACAACCCTGACATCAACACCAGCCTACAATTGCCATTCTATACACTTTCATGAATTTCCCTTTTTAAGAATCCGCATGGATGTGAGGTCGTGCACTATTTGTGCCTTTCTGTGCCTGTCTTCTTCCACTTAGCCTAACTTCCTCCATACTTAGTCACATGGTCTCAGGTGACAGGATTTTCTTAACTGACCCACTCACCCGGCCATGGACACTTAGTTTGATGCCAAGCTTTAGCTATTGTGAATAAGTCTGTAGTGAACATAGGACAGCAAATGTCTCTTCAGGGTGTTTATTGCATCTGTGTTTTGTTTTGGTGTCTATACACAGAACTGGGATTGCTGCGTCATGTGATAGTCACATTTTGATGTTTTCTGTAATAGTGTACTAATGCACATTCCCACCAACAGTATACAATATTTCTTTTTCTCCACATCCTCACCACATCATTTCTTAGTAACTGCCATTCTAACAGGTGTTAAGTGATACCTTACCATGGTTTTGATTTTCATGTCTTAGATGATTGGTCAAATTGAACATTTTTAAAAATTGTACTTACCAGTTTTAAATCTTCTTTAGAGAAGTGTCTGATCTGGACACATTATCTATTTTTAAATCAAAGTATTTGCATTCTTGAATATTTACTTTTTAAGAGATAAGTAATCAGCAAATACTTTTAGACAATGGTTTCCTTTGCTGTGTGGAAGATTTTTCGTGTGATATAATCTCATTTTATTTTCTCTTTATTTTTGTTTTTGTTATTTGTCCTCTTGGTAGCATAGTCAAGGAATCATTAACAATATCAATGGTCAAAATAATTTCTCCCTAAGTTTTACAGCTTTGGTGTTAAATTCAAGTTTTTAACCCATTTTTATTTTTGTACATTTTGTGAGATGAGGGTCCAGTCCCACTCTGCATTCAGTTTTATTAACACTATTTATTGAAGGCAAACTCCTTTCTCCATCGTTTTCTCTTGGCATTTTTGTTGAAGAATAATTAATCCAAAATGTGTAGATTTATGTGTGTGCTCTCTGTGTAATTCCATTGGTCTATAATCTATTTTTGCACTAGTAGCAAGCTGTTTTAATCAGTGTAGCTTATTAGTGTAGTTGGTCCTCCACATCTTTTGAGACCAAAGATTCAACTAACCACAAATCAAAAATATTCTGGAAAAAAATACATCTGCATTAAATATACACGGACTTTTCTCTTGTCATCATTCCCATAACAATACAATCTGACAGTTATTTACCCGTCCTTCCCAACCACACATGGTATTTGTATATCATATGAGTATTGTAAGTAATCTACAGATGTTTAACATATATGGGAAGATATGCAAAAGTTATATATGAAAATGGCATGTTGTTTTATATAAGAGGCTTGGGCATCTTCCTATTTTGAGATCTGTAGGGGGACCTGAAACTGATCCTATTTGGATACTGAGGGACACTTGTATATTTTGAAGTCCAATAGTGTGATACCTCCTACTCCATTCTTTTTGCTTCAAATAATTGGCTTAGATATTCATGATCTTTTATGGTTGTGTGTAAATTTTAGAGTTGTGTTTTCTATTTTTGTGAGAAAAGATGCTTTTGAAAGGGGCTGCACTGAGTCTATAAATCACTTTGGTATTAACATTTAACATATTTTAAAATTCTAAGTAGTTCTTAAAATGCACACATAAGATACAGGAGTTATTTGAATTTATCATGTAATAAACTGATGGCAGAAGTTAGAAAATGAGGCCATCAAGATGGGACCATCATAACTAGTCCTAGGAGAATTCCCTAAGTTCATGCTAAGATCCTATAATGTTTAAGGTGATGCTAGCACAGAAAACAAAATATATATAAGAGAAATTGGCCTTGCAGTATAAATGTAATCATTTCAAAATACAGTACTTCAGTTAAATTTGAAAAGAAGTCCTATTACTGCTGAAAAATCCCTGTGGACATGAAATGCACCAATAGGACTGTGACTTCCTTATATCATGTTTAGTTAGCCTGGTGCCAAGTTTATACCAGGGCATCAGTCAACTTCACTCTGAGGCTGGACTCAGCCCCAGAGCTTGAGGATGATACTTCTATTATTTAAAAAAAATTAAACGGCTGAATCTTTCTTCCTGATTATGGTGTTCACAGGATAACTGCACAGCTTTAATAGGGCAAAGACAGGAAGGCAGTAGTGTTAGATAAACAAATTATAGGTCTGCAAGAATTTGAAAGCTTTAATCGGATAGCATGAGACGAAAGTGTACATGTATCTTGTTACTGGCGAATAAATGTTTACATGGGTATTCCTGACACCTCTTGCTTCTTCTATTAGCCCAGCAATTCCACAAAGCCTTTTAAAAATAAAGGTAAAATATTATTCACAAAACCTAAGCATCTCTTGGTTCAAACTGATAATTCAAGAGAAAGGGGGCAGACATATTTTCCCGGTGAAGATCCACTTATTAGGAATGTTACCTTCTATCTCACCCAAATTTACCTCAAAATATGAGCACTGCCATACAACAGAGAAATAACACTAAAATCTAAAGTCCCTTTTTGATTACCTGAGCTTTTAAGATTGTATTTCAATTATGAGCTTACTGTTAAAGAAACTAGGAACCTAAGAGCTGGCAGGATAGCCAGGCTCTAGGCCACTCATAGAGATTAGTTTTTCTTTCATGTTATCATCATTTTATTATTTTGTGCACTTTCTAGCACTGCATTTTGTGAGGATTTATGAAATGCTTACTGTGTGGGGCTGCTGGATTTAGCAAATAAAAACATAACTCACAGTGTCAAGTATAAATTTCAGATAAGGAACAAATTTTTTAGTGAAAGTATGCCCTAATTATTGCAATTCTAAAAGTTATTGCCATTCAGATGTAACTGCATTTTATCTGGCAACTCTACCTATAGGAAAGGACATGAATTTATGTCACAGACTCAATTATATTTGGGTACTATTGTGAAATAATCATTACCACAGATTAAAATAAGCAATTAGCTGTGTTGAGTTTAAATATACATAAAGTTATTGAGCTTCAAAGTCTCAAAAAAAGCAGTAGGACAACAGTGTACTGAGAGCAGCCAGTTTTTCAATTTCGCTAACACATAGCATATAAAAAAGACTAATGGTACATAAAGGTGAGGCCAGGGATCATATCAAGTGAAAGGGCCTGTACTTCATTCTCTAGAACAGAGTGGAGACACCAACAGAAGTCACAGGTGAAATTTCTACATTGTTGGTAGCCATACTAAAAACGAACCAGGTGAAATTAATTTTAATAATATATCTTATTCAATATATTAAAAATCTTATTTCAGTTTATAGCCAAGATAGAAGCTACTGAGATTGTTTTGGTTTTTTTATTTACCAACTGTTCATAATTTGAGGTGCCACACAATACCCTCAGGACATTTTAAGCCAGACCAGGCACTGTTGAACTGATCAATAGTCACATGTGGCTAGTGGCTGACTTGTCGGGTGGCACAGCTTTAGAAAGTAACAATCCGTGCATCGAGTGTTAGCAAAGGAGTCATGGGGATGAGAATGAGACTTCAGAGCCACCATGCATGGGAGAGTTGGAGTGGGAGGGATGTGGAGAGAGAGAGAGAGTATGGAACAAGCTATCACAACAGCGCAGGAGACTTTGAGAGAACCTGACGTGTGCTGGCAGGTGGGGGGGACAAGTGAAGTGCAGATGGTGTGCTATGTACTAATGCACACTATTTATACACAATATTTTACTCTGGGGCCAATGTGGAAAGCAGATAACAGAAGTGACCATGTCTTGACTGTTCCCAAGAAAGTACCATACAGCAGTCAAAAGATACTCAAAATGAATATAGAAATGTGCACGGGGGAGGCAAACAAACTCTGCAATAAAGGGATATTCCTAGAATTTTTCAAGTTCCCCTAGTTTCCTGGGACAAACACAAAAAGATATATTTTTAATAGAACAAACAAGTCTTAAACTTGATTAGATACCAACAAGCCATAATGTACAATTCTGTTTCAACAGAATTTGTAAACTGAGAACAAATTTTTTATGGGTATTAAAGAAACAGAGAAGGGACAATATTGCTGAACTTGCCATGGAGTTAGAAATTTAAATGTGTCACAGGACCTGTTTTTTCACTAGAGAAATATTTCCATGTAGTCATGGGGGAAATAGGGAATCTAGCTGCAGTTTTTCATACACACACCTTTTAATCAATGGGTCCTGTCCTTAGCCAGGTGCCCATGTGTAAATATATTTGAGAGAGATTTTATTGTTGCAGAGCCTTTTCCATCCTTTATCACATATGATGTTTTTTCCGATAACTCCCTGCGACACAGCAATGTGGCCTATGTTGTTTTCAGATGAGAACACTGAGACTCTGAAAGGAGAAACTTGTTCTAAATCACAGTGCTTCCTTTTAAAGCTCACAGGCTGGGTCGGAAACAAAAGATTCTATGCATTTGCAGCCAACTCTTAAGGATGTGCCAATGATCCATAATGGATAAGAAACATTTCAACAAACTGAGACTTAGTCCTGTAACTAGTTACAGACAAATAAAACACTCCTCTCAGTTAGGGTTAGATTGTACACATTCTAAAGTAGATGAATTCTTAAACATTAGACATCAGATGGACAAGTGGGAGTGTGTAAAAACAATACCAGAAAGAAGAGAACTCATGAATCCATTTTCGTCAAAGTCTAGCTGTTGCAGGAATCAATCTGCAACACCTTGTGACAGAAACATAATGCTAATGATAATAGTCACTGCCACTAGTAAACTCTTGATGAGTCAGAATAAAATATAGAATAGTTTTAAATGTCAATAAAAAGATAGTGATATTTTAAACTTACAAATACCATAATGTTCTTTTCTATTGAGCTAGTTATGATAATAATTTCATATATTTTAATATTTTTATAGTGAAATATTTCTAAAATATTTTAGTTTATATATAAATGTGGCAGCCAAAACCCATAAATTCAGAAAAATGCAGTTCCCATAGTTATTTATTTGATATATTTTGAAAATTAATTATCCATGTAGCAATGTACCTAACAAAAAGTAAGCACTCAAGTATATTATTAATATTTTGTAAAACAATGTCAAGTGAGGTAACATATGTGAAAGTAGTTTAAAAATCGTAAGGTGATGTAAAAATAAAAGTACTAATAAAATGAGACATTGTCATTAAATGAGTTTAAAGTTTCAGATATGCAAGATTTAAAAATCTTGAATATTTATTTTATGACAACGTGAATATGCTTAACTTTATTGAACTATATTTTTTAAGTTGAGATAGTAACTTTTATATCATATGTCTTTAATCGCAATAAATTAGGTCATGCAGTTGGAGGAAATAGTTTCAGGGATTCAGCTATCAATCATGTCTCTGACATGTTGTCAGTTGTTCTTTTCCTCAATAACTATCACATTTGCTCTAAATTCCCTTTCTTTCTTCTTTCACAGCCATTTCAGTTTGAGACAATCAGGTCTCACAGACCTGTTGACTGCTACAACCTTTCTATTTGTAGTCACTGCAAATACTACTAGGAAAAGAGTCACCACTATGTAAATAGAAAACCACTCCCGAGTGGGCCAGGGATTTGGCTCAGTGATGTAAGCCCATGCCTGGGAAGCACAAGGTTGTGAGCTCGATACCTGGTACCACAAAAAAAGAAAAAAGAAAAAAAAAAAAAGATACAACCACTCCAGGAAATCATTTTCATTCAGAAGTACAGCTAGGATCAGCAACAGCTAAAAGCCTCGAGAACACAAGTTCTCAGGTTCTGAGCACAACGTACAGGGAGCTGATGAAAATCAGACCCACTGTCCATTAAGAAATTTAATGTGGGCAGAAACTCTTCATGGTCATTTAGAAATTTTTCAGACCTTGTTTCAAAATTCTCCTTTCACAGCTATAAGATGCCAAGAGATGTAAAATAAACTGAAACAGTGTGATGTCTACCAAAGGGATGTCAAGCATTTGGATAGTCTATAAACAAATCATGTATTAATGGATATTTGACACTGGTAGACAGCTCTGCTGTGCATTTGTTACTTTCTTCAGCCAGACAATCTAGGAAATTGCATTGTAATTCAAAATTGTAACATACATGTGCAGAAAAACAGACTGTGAAATGTTTGGCACAGTGTTCCTTTAATACCAGTATATTTTGGTATACACTATTGGTGAAATGTCAGTTCATTGCTGCTTTTCTTTCTTGGCAATCAAACAGAGCTCCCAAAAAGGAGCGTAGGCATGACCATGCTAGTGACCCAGCCTGGTAGGTGTTAAGTTTAGGGCCTTTATTGCAGGTATGGGAGGGTTGCAGGAGTGCAAGATGCCCTCGGACCAGAACAAAAGAGTGATGGGGCCTTTTTCAGGTCTGGCCAGGGATAGAGTTTGGGAGGTGACATGTTAACAGCTGATTAGAAGTGCACTGGCACAAACAAAGAGGAAGAAGAAGCTTTATCCTGGGCTGAGGGGAGAAGAAGCAGAAAGTTTTTCTGTTTTTGGCTCCTTAAGCCATGTTGGACCATGGCCATGATGACTTGGTGAATTTCATACAGGCAGAAACTCATCAGGAAGTGCCTTGATTCTCCATTATGGAGGTCCATTTACAACATGGTTGAGCTTCACGTTGGTCTCTTTTAATTTGGTTGATTGTTCTTTCCTTCGGCATACACAGGAAAGCCTGGGGAGTTTTTTAAATGACTTTTAAGTAGTGATGATGGTTTCAACTTTAGTATCCTGTATTGTGATTTCCTAGGAGATAGTTAATCTTGCTGAAGTATCCTGATGCACATTATTTGACTAAATGAGAAAGCAAAATATTTGACCGGGTAATAAGACAAAATTTTTTTTTATTCCTTGGCATTTTGCATTCATTTGGGAATAAATCTGCAAATTTCTGCTTAATATAGTCAGTATGCATATCATGTGGGACTACACCCATCGAAATAAATTTATATACCTGTGATCCAGAGAGTAGTCTGAAGCCCTTAGCAGTCTACATGAATGCATGATGACTGCAGTAAAATACATTTATCCCACAAGTGAGAAGGGAATTGATTACTCTAGAGAGCTAAAGCCATAACTAATTCACGGAGATTCTTTCTTATGATGATGATAAATATCCTGTGTCATTCTGACCCATAAAGCATACTATTTTTACAACAAATTCATTGTAATAATTCATCATAAATGTCTTATGGACATATTTTCTTATGATTCCCAACCAAGCATCGTTTGACATTCTTGTTTTCAAGTAAGTTGGGGAATTAAAAGTAATAAGTAGCATTGTTATGTTTGCCCTGGATATATAGATATATAATCTGTGTATGTGATGCAAATGTTCCCTTCTTGGAATTTACCAAGGAAATATTACTTGTGAGCATTCATAGGCATTTTTGTACTTTACAGCTTACTTGGGGAGAAATCAAAGGTGCACAAAGGTGACTTTATTTGCAAATGCACAAATGGGCAAAGAGGCAGCCCCTCAGCTAATTCCCCTGGCTTTTGTTCTAGGTAAAAATTGCCTCCTCTTTTTATCCACTGCATTGCTATAGCTGTGTCAATTTGAAACTGACTTTTTTTTAAAAAAAAGACATCTGCATACTTCTATAATGTCTTGACATTTTTTTTAATTCATTTGAAAAGTTTGGCATTTTATCTTTGTAAAAATTACTTGGTGGAAGATCAAAGTATACAGTAGAGGTGCTTATGAAAGCATTTTTATAAACCATTTCTCTTTTGATGTAAATCATCTGATAGTTAAGAACATATTTAAGCAACTTATATATTATGTTTAATGTTGGAAGAAAGGAAAGATAAATAGAAGCATGAATTAAATGGCATGACTTGGCAAGTTTGATGCTGTTATATTTTAGAATGATGGATTTCATAGATTCTTAACATAAATTAGAATCAGCACAGATACCCATTGGTATAATGTTCCAAATTCACAGACGAAGTCAACCAGGCTCAGATATGTAGGTCAAGGTACATGAAGTCATACAGATAATTCAACATATATATAAGGAAAGCAAAGAGATTTTCTTCTTGATGTTTATTTAAAGAGAATGGAGTAGAGAAGGAAAAAAATCAAGGTGGCTGTATGAACTTTATGGACCTTTAGAATTTCTTCAAATTTCAATGATTTATTCATTCCTTTGAAGGAACAGAGGTATCCTTTTTCTTCATTTAAATGCTGTAGAATTGATATAATATATCAATATAAAGTGAAGGACTAGAGAGATAGGCATAAGGTTCTACATAACTAGATTTGGGATCACTCCAGAAGACCAGTGTTTTAACAACCTTAATGCACGTGTCAGTTAGTCCTTGAACTAGAACAACTGCAAACCTTCCTGTAGTTCCATGATGGAAGTTTGGTGTTTGGATAGTCATGTTCAATCTAGTACCTCCTTGGAATCTGAATTTACTGAAATGAGTCACTTAGCTCAATCTCATTGGTCACCTACAAGGCCTACTTAACATTGAGGATTCCATTTTTCTCTGACTTAGTCAATGATAGAATATAGCCTGAGTGTGGTAGGCAGCTAGTCAGCTTTCCATAACTACACCAAGTTCTTATGGTAATCAATTTAATAAAGAATACTTTTGGCTCACGGTTTTGGAGATTCCATCCATGACTGATGGGTGCAACTGCTTTTAGCTTGTGATGAGGTAACACCTCCTACAGAGAGCAAATAACAAAGCAAAGTCTCTCGCCTCATGATTGGAACATGAATAGGAGGAAAAGGACACGATTCCTTTGAAAGACATACCTGCAGTACCTTCCAGAGTTCTGAAGAAGCCCCACCTCAGAAACGGTCCACCTGCTTTCAATAGCACCTGCCTAGGACCAAGTCTGTAACATATGGACTTTTGGATACATTTAAGTACTCAGCGACTTCTTTGATTTTTTACTGACCAAAGGATTCACTCATTCTCTGTTCATTTATTGCAGTAATACTAATTGTAATGCTTTCTTATAGAAATCTGTCAACCATATATATATAGTACTCAAAGGACTTCTAGATAGAGCACTTACATTATTCTCACTGTAATGGCTTGAAAGTATAAAAGAAGACCTATCAGGAGGCACTGCATGTGTAGGTTAAAAGAACTTTGAGAGTTTCAAAGGAATTGAAGGATCATTCTTTTATTAAAATCTGCTAAGCATTGGTCACTGTGTTAGGCCACATGGTTGACACTGAAGCCGGGACCTGCTTTCTCAAGCCCTGCTCTGGCTCTGTGTGAGGGCTTCTCTCTCTTTTCTCTTGCTTTCCTTCTCTGTGCTTATTCAGAGCTTCAGCTTCCCCCAGGGCCCATTTACAATGTGCTTTATCAGTTCTCAGTTCAAGGGCAGCAGATCTCTTCCGGGCCCTGAGGGAGAGTCTGATAAGCCTGGGTGAGACACAGCTCAGTGAGGGAAGCAGCAGTCAAGGATGTGCACTTCTCACAGCACTGAGATAGCAGAAGTCATTTACCCACACTTACCTGAAAAATGAGGCTTCTCTGGAAATCACCATTTGGTCCGAGGTCCAACAACTCTGCTCATCTAAAGCCCCACATGAAAGTGTGCTGTATGTGGCCCCATCTCAGTGATAGAAGAGCTCAGCGCATTATTCTGGCGTGTGCAGAAGTTTAATATATTAAACAAATAATGAAAGCAGAACTGGCTCACAAATGCTTCACATATTCCCTTCATATGAAAGATCTCATATGAATAGATAATTTTGTTCACCAACAGCAACTGTGTTTTGGATAATGCAGGAAAAGATTGCTTTTTCAATTTCAGACTGATGATTAATGTATCTGTGAGTGAAAAAAAAGCAATAATAAAAGGTGAGGCCTGAATTCTTCCCCAGTAAGCTATCTCTAAAATGTAAATGATTGTGGATTAAATGCATCTTAGTAGCCAATATCAGCACACTTGGGAACAACAACAACAAAAAAAAGACAAATATTTATTATCTGGAATCATATGCCAGTACTTGGATGGTAAAATAAAAAGTTTATGGAAAAATTCAACTGTTATTTTAACTCTATCATCCATCAAGCTATGGATTGTTTTTCTTCATTTATTAATGCAAAAACATTGATTTATTTAAAATGATATTTAATAAAAACAAACAATGATTTGCAAAGTACATTTTAAATGTACTTTAAACCACTTTTATGAAAATTGTGAATAATTATGTTATGTATCATAATAGCTTTGCAATTATACTTTTTTCTCCACACTACTTGTTATGCTGATATGAGCATTGACAAGAGAGAATGAAAACAGGCCTGGTGCTTCCCTCTGTGGCCTCTTTTCCATCATTTTAAGTCACTTTAGGTATCTGTTCTTTAAGAAATGGCCTACATTGGCAGTCAAGCGTCTCCCCAAGCTGTGTTTAGGTAGGAAGAATATATCAGTGAGAAAAGTGGCGAGTGAGTTCATGCAACCATGTTCACCCTGTTTATCTCGCCCACTGGGATCCCCCCGGGGCCCTGGCCCCACCTGTGCTTGGCTCTGCAGGCGCCTGTGCTGCAGTCCAACCTGAGCCTGCTTCCTAAGCAGCGCTGCTCCACCCACATCTTTCTGTGGTCCAACACCCACATGGGCGTCTTTTCTGACCCATTGTTTTAAGGGAAATTTTTTTCTGGATCTCAATAAACTCTCTCTTGTTAAAATGCCAAGCCTCACCAAGATGTCTAATTGATGAGTCATCATGCTTGTTATGTACCTTCAACGAGGCACAAATGCACATTATACAAAGTAGCCGCAAGAATTTTCTCTTATCATATTTATTCAAATCTTCTTCGTCTAAACCCAAAAGGGGAAAAGGATGACAATATAAGTATATCCATACTATATATATGGAGTGACAGAAAGTACTGCTGTTGCTTTTTAAATGTGAATAGAAAGAGTGTTAAAATTAGAGTAAGAGAACCTGAGTTCTAATCTCAAATCTGCCCCTAACTTTGTAATCTTATGCACCTTAGTTATGTCTCTCCAATAAGATTTGCAATTTCTTAAGAGTAGAATTGATGTCCATTTCATAGGAAGGCGGTTGGAGAAGTAAGAGTTGACCTCTACACAGAAGTCAGAGCTAAAAGTACAGATTGCTGTATCATCAGCATATATGTTCACTTCAAGACCATTGAGAAGACAGGATAAGGAATGGTGAGAGAACAGGTAGTGAAGATAGATGAGAGAATTTTGAAACCACAGAAGCTTAGAAATCATTGGAAGGGGTGGCTTGATAAGCAGCAAGATACTCAGTCTCTCTAAGAGAGACAACTCATGCCAGAATAAAATGTCATGGAGAGGTCTGGACAGAGGGAGATGGATCCTTTCGACTCAGGAAGAAACTAAAGGCAAAAGAGCTGGTCAAACAGGCAGTCCCAGGGCTACATTTGCAGAAGCTGAGATGTGTGGCCACAGCACTCTCCCGCTGCCTGAATTCACGCCACCATTGCGACTGGCCAGAGCAGCCCAAACTCGTGATTCACAGGGCTGTGACCCGCCGCAGCCACTGCCTGCTGGAGCCAGGACCCACTGGAGTGGCCCAAACTCATGATTCACACACCCATCTCGTGCTGGAGCCCCCACCGAGCCCCACTGAAGCCTCAATCCCCTGGAGCCGCTGCCCGCCAGAGCCGCTGGAACTGCCCGAACTCACGACTCGTGCAACCACTACCCCCTGGAGAATGAAAAATCACACCACTGTGACTGGCTGGTTACACTAAAGATGGAGGTAGGCAAGCCCAATGGAGAATGGAGCCAGCCAGGAACTCCACAGTGAGTGCTGGGAATAAGATCCCTCCCCCACGAGAAGAGGGCGACCAACTGGACGACATGTTGGAATTGGGCAGGAGGAGCCTGAACTAGGAATGACAGTGACTTCAGTTGGTTGATCCCTTCCCAGAGTAGATTGGTGGGATCAAATTGTCCTGGGTTACGCCCCTGGCTGGGACCCAATAAACTGTCCCAAATTGATTCCCACCACATAGCAAACACTAACCTGGTGAAGGCCCCCAAAAGTTGACTGGTCTGGTGGGGAGGGCCAGCATTCGCAGCCCATGCCTATACCTCAATGACCAAAAGCAGACAGGAGAGGGCAGAAATCCCTCTCCAGTGTGCTTCAGAAGAACCATAACCAACAAGGAGAGGGGCTGGGACCTCCACTATACACTTGTATGGAAGAAACCAAAAACATGACAGGAGAAAGAAAGAAAGAAAAAAATGTCCCCAGCCTAAAACCCTGAGAACATTGATGCAGGAGAGAGGAATACAAAAGAGACTAAGGGCAGCAAACATGCAACATCAGACACGGCTTCAATAGACATCAAGAGATATCTTCAGGACCTTGTAGATGAGCGCAAAACTGAAATATTAAATCAGGTAAAGCAAGATATAAGTAGATTAATAAAAGAAATGCACCTCTCATGAAGACACAGAAGAAGGGAAAAACATAAAAGAAGGAGAGAAACCTTCAATAAAGAATATAAAGAAAATCTAGAATACATGAAGCAGAGTCAAAGAGATTACCAGGAAATTAAAACCTCCATTGAAAGCTGGCAAAACTGCCTAAAGAAACTAAAGATAGACTATCAAAACTTGAAGACAAGGTTGCAATGTGTGATCATGAAAGGAAAGAATACAAAGATCTCTTTAAAATAACAATACAAAGGCTAGAAGATGACAAGAGAATCTATAATTTAAGAATAAGAAATATGAGTGAAGAAGCAGGAATACAAACAGGCAAATTACAAAGGCTGTCCACAGAAATAATTAAGGAAAACTTCCCAAGCATGAGAAAAGAAAATGATATTCAGATATATGAGGCATACAGAACTCCAGCCACCTACAACCAAAACAAAGCCATACCCAGACATATAATAATCAATATACCAGAAATTCAATATAAAAACAGAATATTAAAAGCCATCAGAGAAAAGAAACAGATTACCTATAAAGGAAAGCCCATCAAGATCACAGCAGACTTCTTGACACAGACCATCAGATCAAGAAGAGCTTGGAGCAAAGTATTCCAAGCCCTGAAAGAAAATAACCTCCAGCCCAGATTGATGTACCCTGCAAAACTGTCACTAGAAATTAATGGAGAACCAAGATGCTTCCATGACAAAGAGAAACTGGAGGAATTTGTGACCACCAATCCAACCCTACAGAGAATACTGAAGGATTATTCTAGAGAGAGAAAAAAAAAATAACAGGATTTTAGGAACAGTGGCAGAAAGGCCTCAATGAGTGGGGCAGGCAGTAGAATGTAGGAGAAAAGTAGACAAACAGGCAGAAAAATAGAATAGCAGAAATGAGGCAGAGAAGGATAACTAGAATTTCAAGTTGTATTTCTTTACCTACAAAAGCCTCAAGGTTTTCCTTCGTTATAGCTGAGTAGTTCTCTACTGCACATAAGTATCCTGTCTTTCCATTCTATCTGCAGGTGGTGGTCAAATTGCCCCTATTTCTCTCTGGCTCCATGTCACATAAAGCATTGTTTTCTCATATTTCAGATTCTCATATTTCATTGTTTCTCATACTTTGGTCCTATAAACCCTCTCTCAGGTTAATTATATTTCCTATACAGTGTCTCGATGGACCCTACCTCCAGATATACTCTGCCTGTCCAAGAGCGAGAAGGTTTGGAAACACTTAGGTAAATGGCAGGTTGCCCCCCAATCTGAAAACAGGGGGAGTTGGTGGGACCCAAAATGCGCAGCACCCTGTGGGAGTGAAAGGGAAGGAATAATCTTAAAAAAGAAGGCTGAGGATATTGTTAATAGTGTACCAGGATTTAAAACCCACATTACTCACACCACTCTGCTTAGATGGATTATATTCTGTTCCAGTTTGTCTACTTGTACTAGATTTGAGGGCACTGTCAGTTATCCCAAAAATAGCAGGATATAGTACAGTAATCATCCTTAATTTCCTATTAACTTAATCTGAAGCTCTATATAAGTTACACTGTTTAACCATGACTGATCTTAATTGAACCTGGTTTATTAGATTGGTGTTTTGTATAGACAGATTTTATTCAAAGCTGTTATGATTGATAGTATCAAGTCTGAGAGTATAGGCAACTATACTGAAGATGACAAGATTCACTAGAATACCCATTCTGGTTTGATTATTACCTGCCTTTGAAGTTTTACATTGTCTACAATGTTTTGTTTTTACTAATATTGTTATGAACTACTATATTCAATTATACTGCTATATCCAAATATGCCTGAAGATATAGACAATTCTATTGAAGATAACAAGAGACAACACAGTAATCATTGTAGATCACCTTGTAATGTGGTTTTAGATGACTTTTTGGTTTCATGTTTTTTATAAGAATTTGTTTTGTTTTGTCTTGCTATGTTTTGTTTTTCCCTCTAATACAGAAAAGATAAAAATACATGTAGAGAACTCATGCATGTGTAGCTCTTTACAGTCTCACTGTTTGAATGTCCACTTTGTATGCTTTAATTTTGTAACTTGAGCAACTATTTCTAAGAGGACAATATGTAATTTATCAACTAGTGATTTCTTATTATTTATCTTTTTTTTTAAATTCTATATCTTTTCTACCTTTTTCTGTTTTTTTTCTCTAAATAAAAAAAGAAGTCATTGAAAGAAGAGAAGACAATTAGACCTTTAGATTGTTAAATTGACACACACCCAGGTTAATGGCCACTCCTAATGATGTAGCAGGAGAATCTTCCAGGATTCCTGCTTCAAAAGGAAAGAATGAGGTACTGAAAACCCTAGAGAAGACAAACAATGATCCACACAGTGTGAGAGAAGGTAAGAAAGAGGTTGTGATCACGAGAACAACTCCAGGTGGGAAGAGCAAAATTGGTCCCCTAGGGGCAATACTCTTGCATGAAGCAAGAATGAAAGACACCAGAAAGAACATTCTAATACCTTTGTCTCTTGAGTCTCTGTCTTTTAGTAACTGTTTAACCAGTTAGAACCTTTCTAATCACTGTTTGAAATGGCATAGTTGGTCAATTATTTTTTAACTTGCTGGACTGCTTTGATCATTTTCATCTTATTTCACAATTTTATGTCTTCAGTCCATTCTTTTGAGCCAATAAGTGCCTCTGTTCCTTACTAGATATGTAACTTTAGTATTTTACAAAATTCTGATTTTCTGATCTGCAAAATTGCATTAACTTGTTCTACCTTCTGTTTTGAGGATAGTCTATGTAAAATTATGAAATATGTAGTATTTTTATATATTTAAAAATGTTATGTTGTTCTAATTTTTTTTGGAGGGGGACCAGGGATTGAACTCATGACTGCACCCTTGCAAGGCAGGCACTTATATGCCATTGAGCTAAATCCCCAGCCCCGTTCTGTCTATTCTTATCTGAACACTAAGACAATTTGCTGGGGAGAAATATTCTGCCTGACTTACCATCTAGGGTCACTTAAGTGACACAATAAGATCACTGTTGTTGAGTTTTACAGTCCTTTAAATGACAGTGTTTTTCCTCTAAACATCAGATGGGAAAGTTTTACCTGTCATTAAGGAAATAGTCATGAAAGTTTCCATTTACTCCATACACACTCTAGGGGATCTCTGGAATTAGCAGTGATGATGTATAAAAGGGCATAGCTTTGTATCTGTCATGAACAGGTGCCCAGAGATGAAAGTTACAAGGATGTTGATTTTTGCAAGGATGACATAATTCTTGTCACAATCCTCAATTCTCATTTCCCCAAATATAAATTTAACACTATAGCATTCTTAATAATTTGTTATTTGGTATTATTATCATTGAAACTAATCCTGAACTGGTACATACATGGTCCTCAGTAGATCTTAGACTTCTTAGGCAGGAATTACATTTAAATTCTGAAGTATATTTCAAGTCTCTAATTTAGTTCAAGGACAATGAACATTCAATGGGTACTTGCTCTGAAGTCTAGCATGACAGACAACATCACACTTCCTAGACATTAGGAATAAGAAAGATATCTTTTAAATGTGTTTGTCTAATTGAGTATGTGAAAAAATAAAAACCTTACTATTTCTGGAAATGGATTCTGCAATTCAATTATAGGAGTTCTTTCAAATGTATTCAGTACTTATAAATCATAGACCTTGAATATTATAGACAAAAATTAGTCATAATTCTAATAGAAAGGTTTGGAAGGCAAGAAATAGCTTAACACATTTACACAGCTTGTATTTACTTTTGCTGAAATAATTGAATTTGTAACAATTATAAGACAGCCCAGCTCTCTTTCACGATGAGTATTGATTGTTACACTGCAGAAGCTCTCCTTCATTAAAAAATAAAGTGTTTGAGTCATTGTGGCTCCATCAATAGACCTCGGTGTCATTGTTACAGTAATCATGTGTTTTATGGTACACTGAAACCTCTTTAAAGCTTCAGTTGTAACATAATGATTTGCAAAGCTTTCAAAAGTTAATTATCTTGTGTGTCACAGACAGAAACAGATATGTCTTCAACCTGATGTAAAAGAAAACCGAAGCAAAAGGCAAGAGTCACCTTAGAAATAGCATCTGTGAATGTCTCATTCTTATCTGTGATCTGGAGACCAGTGAGCTAGGAGGGTGGAGACTTATTCAAGTATTTTGGGTGACAAATATGTGAGTACAGATGGAATAATTGAAAGAGTAGTGGCAGAGGCACTTAGGAAGTTTATGCAAGTTCGAGTTATAGGAAACAACCACCTTTATATAGCGGAAGTACACAGAATTAAGGACCACTCTATGGAGAAGGGAGGCTTCTGACACAGGACGATGCCTTGGGCCAGAGAGGTTGATCGCACAGACAGTGATGGAGTAGGGAGCGAGGAGTATGTGAGATGGAAATAAGAGGGTGAAGAAAAATATTGGAGGCAAATGGAACATTAGAAAGGTTTTACAGTTGACCTGGAACAAATTAATAAAAAAGAAGAGGGATATAAATTTTGATGAAGTGAGAAAGGAGTGAGAAAATGATTGAGGAGATTTGGGTCCTGTGGGTGTCTGTACGATTAAATATAAAGGAGAGGAGTTGGAGTCAAAGATGACACTGAGTCTTGCAGATTGGGTGGCATTGAAATAGTTAATGGAATTAATTAAATTACAAGATAAATATTTTGGTAGTGTGTGACATTGTAAGAATCTAGAATTGTACATTAAAAACACTAGCAGGAAAAGCAGAAATGCTCATCAGAGAGTTAAGCTACATATTATTCTACAGTACAATTTGTGAAAATGTGTAAGTGTTGCTGTTTGCTTTTTATATTTTTATTATGGAATTACTGGGTCTCAGGCTATAGACATTTCCAAATTCTCCATATTTATCAGAATTTTTAGCACTTATCTAGCAGCATCTTCTTTATTTACCATTATCTTTATTGTTAGTGGTAAAAATTAGCATTTTTATGTTTAATAACGATTCATAATTCTTATTTTCTGACTGTCCTGCTCATATTCTTTGTTCTTATTTATTGATCTATTTACTTGGGGGTTATATTTTATTTGCTGATTTATTGTATTAGCGTGTTTTCATTAAACAATGATTACATTCCTTGTGAAGAGTTGATACAGAAGTATATCACATTTTAATGCTTTTTTATGTTTCCTTTACTTCTTCACCCTCATCCCTCTCTTGGTCCCTTTCCCTTTTGCAAAAGATTTATCTTCTTGTTTCCTATTATCCATCTTTTATTTTGCTTGGTATGTATACTTTGGGGTGCTCATGTAAAACATGCAATATTTAAGCTTTTGTGTCTTGTGCATTTCATTTAACATTATAGTCTCAAGGTGCAGCCATTGCCCTGCTAATGACTCAAGTTCATCATTTATGGTAGAGCACTGCTCCAGTGTATGTAAATATCACATGTTCTTTATCTCTTCATCTCTTGATGGGCATATAGACTGCTTCTAAGATTTAGCTATTATGAATTGTACTATGATAAACATGGGCACACACGTGTCACTGTAATATGATGTCTTTAATTCTTTTCATTATACTTGTTACATTCACTGCACTTGTGAGTGTTCTATTTATAATAAAATACTCATTTTGTTTGCAAATACTTTCTTTCCAGTCTGTTTTCTCATGTGTGTTCCTGTGTGTCTAAAATACACATGTCATTATATTGCCCAAGACTGTTTACTCATAGAGATTTTGTCCTGGGAGACTCATCATATATTTCATCTCTTCTGCAAGGCATTCTGTGCTTTCCCAAGTCAAATGACTTGCCTTTCCTTTCTTCTTTCCCACATACCTGTGCTGTATAATATAAAATAATTATAGCACCTTTGAGAGTTAACCGTGTTGTCTTATTTATATCATGATTTCTAGATTATACACTCCTGTTTTGAGCTTGCCCATGGTCCAGGCTCCAAGACATACTAGGTGTTCAGTAATTGCTTTCATGGGTTAATTTCTTTTGAAAATTTAAGGTACAATTTTCATTTACTTTTGAAGGCTTTTTCACATTTTTGAGCTCTCTCTCTCTCTCTCTCTCATCTCTTTCTCTTTGTCTCTCTCTCTCTGTGTCTTTCTCTCTCTTTGTCCCACTCTCTCTGTGTCTCTCATATTCTAAAGCAACAGAAAGCTTCACAGAAGAAATTCTGCATGACCATATAACTGTTATTAAAGCTGGTCTTTACTCTTCCAAAGAAAAACAAGCTTTGTAAAGATAGATAGCATATTTGCTAAACATCTGGTATTATAATTTTCATAAAAAACTAAAAATGCTAAAATGTTTATTATGAACTTTGATATTTGTACTTTTTAATGAAAGTGATTTTTTGTCATTGTTATTCTAAGGATGAGCTCAGAGCTCCCACACTGAGCTACATCCCTGGTCATTTTATTTTTATTTTTATTTTTTGAGATGAAATTTTCCTAACTAGCTAAATTAACCAGGCTGGGCTTGAACTTGTGGTCCTCTTGCATCTCCTGGGATTACAGTTATGTGCTACTGTGCCCAGTGGAGAGTGATTAAAAGAATTTTGATAAATAATGCCAAAGCAGTTTAATCAGTTTTTATTTAAAAAGCATTGTGATCCAAGTATATTCCTAGAGGGTTAACAATTCATAAAAAATATAATTACTTCATTTGCTAAAGAATAGTTCTTCAAATTCCTAGCAGTCCCTGGCTTTCCATTACCATGTTAGCTCAGATGACCTAACTTAATAGCAGCCTCCCCTACAATGTGGTGGTGAAGCTGATTTTTGGAATTCTCATACACAATTTTTGACCAGACACAGATGGTCAAATAGCTGCTGCCAGATTCACTCACTTTGAACTCTTTAAAGCTTATGTTACACACTTTGGTTCCAAGTCCTCTCTCCACAGCATCATCTTAATACCTAAAGGGCAGTGACAGGCTGGAAAACTGCGTATACTCTCTTCTTTTAGCATCTATGCCCTCGCTTTCTTCTCCTTTCTTTGTGGTATATTTTATGGTTTTATTTATCTGTTAAGCTTTGGTGCTACCTTAAGTATGACTGGCACATCTTTTATGTCGCTGTGGAGCATCGTAGGTGATACCTTTTGGAGCTGACAGTCTTCTTATTAAAAGTGTCGTTCTCTTTTTCTGGCTGTAGATGCAGATCACTGAGAAAATGGACTTTTCTTTCTCTGCCTTTTTTTCAGCTGAGCTACTGCTCCCTAATTTTCATTGATGACAGCACATACAGAAATTGACTTTAACACTCTGTTGGCTCTTCCAGGCCGTGGTGGTTGGAGCTGGGCATGTTAACTGCTTCCTCACACTCACCCAGGGTTTGATTAGATTTTTAATTCTCTTTGGCAACTCTTTGGATCTGTCACAAAGTATATTTTGGGGGAAAAAAAGGTACTGTTTTCATATAATTTCATTAAGAACATTTGCTCAGGCCTTGGAAAACATACAATCTCAAATCACATTCAAAGAATGCTACTCTAGAGAAGCAGGTCACATTTCTAATTTTACTCCAAGATCTTCATAAATGCCACATGACAGTTTTCAGCCATAAACGTGACCCATTGTTAGTGTTCTGTGTTTAAACAGCAAAGTGGGAACTCTGCAACTTATATTTGTCAAATGCTGAGTCTTGAGTTTTTTTTCTGGGTCATCAAGAGTGAACAATGCCCTCAGTCCTTAGCCCTTATTATTACCCATTCACGCAAGACTTACTTTTTCCCCATATTTTTAACATATGTCTATGCAGTGTTATGAAGTTTCCATGTTTTCGAGTATTAATAAGCTTTCTGTTATTAGTAGTCTTAAGAGAACATGAATTCAAGCAAACTAATGCTTTAACAAATACATAAAAGAGGTAAATGATGGCGCCATAGGATCTCGTGGAAAATGTTCAAAACCAGTGAGGTGGGAAGTGATTTCATAGTTGTAAGAGATGTAAACTAAGCTGGGTGGCTTTTGCTGAGGAATAACTGTGACCTACCCTCAGATCTGTAGCTTTTATTTTAGCCTGACAAAACCACTCAAGGCAACGTTATTATAGCCACTTGACAAATGAAAAGCTGAGTTTAAAAGAGGTAAAATGACCAGTCAGAAGGTGCATCCACTGAGTTTTGGTTCTAAGAGCAATATCAGGTCTGCGTGATTTTCCCTGTAAGAGGGCAACATCCTTGTCTGTGGAGAGTCGAAGGTCAAGAAGGATGTCTTAAGGAGATCTGAAAAGGTTTCATTGGGGGAAAAAAAAAAAAAAACATGTGGCATAAGTGTCAAAAAGCAGATCAAATGTGGACAGGCTTATAGAAATGCCCTTTACAAGCAGAGGTATTACGGGGTGACTCAAGATGGGAAGCAGTCCCCTCTAGCTGGGTCAAGAGGGGGCCTATAAGGCATGAAAAAACAGAATGAGCCCAAGTCATTCCATATTAGCCATTAAGCTAAAATGTTTGATTTTATCTACAAGAATACAGGATTTTCCCTTTTGTCAGATTGAGTTGGGGGTGGGAGTGGGGAGATAAATGCTTTCCTTGGGGCTCTGTAGACGAGGTTAAGTTCTGACAGTCAAAACTAACCAGACATAGTACCTGAAAATCCCATAACCGCAGCCTACCTTTGTTCAAACTGTATATCACTCAGCTGAAAAAGAGAAGGCTTGAACCAATGTAAGGAAAAAGAACATAGTAATAGTACTCATTGAGGTCTTGTTGTGTTCCTCACTTCTGCACTCTATTAGTGCTCACAACGAACCTAAATGTATTGTTACCTCCCTGTCTTACAGATTCTGAAACTTTAAGAAAATTGTTCCTAATACACAATCACAAAGTTTACAGACAACAAATTTATAACTTGTGCCTTGTCCTCAGCCATGAAACTCCATTGCCACCTTTAAGGGCAGTAATTAAGTCCGTGGTAAGAGGCAACTACTTTAAACTGAGGCTAGTGTTGGGAATATTTCATCTGATTTCAGCTGAGAAAATAGAAGGCGGACAAGTGCTCTCTAAGGGAACCGGGCCATAGGTTTACAGAATGAAATCATCACTTTGAAGGATGTACTTCATCCTCTCCAAGTACTTAGGCAGATAGGACCGTACATTTTAATAGGGTCATGTGGCTGCAAAAGGCCTCCAGGGGGCCATTTAGCGATCTCCTTTTTGCACCTGAAGGTTTCTGAAAGATTTGAAATGCATTCATTATGAGGTATATGTCAGAGGGATGGGGGTCAAAGCTTTAGTATTATGAAGGTTCAACTATTATGAGGGAGATGGTCCCAGCTGAGTTTCTGAAGCAAAGGGAAAATGAATCCTTACCAAAGGGGCTGCCTTTTCTTCATTCATTTAGCATCATTTCTCTCTGCCCTTGAGCAATCTTTCATCTTCGGTGAGAATCAAGAACAGACTTGCCTACTCTTACTCAGGTCCCAAATCAACTGGGCTCGGGGAGAGTTTGGTAATGTGAAATCGGGGTAGAAGAGGTTGGAGTGTATCAATTACTCCTGTTCTGATGGCTCATGGAAGCCTGTGTTTTCCAGAGGAGAAATTATTAGCCTGCTGGCTAGAATTCCTATGTTTCCAACCCCAATCTAAAAATGTCTATATAGATGCTTGATAATGAGTATTTATAGTTTCCACTTTCTTACACTGTAAAATTAGACATCTCAACTTTATTATAGTATGTGTAGTCTTGTATATAAATAGCATTTTAGTAAATAAAAACATATTTTGGGTTCTCTAAAAGAGCTTGATATTTACAGAAATTCTAAGTCAATTCTTTTCACCTCCTAAATTATTTAATTTTATGAGTTGAGATTTCTTAATGAGGGTTTATATTTGCCTCTTACTTATTTCATAGGGATATTATAAAAGCTCAATGTTTAGAAACCCTTAATTTCCTAAGATTAATGTAAAATGCAGTATGGTTATCATGTAGTATTTATCAGGATTAAATACTTTAGTGATTTAGCTATAAATTGTCCACTCTAATAAATCATATTTACTAGGGCGTGAGGAGAAATAGTTAATTAAATAGTTAATAGTTACTGGATGCTGAATACTTTATATACCTTGACTCCTTTAATCAGCCCAACAGTCCTCTTCAGTAAACAGTGCATATTAATGAAATGCCTACAAGATGCAAGAGTTACACTAGATATCAAGGACACGCTGATGAACGAGACAGACAAGAACTGCAAACTAATGAAGTTTAAGAAGCAGCGGAAATTAAATAAGTGGTAATGGTGACATGCAAAAGTGCACAGTGGGTCGGGAAGGAAAGCATTTCAGTCTAACCCTGCAAGCTCAGTTGAGTCAGGAATCCACACGGTAAGGAGGCGTCATGGTGTAACATTAATAAACATGACCACCGTGTGGCTGCCTCCATGGATTTTTTTCCCTTCCCACTATTCTACATCCTGAGATAACTGAACATTTCCTACAGGGCATCTTCCTGTGTTACTCATTTAAACAAATATACCTGGGTAAACAAATACTGTATCCACACTTAGCTCTCAGGTTTGCATTCGGTGGTTCAGAATGAACTCAGGGTTTTTGTCATTTTCGCTTTCCCTGATGTTAACTCTATCGCTACCGTTGCCTAGACACGGTCTTCAAGGATGCGCCAGTGAGGATGACAGCAGTAAGGCGAGCAGTGGCTCTCAAACAGCAACTGCTGGAGCTACAGCTTCCCAGATTATGCAAACATGTTGACATTAACTTTTTTGTCAGCCTTCAAGGCACTGGGATAATGAGTTCATCTCTTTTATGATTATTATTTTAATGAAAATGAGACAGAATAGGCTTTTTTTTTTCAAATAGCATGCTATGCGCCTGCATCCCATGAGATTACTTTTGTTTCAGAATATTTTAGTTACCTTTGCAGTGCACTAAGCATTTACATCTCCATTATATCTTATTAATTCCATAGCAGTCACTGTGCCTTACTAGGTATCTGACGTAGTTGCACAAGCATTCTGCCCAATAAAGCTGCTTTCTTCGCCCAAATGATCTGTAAGGTGAAGGAAAATGACTCATTCTGCGCTCCACCTTGCTGAATGCCCTTAGCACTAGGCACCCAGTGTGGCTTGGCCATAGAAATCCCAGGCTTAATTATAATTCCAAAGGCATTGTATTCTGAATAATGATTCTATGTCATGAACATGTGGAAATCCCAGGCAATTGTTTGAGAAGGTGAATAATATCAAGGGTGGATGTCATCACGCACTTCTGTTATTCCTGGAGCAAAATGCCACCTGGACCGGCTTCTACCATTGATCTTAATTACCATTTACAGCTTAGAGCTTAGAGTACAATTACCTAAAATCACACGTTTGTAAAGCATCTTGGGAAAAGAAGCAGAGGCTGCCACAGCAAATCAAGCCCCCCTAACTCATTCATTCACTCAAAACATGTTTACTGAGCACTTGCTGTGTGTGTGTCATGCTCAGTTCAGGCCCTGGAGACAAGGAGAGCGTTTTGTTGTAGCTGCCTGTATGTTCTGAATTGATTCAAATAGTTTGGCAATTTCTGTCAAATAGAAACACTATGATGTGTCTTGATCCCTTTTATTCACTGGATCTGGCACCCCAAAATATCTGGTTCTTCTCCAAAGTCAAAATGACTATGAAAGGTTTTGAATTGACTCAAGACATGGATGCAGCCCTGACGTCACAGCTAAAGACACTTTAGAAAGAGGATGTCCTGAGCTGCTTCAGAAAGTGGCAAGAATGATGGGCAACATATGTTCCAAGCAGGCATAGTACTTTGGGGAAGATTAATTGCAATGTGTCTTTTACTGTAATATTTTTAAAATTTTGAACATTCACTGTATTTGTTAATTACACAACAAGGCAGAACTTTTTCCTGGCTTATTCTAAACACGCGAGAATGTAGTTTCTCTGAACTGTAAGACTTTGCAGAGGGGGTGGACAGAGGAGTACCATTCACACAAAACATGGTGTGACTAGTGCCCCCAAGTATCATACAAGTGTACAAGAGAATAATGTGCACACTTGTGGCTAGAATGGAGGAGAGGAAGGGCCAGTGCTAGATGATAAGATCTGAGAGCTGAAAAAGGGACAAGGAACCAGATCTCAGAAGACTTTGTAGGCTCAGGTAAGGACTTTGTTTTACTTAGCGGGGTGCTGGTAAATGTTTCACCTCCAGTTATTGGTGGAAGGGAGGAGGAGGAGGGCTTTGCTTAGATTTATAGCATTTGTCCATAGTTGTAATAGAAAGAGTCTCACCTGGGCTGAGTGTAAGCACGTGGCTGAAAGTGAAAATGAGGAGTGTTGCCTCACTCTCTCTAGCACACAGCACAAGCTAGTATTCCTGGCACACAACACAAGCAGCTGCAACGGCACAGGTAACATGAAAATGCAAAGCAATGAGTTTTGAGTGTAGCTTCCCTTTGTTTTAAATAAAATTTTATAAGTTTATGCAATTTCATTTCAAGGGGCTATATTTCACTAGCTTGCTAAATTCCTCAAAATTTGCAGTGCCTTTGAATGGTGCATCCTGTTCCAGCATACGTTTGTTTTATCTCTCCTAGAGGTAAAGATAAAACACCAGGCTATTGGCTTAAAAAGGATCACTGTGTTATACTGAGAGCAGGTAGGTACTAGGTGGTCAGTGGGAGACCAGTGAGGTGGTTTTCCAAGAGTTCTGCAGGCTCAGCATAGGATCTTTGGACACCCCATCTTGGCCATGGTTTCCCTTCCCTGTGCTTTCTAAGTACTAGAGCCTGAGCTAGTCTGAATCACCTCCATGATTTCTCTATCCTAAAATGTCATGTTGCTTCTCTGCTAGTGTTTCGGATATCCGGATGAACTCGAGATGCACAAAACTGACTCTGCACATCTCATACAGACTGTTTCCTTTTCCCCAAGAAGCCAATATGAGATCAATGTGAACCCAGAAGCAGAAAGCATTTCACAACTGGGAAAATGTTTTATTTTGCTTTGCAACCCGCAGAATTGATTGTAGTAAAGTATTGTCTGTGTCCTGCCGTAGAATAAAACTGATTCAGGTTGTGAAATATAAATATACACTTTATAAATAAAGCCTCATAAAAGTGAGAATATTTTAATAGGAGAGGCAAATGCCGAGGTGTGGGGAAGGTATGAGAGAAACTCAGGCATCAAGCTACTGAATTCGGGAAATCTAGTGAGTTCTCCTCTGATTAAAAAAGACAGACTACTATCTAGGGATGTGATTTCAAAAGTGCTACCTCCCTTTCCCACCAGCCCGCAAAGACACTGTATTCTCACTGGTTCAGTTCTTTAGATGAAAGCTTTGTCTCCAGGTGATCTCCATTAAAATGTCAAAAAATGACCCAGGAGGCCAGGCACCTACAGTAGCATCATTAATATGACAAGGAGGCCACCACACGAGGAAAATAAGACAGGAAAATGTTAGTGCAGGACAAATGTTAGGTGTAGATGTACTGCAGAGCATTTTTGCACCAAGTAGGGCCAGAACCTCTTGGAACAAATCCCTTTGACTTTCACCAAACAATGCCATATGTCGTCGAAGCCTATCCCTCAGCCCCACTACAGCCATCTATTCCAGCAGCTGCTCATCCTCCTTCTGTGCTCACCCAGGGGTCCTGAGAAGGTCTCACCATTTTCTTGCCACAGGAGCATACACTAAGTATTCTTGTTTCTTCCTCTTCAGCCAGGGATAATCACATGTGTGCATTATTCCATTGAATTTTGCAGTCTTTATAATGTCACATCCAAATCTCAGGTTATTAACTCAAGAAATGAAAAGTCCCTTCAATGAAAATATTATCCATGCTAGAATTACCCCCTTAGAAAGAGAAATTTCATTTTCATAACTAGTAACACTAACCAAACACAAATATAGTGGACATTGAATGATTATTGTCTCTAAAATCAGGACACAAAGCAACACTTAATGATACATTATCTGCCAAGTATTATCAATTTAGAGTAAAGGTGGAAGCCAACAAGACTGGGAACTCAGAAGAAACATAGGCACAGATAAGTTTATATATCCCAACTATTTGTTAATTATCCAGAGGATTCATTTTGGGTTCTCATCAATTTTTCCCATAATCCTTAGCTAGAAGCATGAGTCATTCTTGTCTGACATTTGTGGTTTTCAGTTGAATTTTTATTCCCTAACTCAGTATTTTTCACACCATCAGAAGCACCAAGGGTTGGTGGGGCTCACCTCAGATGTGAAAAAACAGGAGTCCAGTTGCTATACTTAAACAATTGTAAAACCACTGATCTGGCACAGGTGACACCTCCCCCCAAAATACTTTGGATTGCCTCTGCTGGATTTAAAGGAATATGTTATCTGAAAAACTCTTCTTGATTATGTGAGTATCAAAGAAGAAGTTGCTTCTATTTCCAAAAAGTATAATAATGAAATTCACAAGTTTAAATAATAAAATACATTATGAGTTTGGGGGTGGGATGTTCTATTTTGCTTTGCTCTGCTTTGCTTTGTTGTTGTTGTTGTTGATTGCTTTGGGTTTTGTTTGTTGGGTGTTTTCTTCAGTACTGGGAATTGGACTCAGGACTTCTGCACTGAGCTATATCATCAGCCCTTTTTACTTGATCGTTTTGATACAGGGACTCACTAAGTCACTAAGCACCTAGGCTGGTCTTAAATTTGTGGTCTTCCTGCCTCAGCCTCCTAGAGGACTGGAATTAGAAGCAAGTGTATTCATGCCTGGCTGCACTTGGTGTTTCTTGAGACTGCTGTGTGCTGTGTTTGCTGTAGGGTATATCGCAGGCTTTGCTCATGTAGGATTCTGTGAGGGTCCATCTAACACCACTTTATTGACCAGGGAAGAGAAATATTCAGATTACCCTTCCTGGAACTAAAGTCATATACAAACTAACTGTACTGTGCTTCAAACTTTGAAAACCCTTGACATTTACTCAAATGCTTTAAAGTGCATATTTTTATAAATAACTCTCCCTGAGCTGTGTTAGGTTTGGCTTTGCTCAGAGTTACCAATTGCATTAGATGACCAGTCTGACAACTCTTGTCTGTTGGCCAACTTTTCCATTTGACCCAAGACTCTTTAAGAAGTAATTCTGACACAGGGAAACAGAGAGATGAGACATAAAAACCATTCTGCAGGACTAAACTTGAAGTAGTATTTGGTGGAAAAAGCATTCCTAGTCTTTTCATTCTCTACACACATCATAAATCAGTCAGGAGAGAGCTAATTCCATATTTTAAATTGCTGCAAAAATCTCTCCAAGTTCCTTATTTTGTAGATAAAGCTTCAACATTATATGAAGCTTTATGTTACATGTTGAATTTTAATGCTTACTTCAGAAATCGCACTCTCTTTTAGGGTTTTTGATGCTCTTCTGATTTACAACCATAACCTAATTTATTTGTAAAGTATGTTTACTTCTATAGTTGTTTATTATTAAAACACTTCTAAGCTTCTGTTTCAGTTATTTAGAATGAAAAATTCCTGTTGTCTTTGAGTAATTTATTCATCCTTGCAAATGTTTAACCTGAAATTGGTTTTTAAAAAATCATAATATTTTAGTCATTCAGGTATCTGTATTATATTATAAATACAGCACATCTCAAAATGTTAAAACCTGGAAAAAACATGAGACACAGAAAAAACAACGACTAGTAAATATTTATATACAGTTACTTGAAATTATTGGAAAAATATGCTTGTGAGAATATCTAAAATATTAAAAAGATATGAATTATAAAATTCTAAGATGAACTCAGAGCTATAAAATATATGACCATTTGAATTTTTAAATTAAAGTTAAAAATTAGGCAACTAAATACTTCAAAAAATGTTTAACATTTAATCTTGTCGATCTGTATTTAAGCTCCTGTTATGAAGTAGATATATCGAACATAGTTAGTTACTGAATATGTGAGCTTAACTCATTTGCATTGTAGTTTAATAGTCATTTCTTGTGGAATAAAGCATATTATACCCATTCCCAGAGTCTGATAACTCAGATATAGTGCTCAACCATCAACATGAGATAATGTCCTTTTTATTATTTTTCAGAAACTCAGAGATAAAAGCTCCCAAACTCCCACAAATCTTTGACATCATAAGCAATTTCTTGTATGTGTGTATGTTTGCATATGTGTTTCTGTTTGACAGAGAGAGAAGAGGAGGGGGAGAAAGAGGAAGTATTTGCTAGAATTCATGTTTTGATTTATTGGATGTTAATCTTGAGAATACAGGATTATATTTCAAAGGTCATGGAAAACAAAGATTATGCCTTACAGTCATGGAAAACAAAGATTATGCATATTTAATACTAATGAGCCTTGCTTATCCAGTAAGTGAAGTCAGACAGATATTAGATTAAAACTAGATCACAGAAAGTTCTTGTTAGACCTAGAACCATCTCTGGTACAGATGTCCTAATAAGAAAAGAACACTGCTACAATATTTTCCCAGAATTACTAAGATAAATAAGGTAGTGGTATCAAAACAAGGAGGTAGAATCATTTGTAAACTTATTTGGTACAATTAATAATAGAATCTAGTATCTTTCAGAATGATGTTATAACCCCCAAACACATTCCTTTGAAAAGTAAGTAAAGCCCTTAGTACTTGGAGCTATCTCCCAGGCCATGGGTTTATTCAGAAATTCTCCAGTTTCTTTTTTGAGATACTATTCTTGAACTACATCTCATTTATTTAATGCTACTCTAGTTAGTCTTACATTTCCACTTCCCATTTTCTCTTTTCTGTTTTGTGTCTGCATTGTGGTCATTGGGCTTGTTCATTTCTTCCTGGAGCATTTCTGAAAAAATCTTCCTGTACAAGGTACTGTGCTTGGTACCCTGCCATCATGGAGCACACTGGTGAAAACAAAGGAGAAAAGGGACATTACAGTCTTTAAAGACAGGATTTTCTGGGCCAAACGAGGGTGAAATAGCACCCAGTGGGGAAGTGAGTAATGTGGAATTTGAAAGATGCCCAGGGTTGAGTGAGAGGGAGAGACTAGTGGAGAGAGTCACATTATCTGTGATCTTCGAACACCAAGAGTTTGAACTTTATTCCACGAGAGCTGAGAGTCTCTGGGAGGTTTTCAGAGACCAATCCTCTAATCTATGGCTGTATTGTGGGGCCAAAGACAGGGACAGAAGACCAAGACATGAATTGGACTTTTCTAAGAATCCATTCCTGGAGCTCAGGCTCTTTTTTTATTATTATTTTTATTTTTTTAGCTCAGGCTCTTGACTTAAGAAGTACTAGTGGTGATGAGGCAGAGGGGACAATAACGGTGTCAGAGAGATGTGACCAGCAGTCTGAACACCTGGTGCTATAAAGATAGAAATGTGGAACAAAAGTCTCACATTTCTGGTCCCTCCAATGTAATAAATCATGGTGCCTTTCATTAAAAGAGTGTATGGCGTGACAGACAAAGAAACACAATGCAAATAGTAAGTTTGCAGTGATCGGAAAGCCCATTCATGGAAGACATCCACAAAGCAATAAAAACAAGAGACAATGACCACCCCGAGTCAGAGCACGGGGTGTTGCTTTACCCTTGGTGAAGTTTCCCCATGTAAATGAACCTTGACATTGAAAATAATGAAGCAGAATGCACAGATGTAGCTATTAAGTTGCTGGTTTTTAAGAATGCATTTCTTTTTTTCAACAAGAATTTAATGAGCCCTGTTGTGCATAAGGAAGGTCTGCTGTGCTCATGTCTTTCCTTACTTCATTAAACTCCTTTGTACAGGAGGCTGGGGGGTTGACTGGAAGAAATTGGCCTTCGAAATCTGAGAACACCTAAGAGACATAAATTTGAGCGGCGTTCAGAAGCAGGCTAGCTGATACACTAGTGCGACGCTCTCCTGGGGGTTCGTTCCCATGATTTCCAGGGCGGTGAAGATCATCTTGAAGATATGGTTATTTGGCCTTCAGTAGCTTTAAAAAAGGGAATTGTTCAAAATGAATAACTACTTTTTAGAGTCTTTTTCCCTAAGAGAAGTGGTATTTGGTGATAAATTGAATGCTTCTCACTGAATTGAACATATCATGATCTAGATAGAAACCTCAGTCTGAAAAAAAAATGATAAAACATGGCACCTTTCAGAGTACCACAAGATTAGCTATTTCTGACATTTACAGCACCTGTATGCTAGACAAGAAATTTCTCTTAAGGCAGGTTCCTTCTTTTGAGATACAAATGCAATGTTTAATATATGGCTTATGTCATAAATAGGCTTCTTTTGTTCTTCTAACTCTTATTGGCTTATATACAACAGGCATTTACATAACCATCCATTACAAAGAGAACAGTACACAAGGATAGAAAAAGTGCAGATACTGCATCTTTGTGAGTCAGTAATTTGCTTATGAGATATGCACAGTGGCTCTTACCATAACTATCATTTTGATATAAAGAAGAAGCATGCAAAAATACTATTAAGAGAGATTTATAATTCATGGATGGTTTGTGTCGGGATTTTTTTTTTTGGCTTATATTTTTTGTCTGCTTTCTTGTTTTTCAATTTATCCCACAAATTGCCTGGGCAAGCGCTCGTAAACTGTCCCAAGAAGCTCACTCCTTCTTACCATTTCATTTAGAGAGAAATATAAAAGTAGTAGCCTCGGAAGAAGAAAAGTTGTGTCCTATTATCACTCTAATGCACGCTGCAGTGAAGACAGAAAACTGGAGTATGGAGTGAGAATTCTGCTATCCTAACACTATATCATGTTTGTGAACTAATGGGAAACCCAAATAAATTAATATATTTACTACATTATATGTGATATTATGTATTATACATTACATGTATGAAATAGCTCACATAGAAGAGAGGGACCCTTTTTGCCTGCCCAACCTTCATTGGTGTTCCTGTTAAAATAATAAAGTGAAAACAAAAAAGATGAAATCATTGTTAGACAAATAAAGCAAATAACCCAATACCAGTACCAACACCCATCTGTTGTTCCTGGGGCAGATTTCAGTTTTACACTTACCATCAATAGCCTTCTGAGAAAAAGCAAATATAATTGTGGCTTTTAGTAGTTTTACAAAGGAAGTCACTAAATATTTTCCAAAGAAAATTCTCATAATTTCTCAAAGAACTAAAGCCCTCCAAAATTAATTTCTGGCTTATGAACCAATCTGAATGTGTCCTGAGTGTTTGATATCATCTCATCATTTAATAGAAAAGAGGTAAAATTTACATCAAGCATCATTGCCTATTTCCTCTATTTATTTCATAATTTTTCTTTATCCATTATTTTTGGGCACATATTAACATATGATGTTGGGGGAGCTAATTTCTCTTTTGAGGGACAAGGAAAACTTCACAGTACTAAACCTCTATTTTGCCAAAGAAATTTTCTTCTGAAAAGTGCCAGAAGTCAGCTGTTAGTCAGTTAATACCCACTCACAGTATGTTGTAGAAATATTTATGACTATAACAATCAAAAGTCAACATCTATAAAATTTTATCTATTGTCTATCTTTAAATCTCAAAATTATGTTACCTTTCTAGAAAGATATATATAGTTACTAATCACCTATCAATACAGCAGCTCTCTTTTTCTTACCATAAATCTGGATGTAAGATCTGATAACCGAACTGAATATATGAAATCCAGAAATAAGTGTGGTTGCAGAAAACACCCAGGATCCTTCACTCTTGAGAGGGCCTTCACCTAAGAACAGGCACTTTGGATCAACGTACATGGCAAAAAGTCCTGAAGCCTCAATTTATGTGCATCTAGACCAGCCCCAGGCATTCCTGGTTACAAACTAGAAGATAATGTCCTGGTAAATTACTGTGACTTCACCCAGAAAAGCCAGAAAAGCGCTGTGTACTGCCATTCACATGGCCACATGAATCTGAGGTCACCCCACATGCACACTTAGGTGTTATTGGTTCATAAAAATGATTTTTAAAAACTTGTTGTTACGGGAAAATTAGGGAATATTTCTTATTAGTCCCTGCATGTTCCTGATGGCTATTCAGGGCATATCAAGGTATCCAGTAGGGTGATTTAGGAATTTGAAGGAAATGCATAAGCATTGGCTCAAGCAAGGAGAGTTAAGTTTCTTTGTAGACAGTTGCTTCCAGTCTACTGTCATAATTATTTCTGCTTCCCTATAAAGAATGGAAATCTGCATTATGTAGTAATGTACTTTTTCTATGCATCTCTCTTTCTCAACACTTATTAATAACCACTTAATGAGTCAATTAGAATTTGTCCTCTGTGGGATTTCAAATCAATATGTTTCTTTTGATGGAAACTCCCTCAGTATTTTAAAGTAACAATTGTATTTTACCTTAGACTATAATATTATATTTTTTAAAAATGCAAGGAGTGGATCTTAAGTTCTTCCATTCTGCAGTGTATATATGGATGTACTGTATTGTAGATGACAAACATATTCTGTTATCTGTCACCTTAGACTTTCAATGAAAATTTTAGTAGAATTCCTATTATCAGCTGCACAATTGCTCATCATCTCTTGCGTGTATCATTAACTGAGTTATATTATTGATCAGTTAACTGGGAAGATTTTCATAATTACTCCATAGAGAGCTAAATAAATAATGATCATTTGCAAGTCCATTGGATATAACTGCGTACTTCTTAGAGTAGTTGTATATAAACCAATACATCATTTATCTGTCAAGATGAACTACTTTTGCTATGGTAATAGACTGTAAAATCTGTAGCTTGAAATAAAGAAGATTTTTGCTTTCTCAAGCTGTATGCCTATGTGAGTCAGGGACTCTGTACCTTATACCCTCACTCTGGATCCAAGGTGACATCACACTTGCTGTCTGAAATCCTCTGTTTGACTGAGAGAATAAGAGTTCAACAGGCAATTAAATACTCTGTTTCTTAAACCACAGAACATCGCTCCCTCAGACAATTCACTTGGTCCTATCTCTTCCCACAAGGGAAGCAGAAATTGCAGTCCTACCATGTAACCACAAATGAAGGGAACCTGCAAGCTCTGGCAAACAACGCAAATGACTCAGTAACCATTGGTTCTTGTCCTGGCGCATGTCTTTATCTAGAAAGAGTGACAACTATAGATTGTGTCAAACAATGTCGATGATTAGCATCAACAACATATATTTTGGATCCAATCTTTATTCAGAATCACTGTTTTAGACACTCATGTTATTCAGAATCATAAGCTGTTTCCCTCATGACTATCTCTAAATATTTATCCAAAGTTTTCATTAACTTTTTTGGACCTATTTGTTTCAGCAAAAATGCACGGGTGTTGTTTTCCTGGGCGTGAGTCTTTTGTTAATGCTCAAATTCACTTAGGTATTCACATCTTACGATATATAATTGTACTTCCATATGTAAAACAAACAGGGGACATTGGCAAAGAGAGTTATTGATTTAATCGGTTCATCAGGAGCTTGGAATATATGTCTCTGTGGTCTCTTTTAACTCTAAATTTTAATACTTCTCTGTGGAAGAGTTAGAAGGAAAGAAAAGAAGAGGAAGAGTGTGACCATTAGTCCTGAGTGTCAATTTGAATGGCAGGAGAGACACCTAGATTAGTGAAGCACACATCTCGTTGTTTCTGGTTGCTAGTGGGGACCTTATTCTGGGGTGATAGCTAGTCCTGGTCCCCTCCTTCTCTGACTGTAAACCTGTGCTCTGCTTTTTGGCTGTCATGAAGGGAGAAACTGTGCTGCACCATTCCCTTCTGCCATGAATTTCTGCTCTGGAGCCAGCTGACCATGAACTGGAATGCTAAGCTGAAATAAACTTTTCCTCCTTTAAATAGGCGTGGCCTATTTTGTCCAATCAGAAAGCAGACCAATCGAGAGCGCTAGAATAGTAGAAATAATAGAAAGTAACATGAAGTCTAAAGCTACTCTACAAATACATACTCAAAAACTCCTGTTAGGAAGTTAATGTTTACTTATTAAGACAGCTGGCTACGGAAACCAATTGCATAGATCTAAATCCTAGCTCCGTGAGAACTTGAGCATATAGCATAAATGTCTGTTCTTGAGTTTCAACATGTACATTATAGAGACAGTGCTGATATCTAACCGAGGTCATTGTGGGAATTAGAAGAACACATGTAGTTTTTACCATTCTGTCACACAGAGTAAATGCTCCATAAGGCTTGACTACGATGATGACAGCAACGATGATCCTTTCATTTATGCATTGTGGAAATTCCTGCATATTCATTAACAGACCAATGTACTATATCCAGTATTCCTTTCCACAAACATGATCTTATGCACACAATTTTGCAGATTTTAAAAATTGAAGTTATTCTATGCCTTTATGTTCTGATGTAAAAGTTGATTTAGTGACAGAATATATTCATTGCAAAGGTGGAATGTGTTATATTTAACTGTTTTTCTATTGATTGACATTTAGATCTATTGGGATTTTTATTACTTTAAATTATAATGAAGTATATATTTTATATGCAGTATTTGAAGGATTTAAAGATTTTTTAACAGAATGTACTTTTCACCATTTCACTGGCAAAGTGAATTTTTGTTTCAGGACTAACCTGTACCACTAGGCTTCCTAGCTTTTTCATTTTATCTTACATTCCTAGTTCAGGGAAGCAGTTAGTAGAATCCAAAGAAGAGTTGTTACCTTTTATACTCTTGAATATCTATAGTGAAATAAGGAGAAATAAATCATAATTCTGAAATAAAATACAAGAATAAGAAACACACAAGTCACAGTAATATGTTATGAGCAGGAAATATATTTAATTTGCTTTAATTTAATTAGGAAGTACTAAAAGCTGGCCTAAGTAGGCACTGTGACTATAGAAATGTTCCTTAGATTGTCAGGGAGAAAGGAGAATGGGAACCAGAGTTCCAAAATTTAATATGGAAATAAAAACAAGAAACATTTTGAAAATACTATTTAGTTACTAAAAGTATAAAGGCAAGTCACTCAGCAAACTCATCCTAAGGGTTAAAGTACAAGACCCTCTGATTTTTTTTTTTTTTTTTTTTTGCATCAGAGAAAAAGCCCATGAAGTCATTCTGTATCATTAGGAAACTTTGTGGGAATAAAGTTTAGTAAGTATATAGCTGCTCTGTAGTCAAGTAGTAAATACTAAGCATTACTTCATAGGAATGAGTAAGCATAACACCTTCACCAGCTGTTTTTATAACATATAGACTGTTAAGTGCTTGAGAAATAATTTGTTTGTTTTTGCAGCTCATAGTTTAACGTAATGAGCACTACTGAGTTGAATAACTAGACAAGAAATTCCTTAGTTATGGGGAATTATATTCTGAATTAATGAATTGCAAATTGTAAGCCAATCCAACTCCCATAAATATTATGAGGAGAGAAGTAGCAGGCCTACCTCCACAAATTTTCAAGGCAAAATTATTCTGTGACGAGAAAAAGATTTAGAGCATAATTAAGGTTCCTAAAATATAAGTACTTAAGAAGAAACTTACCATATGTTTAAAATTACCTGAGACTGCATTTATGATCTGTGATAAGTATATATTTTCTGAAATGTAGAAAACCTTTTTAAAGGTTTTCTGTTTTGTTTTTATGGCATTATTGTACAGTTCACCTCTAGCAATTCATAATGGGCTTTAAAAATTCAAAAAATAAAGATTTTTTATTCTGTGCCTATGACAGTTATTTTACTTTACAAAAAATACCAACTCATTGGTGAAAATACAAATAACTTAAAATGACAGATTTAGTAAGCCACATTCCAGGAACATCTTGTTAACACATAGCTCTATGATACCAAATAAAGTGTTTTATTCAGGATAGAATGTCAATTAATTTGGGAAAAGATGGTCTTGGGAATAGTCCTTAATCTTTCCATACATGAGATCATTAAGGAAAATTCGTAATCATAATGGATTACTTTTTTAAAAAAATTGAATCAGGAATGAAAAAACAGGCACAACAGAACAAAAAGGAGCAAGTCTTGAATCTGGAATCAGAACCTTGAAATTCATCATAGTTTCACTACTTAACAGCAATGCAGCCATGGGCAAATTGTGGACTTGCTGATTCCATTTCTTCATCTTTCGCATACATAAAGGAGGATATAACTTGACTTCTTAAAAAAATATGTCAAAGAGTAAGACTAACTCATACAAGTGAAAAATCTTTTAAAAGTTGTTTATAGGAGTGATAAAAATGTTATACAAAATGAAAGATTCATAGCCAGACATTCTAGGAAATCTTAGATTAACATGTGCATTAGACACAGAGAGAAAGAGAGAGAGACAGAGACAGAGAGGGACATGGAGAGAGAGAGAGAGATGAGAAACTTCATTAAAGAGACTCAGCCTGTTACCTCATTTGACCTTGAACACCCCTATCCCCATTTTAATGAAACATCTGGGGAACAACTGGTGGGAAAACACAATTCCTGAGCACAAAGAGGCTGCAGTGGCTTTGCAGTTAAGGTGTTAAAGTCTGCAATGCAGAGGACTCAATGGAGCAAATCTGTGACAAAATTGATGGAACTCATAGCTTCTGTTGGGTGATTTTAGCTGAGTGTTTCCTGTTTGCTTCCTGTGAGTGTATTTAGCTTAGGACGGTGTAGTAATAACTTCCTGGAGCTATTCCTCACACACAAAGACCTCCACAGGGTTAAAATCAAGTACCAATAGAATGTACATGTTTTCTTCAAATTGTGCTCTGCACTTTAAATGTGTACATTTCTTGAAAATTTTTGTCATTCAGACTCTCCTGACTCCTGAGAGTTCTGTCTCCTGGCAGAAGAGGATATTTTCTCTGCCTGGAGCTTATTTTCTTTATTGGTAAAATAAAAGAACTAAAGAGACCCCAGGATAATACCTTCCATGCCTGAAAATCTGACTGAACCAAAGTACAGCCTCCTCTCCTTGCCCTCCGGAGTCTATCACCACACAAAGACTTGTTCTGATCCACTTCATTCAGTTCCCTTCATCTGACATTGAAATTCAGAATTCAATCTCCAGAAGATTTATATGAAAGGTACATTATAAAACATACCATGTCATCTTTTTCCTAGGTATTGATTACTTTCTCACCTACATTAGGTCATTGTCACTGTGTTGATGCTGAAATGGAACAAATTATTAGTATTCACCGACAACATCATCACGACATCATCAAGACCCAGTTGATGGATTTATTTCCTAAACTAAGAGATCATTTCTAAGAGTTGGTCATAGAATTCAATAACTGTGGTAGGCAGTACCCATTGAAGACAGCTACCACAAAAAAGGAACAATGCAAATTCACGAAGCTGTAGTTATGTAATTCCATATTCTGAGTATTTTGTCCCTTTCTGGTACTCATAAAATAGACATCACAAAAGGTACAGTTGATTTGAGAGAAAAAAAGCTTCACTTCTGAAATATTGTTCCTGTGGACTAATGGTTCTCGCTGTAGAGCTTGAAGAGTAGCTTTTTCTCAGTCATTTATTCAGAAATTAGTCACAGAGTCCTTACTGTGCCTACCACGGGACCATTGAAAAAATGAAAATGTGAATTAGACATGACTCTGTCTTGATTTCAGTATTTATAAACAAGTAACTGCAAACTAATGAGAAATAGAAACAAAAGCCAAACTTTAAAAACAAATAAAATTCTAAATTTTAAAAAGATGTAACATAAAATAGCATTATTATGAAAATTACCACCAAATATCATCACTTGAAAAACTTCACACTGGAAAAATAAAAAGTCAAACTGAAAAATCAGAGCAAGGAGTCTCACAGTTCTTTTATATCCCAGAAGATATCTCAGTAGAAAGTTTTTTACTTATGGTCTCTGCTCCCTTTTGTAGAAGAAAATTTGAACAAAGAACCTAAGGGAAGTAATGGGTTTTATAAATTAAGCTTTCCAGACAGGATTTCATAAGCCAGGATTCAATTTTTTTTCCCACAGTGTATGTTCCTTTCCATGAATATGATTTGGAAGGAGAGAGGATGAGAAGGTGAATTAATGTACCTAAAGAGAACAAAACAGCATTTTTTTTCTTGGCCTCTCTGCTGAATGTTAAATTCATTAAAAGAACAAGAAACATTTCATGGATTGCTGATAACAGAATCTCTGTCATAGGCAGGAGGCCAGATTCGGGCCATAAATAGAGCTATTGTATACATTAACAAATGTGAGATATCCTCAGATCAGATCCGCTTTCTGCCAAAGACAGGTAGACGTAATGAATACACAAAAGTTGCCTTTTACGTCTATGGAACCATGCTAAAAAAACAAGTTATTAGGACCTTATTCATCAGCTGAAAACCCCATTCCAAAAGAAAATGGCAGAATCAACATAAATATGCGTATCACTCAGATGCTTGAGAAGTTCAGGCACTTTACAATGGGGTTAAAAGCTGATATTTCTTTCATTTTCACAAAATCATGACGAATTGGACATGGTTGTATTCGTGTTCTTACCTTGGAATGCTGAACTGCTAGATTTAATTAAAGGCTAAAACAGACAGAATCTTAATGCCTGGGTATTCCGACTACATCACCCCCTGAAGGGGAACTGAGGTATCAAACACCTAATTAATAGGAGAGCTGGAAGAGGATACCAGCCTGGGCTCCGAGTTCAAAAGCATTTTCTTTACACCGAACTCCTGTTTCTCTACCCAAACTGATCCCAAAAACAGCCTCACATCCATCGTTTGGCAACTGTCTCAAAATTTACATCTCCCATAAGGACGTGTCGCCTTCCTGCTGCCTGCCTCAGTTTTGCCTGTTGAAGTATTTTATGCATTCTTTAGAACCCTTTATGCTCATAAACATGCTGATTAGTTTTACAAATTACCACATTACTCATAAATGAGCTGTCCTCCTAACACAACACATAACTTATTGTTGCATTTTATTGGACCATTTATAATGAAATTATGGAAAGTGTTAATACCCCTTAGAGACAAAATGTATTCATCAGCTCAGGAAAGACCTAAGTATTACATTTGCTTGTAAGGTATGTGTAGGGAATTTCTATTCAGAATATTACACTTCTTCTCTAAGAGAACCCCTTGGATTCTGTGTGGGGCCTTGGAAGAGGATACAGCCAGGGCTCTCCTGTCTTACTTTTCCACTAGATTTTTCTCCGATGTCTAAGCCACTTGCAGGGCTCTTAGTTTCAAGGAAAAATAAGCTGCTCCTTCCAAATCACATGAGATTTGTTTAATTTGCCATTTAAGTTAGCAAATAAAGTTCAGTGTCAAAGCCTGAAGTCACCTTTTCTCCTTGTCACAGACTCCTAACAGAAGCATTGGCACTCACACATGGGACCTTCAAAGTTGCGGCTGCCTCAATAAAACCTAACGGTGTTTTCCTTAGAAGTAAGAAATGTGGCACCGCAGTCCTATGTGCCCTTTAAGATTTACTCACATCACACATATGTAGCCCAAACCAAGGGTGCCCCCATCACAGGAACCCCCACACACAGAATTTCTTTTCTTTCCTCTTAGCATTCACAAACATGTATATTTTTTCATGGGCTATCAGGAAATACATTCCAGATTAGCCTTGTCTAATGAAAGCAAGTATGCAAAAAAAAAAAAAAAAGTTAAGGCACACTGAATTAATTATATATGAGATTTGACTTACACATTAGATGATTAAATATGTGCATTTGAAAGATACCCTGAAGGTAATCTAGTTACTTTAAATAATTGTCCAGGGCCTTTTGGCTGAAGTCTTTCCCCAAGTAGCTTGCTTTAGTTATCTTAATTTTTCATTGTCTTCATTTTATGCTTTCTTAATGCTCTACTCAGAATTTAATTCCGTAAGCCTTCCTTGAGAACAAAATTTGCAGAGATCAGGGCTAGAACCCGCAGGGGGTGGGAAGTTGAGAAGATGGGGTCCACCTCCCCTCCGGAGTGGCAAATGCATATGGCCATTCCCCTCAAACACCCAGCACCCAGATTGCCATTATTGATTATAATTATAGTAGGAATTATTGCAAATCAGGTACTGAATTAGCAAGAATGGGCAGAGTGAAGAAACCCTTTGCTTTCAGAATAGCAGAAAAGCCAACAAACAGCTGATTCCCAACTCAGCTCCTACACACCCTTGACTGCCATGCTGCAGAAATACAAGGAGAGAGCAGAGGGCCTCCAGAAAGAGGAGATTTCTGAGTTAAGTCCTGAGTAATTACAAATTAGATGGATATAAAAGTTGAATAATTTCCAGGCAGAAAACAATACCTTTAAGCATGTAGATGTGCCAATTTTTTTAACATTATAGAAAAAGAAGATCTGAAAATTATTTGTATGACAGGTACAATATATAGATATAATAGATATAACCAAAAAAGTCATTTAAAGAAAAGCTAAATGAATTGCTTTCATCAGCTTTAAGGAAAAGATTTATTTATACCAAAACTCAACAAAAGAGGATGATCTGAGCATGAAGGAAAATCCTTTATCTTGAATATGTTTACCACCATTCTGTTTCCTAGTGCATATCTCTAGAATTCCTGTCATACCTACCTAATTCCTAGATAGCTGCTGTGAACCACCTAGTGGGGAAGTGGAATCTTTGTGTGAACTGCAAACAATTCTCAGAGAGTAAAATTAAGAATGATAAGAGCCCCGGCATGAACTGGAAAGGATCAAGGGAGGTCCTTGAATGCTGTGCCGAGAAATTAGTTCTTTTAAGTGCTAACTGAAATGGGAAGTGATTGAAGAAATTTTTGTAAGGGACTGCACCATGAAAGTGTGTGTCACAATGGTCACCTACCTACACAGTAGTTAAGAAAATTACAAAAAAGTGATTTCTGTAGACACAGCAAAAAAAAAGATTAAAGGCAAGAAATTATGGTGAGTGCATTGGGTCAGTAAAGATGATAAGTATAGATATTTGAGATAACAATAAATAAGACTTGGCAATTGATTGAATCTGGGGGAAAAGAGAAAAAGGGAGATTATTTCAAAATCCTGAATTTCTGGGTTTAGTCAGAAGTAGATAAGTGGCTTTATCCAGAGTTGATGGGTGGGAATAGCTTGATTTACTCTGTATCAGTTGAAGATCAGTTGAGTTCCTAGGGGGAATTAAAGGACTGATTCTTGGTGTGTGAATTTCATATGTATAGGACATCCAGGAGTTTTTGTCTAGCAATACAGACATGATTCTAGAGTTTGGGGAAATGATCTTGACTAAAGAATAAATTTAAAAGTCAGGGGATAGATGATCATTGAAGCTTGAGGACTGCACGTGCTATGGGGACAGAGCGTTTTGTTTATGAGAATGGATAAAGGACCGTCCAGCAGAGACAGTGAGAGCACAGGCGGGAGATTTATAACATTTGCTGCAAGCGCTTTATTATGAGGAAAGTACAGTGGGAATAGAGAGACACTCAGGAGGATGGGGGACGAGCCAAGCCTTCAGCTGTGGGATCTACAGCAACTAAAAGTGAGAGAGACTTTTCAGACCAACACAAGCAAAAAGAAGGAAGGAAGGAAGGAAGGAAGGAAGGAAGGAAGGAAGGAAGGAAGGAAAGAAAACTTATTTATATTAAAACCCAAAAAGAGTCATTCTAAATACTTCATGCACAGATTGAGGGGATGAGAGTAGATGAATCACTTATTAAATATTTTTACTTAACAAGTTCAGGATGGGACAGAAATTGCATTTCTGACAAGTTCCAAGATGATGATGATGATGATGCTGTTAGTCCTTGGATTGCACTTTGAAAAATACTTCCTATTTCAAAATAAACAATAAACAAACACAATCCTCCTTGCCATATTTAACAGGTGTTTTCCAGACCACACTGTACAGTGTTAGCTAAGTATGCACACTCTCGCTGTGTCCTCATAGACTTCAATAACCACATCTCAGTCCTTTTTCCAGATTGCTGTTGCCAAGTGTTCTGCTTATCTTAATACCTCCGAGATTCTGGGCTTGTAATCCTCCCTGTTGTCTTTATACTTAAAATGCTCCCTAAGCTCTGACTCTCATCATGTATCAGGAAAGGCATGAGTTTTGACCTTAGTATGGTTTTCTTCAATTTTTGTAACATTTTTGAGTACTTTCCTCATCTGTTAGTCACCTTGGCTTATAATCAGCCTTGTACACAGCTAGATCAGAGATAAGAAAGCTCATCTATCATCGGTCTTGCCCTATGACATTTAACTATACGTTCAAACCTGCTTCTGTTAGCTGTTCATTTTCTAGAACTGAGAATGTGTACCAGGCTTGGGACTCTGACGCCTCATCTGTAACAGCAGTAACAATGGTGAGGACAGAGCACTTGTGTGCTAAGCACCTAACAGGCGCCCAACAGTATATAGCATTTGGAGATACAGAGATGAAAAACACATTCCTTGCTTTCAAATAGATCTCAGTGCAGGGCCATCACGTACAGTGCTAAGAGATGCACCTATAGTAAGAGAACAGACAGGAAGGAAGACAGTCGCATTTAGGGAGGTCCAGACAGATCCTTTTCAGAAGATGGTGCTTGATCTGTCTTGTAAGGATATAGTATGAGTTAGCTGAGCCAAAATAAATAAAGGTACAGGCACCCAAAAGTAGGAAAACATGAGGCTTTAGGGGAACTGCATCAGGTTCAATATAGCTGGAGAGAGTGATGATGCTGGAGAAGAGACAGGGATCAGTCCCAGCGAAACAGCAGAAGGGGTGGATGGATCTCATGGAATGTACATGGTGACTTGAATCCTATGACGTCTGCACAATGGTTAAGAAAGTAACCAAAACCACCACACTATTTGTCCTGTGTTAATATATAATTGCTCCTCCCTAGGAAAAGGGGCCTGGCAGCCAAATGGAGCTCAGTAAATATCTTCACATGAGGGCCTTTTGGATCCCGCTTTGACCTGTCATCCTGTATCCCTAGCATCAGACTTGCCCTCGCCGTGCCTGCTGAAATGATGGGATTACCAAGGCTGGTGCAGTCAAAGGACGCCACCAGTTTGCAGATGTGCAGACCTCAAGCTCTAAGTGTGGTCCTCACCAGTGATGTTTCCTTCACTCTACTGGCTTTTCCAATTCTGTAGCAGACATAAACACAAGGAAGCTTTTTTTTTTTTCTCTAGCAGTAAGGTTTTGCAGTAAATGCCTTTCCTCACCTGTGTTCTATCACCTCGCCAACTATAACTCTCTGGAGCCATCCTGCTTATATAAAAACAGTAGTTTCTGATTGTTGTTCACATCGACATATAATAAGTGCTACTGAGTTTTTTCTATAAACATTTTTTATTGAACCCTTTCAATAGCCCCCAGGAAAACCTTTAAAAGAATTTATATTTTGATTGAGTATATTATGATCAGAAAAAATTGCATATCATTCAAGTTTATATTTTTATGATTTTTTCACTAAATTTTCTTTGTACGTTCAAGAATCTATTAACCTTCTAGTATCTTGCTTTAAAGAATTAAGGGGAGAAAAGGCAGGATCAGAAGCAATGCAGCAGGATGGCTCGCCCAGGATTCAGTGGAGTGGTATTTACATAATACAAGATGAAGTACTGTAGGGATCACAGTTGCTCTGTGTTCATTAGCATGTTCTGCTGTTAGAATTCACATTTAGTTTTAATTGGAATTAGTAAATGTGAATTCTCTCACGATACACTAAATTAGTTTGTGTTTGACACTGGGGGTCTGGATAACGAAAACTGCACATGTAGTGTTTAAAATATGTTTAAAATTGGAACCATGAGTAAGTTGTTATTAAAAGTAATAATTATGAAGTGACTATTTATCTCCCATTTACTATATGCTGGGGACCATTCTAAGCCTTTCCTAGCAATGGTTCATTTAATCCTCACAAAAATAGCTAGGAAATGTTATGTTGCTATGGTACAGATGAGAAAACTAAAATTCAAAGAAGTTAAGAATCAAGTGGCAAACCTGGAATTGAAATTCAGATCCACTTAAGGCACTGCTTTCAACAATTCTATCCAAACATGTATCTCCTCCAAATGAGTGTTTGTTTTCTAGGTTATTGGAAACTTCCAGTAACTAGAAGGACAGTGTTATGTGGATGTGTTTGATGAAGGATTCATGAGTCAGCAGCATCAACTCCACTTGTGGACTTCACTTGCATTAATCATAGCCATTTCCGATGATACAAATAAATAGATTTAAACATGTCTAAGTAATGGAAAATTAAGAGAGATACATTAAAATATCCATCCCAGACATGCTAGCTGAAGAAAGAATGAATGCTTGGACAAGTGATCCATTCACTGTGATTGTAGAATATGGATTTATTCTTTTTTTTGTTTGTTTTTTGTTTTTTGTTTTGTTTTTTTTTTTTTGTACTGGGGATCAAACTCAAAGCTTGCGCTTGTTAGGCAGGTGTTTACACTGCTGAGCTAAATCCCCAACCCGGATTTATTGTTGATATAGATTCTAATTCACATATAGATAATTTCTGCTAAAAACTGTGCATTAGTTTCAATTTCCCTCCTTTGTTAATATTACCACTTGAAAAAAGCTGATAATCCTCCCGTATATATACTTCTGCTTCCTCTCAGTATCCTACTAACTACACTATTACCCAAAGTAAGTGTTCTAAAAAACATATTATTTTGTGGTCACCTAAGGTGGAAACTGAGAATCTTCCCATATGCTGTGTGAAGACACATTTGAGGAGCACATTATTCCTTCCTCTCTCTCCTCTCTCTCTGCCTCCCTCCCATCTTCTTTCAAAAGAACCTAACAAACGTGATTTTTCCTTGTAGGTGATGAAAGAGGAGATCTGAAATTTCAGGAAGATTCGAAGTTATATGTCAAAATAGGTGACATGATTCATGGGTTATTTTTATTTTAATAGAGAAATCACATAGGTTTTTAGCATCCATGCACATCTCTTTTTATGATTATAAAATGGTACATATAGTAATGAATATTTTGGAGACTACAGAAAAAGACATATAAGAATATTTTATCCCTAATTTCAGTACTCAGTTAAAACTACTGTTAAAACTTTGAAAGTTTCCTTTTTATATAAGTAATTCTGTTGAAATAGCTAAACTACTTATATTAAATAGTGAATATGACATTTTAGTTAAATAGAGATAGATGCATTTGAAAAAAAAACAAAGGAGTATCTCCCTTTTATGCAATTGAAACTAGACATTGCTTTGATCTTCCCATCCATACTTATCTATACGTAATAATATATACATATGGAGAGTAAACTGTACTACCTTATAAATATTATGCTCTGTCATATGAATTTTTGTAATCTGACTTTAAGTCATGATTAGGACAAAACTGTTATAAGACTATAGAACCAGGGACCAGGTTTTGTTCACTGTATTTTCCTAATAATCTACACAGAATATGTAGTATGGCCTCAAGAAATTCCTGTTGAATAACCTCTCCCAACAGCAAATGTAATTATTATATTTTTGATCACTGCAACACATTTTAAATAAGGACCAAAAATGCCCTCTTACTATCTCACTCAAAAAAAAAAAGTTCAGAATTTTATTACGAGGAAGAAATGAGCATTGGTCATCTTCTGTGCTTTGCAAAATACAGGAGCACCCTTTGGAAATAATTAGTTTTTATAAACAGTGTGGGAAAGAGTATGCAATCATTTGACTTCTAGATCCCAACCGTGAGAGGATGATGTGCTTTCTACCCCACTATCTTCTCTGATCACAGCCAAGGCTGACTCCGTGTGGAGTCACAAGGGCCTCTTTGTCAAATTACATGATTGGGCTTAAAAGAGTCACCAAACATACTCAAGAGCATTGCTAAAATGATTATAAGTACTTTTATTTTACCTGCCTTTTTGGTTTGCTTTTCCTAATCGAAGGCCTTTCTTACATACATTGCAAAGAATATCAGTAGTAGCTACTTAAATACATTCTTGTTTGTGTAGAAAAGGGACATTCTCCCCATCAATGGATAGCTTTTCATGGAAAAAGACATATAAAAATAACAAAATAAAATTAAATACATTTTTCAGGTTGTCCATTTTCAGTATTGTGTGAGATTTCTATTTAAAGTACTCTATTTAAAGTTTTTGTCATATTTTTCACTGGACTTTTTATTACTAGCAAATAGAGAAATGCAGTTAGCCTGGATGAATCATTCTTGGTTTTATTTCAGTTTTAATTAAGACTTATACTAAGATTTCATAGACTATTTCTCTATAGGCTGTATTAGCTTTACACAATGTTTGAGATGTGTAATCTAGATGTTAATGTGATAGTCAGAACTCTCATTTAATTTCATGTTACTCTTTAGAGTCTTGGTGTGCTTCTCAGATCCACTGAGCATTAACTTTTCATTATAAAATCAGAAAATGCAGAAAGATATCTTTTACGTGTTTTCCAGTCCTGCTGTAGAGAAACAGAGAATACAGCTGTAGCAAATTAAAGTGAACTAAAGCCTTATTTGTTGTGGACATCAGTGACTATTACATGCCATTTCAACGTGCCATAAATATATAGGTGCTTATTTGGTTTCAGCTGAAGCAAAGTTGCTAAAAGTTTGATTTTTTCCTGCTGGTGAAGACATTTGCTGAAGGAAATAAGATTACATTGCCATTAAAAATGCATACAGCCTCTGCTGTGTACTCTTTTAACAGTGCTCTTGGCCTCTTTGCAATTATATAAGAGAAAGGCATTGAGAATCACACAGACTGAAGGGAGACAACAGCTGTGGTAGCTTCCCAGCATCAAGTAAGTACATAACAAGACAGACCTGTGCATATGTTTTTCCAGTCTGTAACCCCAAAACATGTGCAGTGTAGGTTTATTTCTACAAACTGCTGTCCATTCATGCAACTCGGCCTCCTCTCTTTGCCTCACAGGTTCTATTAGCTGACACACAAAAACACACGAGCAGTGGAGCAGCCACTCCCCAAGACTGGTATTCCCAAAGTTGTGTGTGTGTGTGTGTGTGTGTGTGTGTGTGTGTGCACGCACATGCATGTGTGTGTGTGTAAAACAGAGACAGAAGCAGAGACACAAATAGATCTATGGGAAAATAATGATTAACTAAAGGATAAACTTTTATTTTATAAAGAATTATCTAAAACACCTCTTCTAGGCATGTGACCAAAATAGGAAATCTGTTCTTTTATTCTTAAACCTATTTAATTTAGTGTAATTCGGAGTTACCTTGAGGATAGAAAGATAATGCCTGGCTTAAAGTTAATAGTCTCCCTACATGCAATAAGGCTGAAGACTCTTAACTGTCTTCAAAATGTGAAGCAGAGTGTAAGTATTAGGATCTCTGCTTTTTACGAAGCAATTCATGCATTTAGATTTATTTAAAATAAAATCTCTAGAAAAACAAAATCTCTAGGAAAATATCCAAGATAACTTGACGGGAAGCAAATATGTGCATGATGCAAGGTACTGACAACTTAGGAGGCCTTGCCATTCATGGAAAGAGCATAGAGTATGCAATATTGGTTGAAAAGTAAATTCCGTAGGAATCCTAGATTTTTCTAATTCTTGTTTACTCCCTAAAACAATACCAAGCACAGAGTAAATGCCAATCAACAAATTTATTAAAAGACTGCATGGATGGATGAATGGATGACTGGATGGATGGATGGATGGATGGATGGATAAAATATACCAGAACTCTAAGATGGTCACTTAAGTAAACACTACTCTCTTTGTATAAAGCATTTACTACTTGGAATTTGCTAATTATTACATATACTGAATTTTTATATTAGCAATTTTTATAATTTTCTTACCTTATATTTTTATAATTTTCTTATTTTAAAATGTAAAAGAGATAAAAATGATGATACAGAATTTTTAAACAAAATAATAGAATATTAACAGTGTTTAATATATTATATATTGTTATCTTCAAAGTAGTTTCTCATATCACAAGATATAGACATGAAAAATAAAATGATCAGTGAAAACACAAACAGTTATTTTTGGTGAACTAACAGAGATTAGTAGTATATCTATCACATATATATGTGTGTGTTTCCATTCTTTTATTTCTCCTTTCCTGCATCCCAGTTTCCCAGTTGTTCTTTCCTTTTGAGTAGTTTCTTCCCCTTTCATTTTCACAATAGCTATTATATATTTTGGATCTTATCAACCCATAGAGTGGGGAAATATTTAGCCAACTGTCCCTCAGACAAAAGACTTCTATCTGGAACATATAAAGACCTGGGAAAAATCAGGACCCCCAAATTCAAAGACCCAATCCAAAAAAGGGCATCTGAGATGAATCCACATTTCTTAGATGCAGAAATACAAATGACAAATAAATGTATGAAAAAGTATTCAACATCACTGCTTATTCTAGAAATGCAAATTAAAACCCTGAAATTCCATCTCACTCTAGAAAAAATGACTATCATCAAGAAATCAATCAATAACAAATGCTGGTGGGCTTGTGGGGAAAAAGGAATTTTTTCTGTTTGTGGGAGTGTAGACTGGTACAACCACTGTGAAAATCATTGTGGAGATTCATCAAAAAAAAAAAAAATTAGAGATCCCATTTGATCCAGCTATTCCCTTGGTGTATATTTTACCCAGAAGAACTGAAAACATCATGTCACAGTGGTATATGTGCACCAATGTTTATGGCAGCATAATTTGTAATTGCTAAATCTTGGAAACAACCCAAACGCCTATCAACCACAGAAGGGGAAAAAAAGGCTTGGTGTTTATATACATTTGAGTACTACTCAGCTCTAAAGAAAGATAAACTCAAGGCTTTTATAGGTAAATGAATACAAATTGAGGCATATTCATAAGTGAAATAAATCAAACTCACATGTGTAAGTATCATATTGTCTCCCTAATGTGGCATGATTTTTAATTTACTGAAGTTTGTCGATTTAGAGTAAGCTTACATCCTTATTCAACATGCCTTTGTCAATGGACCAATGGTAAAAAAAAAAATCTAGTTAATTTTCTTAGAATAAATGGGCATATCAGCAATTGCATTGTTCAGTTACTTCAAAAGTTTTGTTGAGGAAATAAAAACCAGAGACATTAATTGATGTATCTAAAATCTCTTTCATATGATTACATGAAAAGTAAAATCTCTGTATCATGAAATGTTATAGAGGCTAAAGATTCTACTCCTGATGTTATAATACTCTAGAAACTTTTATATATGTAAAGATGTACTATTGTAAATACACAAACAAAGAATGAAGAAATCCATTCTGGAAGTGTACGGAGAGAAAACTCTATATTAAGGTACAACTATACAGTGATAGGAAGATCAAGTGGATGTCTTTGTGTAATTAAGGCCTAAACTAATATCTCAGGTAAAGACAGTTAAGTGCTCATAAAGAGACTGTAGAGATAAGTGACTAGCCAGGCCATGCATTTCAAACCATGTCAACATACACACAGTGGCACATCTTCTGCTATCTCTGCTTTGTGGACGCTTACAGCATAACTCACAGTCACATCACATGCGGCTTCTTCTTTCATCCTTTGAGATCCCTGAAGATAGAGCCTGCGTGTTCCCCACCTTTGTCTGGCACACACTCAGAGAATACCTGGCACATTTTAGATGTGTGATAAATGTCCTTTTGAATTGACTTACACCCACCAACCAGTATATTAAAAATAGAAAATAATAGAAAAAACAAGCTGTATGATTTCCTCCAGACACGGTTGTAATTTACTCTCTAGGACAGTCTCACTAATCAAACATTTATCTCTGGTCCTTGAGAGGATAATTTACCCTCAACAATTATTATTAATGCCTTTTACCAATGTGGGACTATAGCAAAATTGAACTTATGAAAAATGCCTGTCTTTTTTCATCCTTGGAATAATTACACCTTTCAAAAAACTGTATTTTTTGAGTTTCCAGAGGATAGTGCTTTTCAAATCTCAGGTTGCGAAAGCTGAATCCTTTTATCAATAGTGTGCAAGATAGAGACATGTCCAAGGTTACTGCAATAGGACCATAAATCAGCTCCTTGATATGTCTCACAAGATTAAAAATGAGAAATCACATAACTCTGCAGATGGAAAGTCTCACATGCTGCTGTACATTTAAAATGACACAAAAAATAATTTCATAGAAATACAGTAATTTTACCATTGACCAAGTCAAAATATATTTAGACAATTTGGGAATACAAATGACTGTTAATAATTATTTTAAAATTACATTTTGGCAAGATGTATTCATATTTTCATTTGCCAAATGAAGAATAGCTTGTGTATATTTGCACAATTAACATAAAAAAGGAATAAAATACTACAAATGAATGATAATGTTTCTTATTCATCCTTGAAATATGCTTCAAATGTTCATTCGATTCCCATTAAAGTTATGTTATTACCTTGCATTTCCTGAAATCATTATATATTTTGAAAGTGAATGTTACTAAATTTAAAACACAAAATGACCAAGGCCAGATGACCCTGATTGCAAAAGAACTGGAAAATTAAAGCAATTATAAAGACAATTTGCAAATAAAAAAATAACTTCCCTTGTTCTCTCCTTAAATCTTTCATTATTCCTGCTCCTGATTCCAACTTCCCTGGCTCTCCTTATTTTCTTAGTTCTTAATTCTCATTTTCTTTTACCTTAATCTTTATTTTCTTAATTCCTACATTCTTCTTTCAACATAGAAAGACTTCACTTTTGTTGCCAGCTCTGTTTGACCCATACACAAGTACTCTCAACTCTTTGCTTCATAATTTCAGCTCCGTCTCACCTCTTAGAGACCTTGTGCTGATAGCCGGGATCAAACCTCAGGACAACTGCTCCCCAGCTGAGTGAGCCTGTGTAAATTCTGCCAAAGCTTTAAGCCTCAGGTTTTTCATGAACAAAGTAGGAGTTCCAGGGTTTTTTGAGATTAAGGGTGATGACACACATACTGTACCTATTAAACTTTCAATAAATGCATTACCTTGAACATACCTTGATAATGTCTGTTCCTTCTGGTTTGGTGCAGTGTGACACACTGGATTGAAAATCTAACAACTTATCCTGGAGTTCCTGGCTCAGTGACCTTGGGCAAGTCATTTATTTCAGGACTTCCACTGTATCGTCTATAAACTGAAGTATAGCAGACATAAACTCAAAATTCTCTTCCCAATCCAGAGTTCTGTGTTCTGAATGAATTTCATTCTCCATCCTGTTTCTCATAACGTTCTTATAGATTACCACATCCATTTATCATAAAAACCATCTAAAACATAGACCTGTGAAACCTGATCACGTGGCCAGAGCCAAAGAGAATCCAATTTGATATAAAGTCATTTTACTCAAGTATTCTGCGGCAAGGATTCTGCTGAGGTAGCGAATTTGAACAGACCACCTTGAGACCAATGTCATAGAAAATATTCCTGCAAATAATTAATGGCATGTGTGTGTATATATATACATTACCAGCCACCGTGCTGGAGCCTAACAATCTCTCAGAATGGATTAGCAGTCCTTACCCAGGTGCCTGATCATTTCAATACAGACTTTTCTCAATGATCATTATCCTGAAATAAATCCAAATTAAGTTTTATGGACCAGGATTGAAATTATGTGCCTTCAGTATTGAGCCTTCTAATAGCAGTTATTTTTATTGAAGTATTAAAGCAATTGACTTGAGTCATCTTGGAAATACTGCCTTCATATTTCAAATATGGTTAGGAGGCTGTCAGCACATATTACCATGAATTGGAGATACTTGCTTATTAAATGATTTTTACCCAGAAAAAAAAAAAAAAACATTACAAGAAACGTCTTGTTTACAAGGAGTCCCGGGGATAGCAAATGAAAGCAACATGTTACATTGAATTATAGAAATAAAACAAGCTGATTCAGCTAATAGAGTCAACAGAAATATGAGACATTATTTACAAGTGAAAGACGGCTGCAACATAATTTAACTGACAAACAGATTTCTACTGCAGGATGTGAAGCCTAGGTAAAAGACACACTTGAAACTGCAGTAATCCTTGAGTGCTATTTCAGCATTCTAGTTGAGGCACCCATAGTTCGTGATTCTAAAAGTTATTTTCTCAGCTTTGTTCATATAAAGTGAAGATAAGCAATAAATGAGAGAGTTCCACACTGACTCCCCAGCCATGTGGGCTTTAGGTATAGATTTCACATCATAGAGCCATAATAATTTCATCTGGGGAATAGAGATCAGACTGTATCTCAGGCCTGTTGTGAAGACAAAGGAAATGATATATAACTACAACACAGCATCCTGCCTAGCAGAAAAAGCACTGAGTAAATGGGAATTTTGCTACTTCTACCAACACTCATTATAGGCCTACAAATCCAAGAAGGATTTAAACTGGGTTTACAGATCCTAGAACTTGAAAACCTGCTCCCTTTTTCATGGTCTAGCTTAACCTGGCTGACATCTCACAATATATTGTGATTTTTCATGGCATCTTTAGGACACCCTCCCACTCTATGAAGTGCAGGGACTCAAAACATTTAGATTTATAAATGAAAGAATAGACAAATGAACAAGAAATTCCCCAAAGAAAACTCCCCAAGTAAAGCTTCAAAAACATTATATTTAGCACCAAAAGATGCTAGATGGTGGCTCACCATAAAGACAGAGGGTAACATGTCCAAATGTAAAATTGCCTTCTAATTTTCACCTTGTTTAGGAAGCTTTGAACATCTTAAAATATATTCTTATGATAGGTCATTTCATAGCATAAGGAAACTACAGCTGACCAGCATTTTAAATGGAGCCACTTAATAATAGAAAAGTCAGACTTCAAGATAAGGGTCATTTCTAGAAGATAGGTAGAGGTAAGGGAGAAATCAGAGCTTACAAAGCACTAATGTTCACTTGTTTACACCTAGAAAATTTTTGCGAAAATAAAATATATTAAGAAACAAGGACATTTAATGAAGGCACACGGCAGAAATGTATTGATTTATATATTGATTATAACATTAATTTATATATTTATTTTGATTTATTTTATAAATCAATTAGTCCAGCTTCCTGATACACATACACACATATACACATTTATATCACATATATGATATATGTCTGGAATATGTACATATGTATTATATATATATATATATATATATATATATATGCTGGAAAAATTGGATGAGCTCTTCTCTGTGAGAATCACATTTTTATGATGACTGGAAAAGAACTGTTATAAACCAAACAATAGAGAAATGCTAAAACTTTTTTGTATCTGTTCTTCTTGGTGCCCCCTTGAGCACTATCCTGACCTGTTTTCTGAGACTCGTGGTTTCTCCCCTATGTGAGGAAGCTGCTATAGAAGCTGCCATTGTGAAAGGGCCTGCGTTTGCCACACCATAACTGTAGACAGTTGTTTGGGCCCAGCAGCTTTTTCTTTTGTGTTTGAAAAGGCAAAATGAAAGGACCCACTGAACACGTACCGTGAAAACTTCAGCTGAGTTGGCGCATTGGGAGCCCCGTGATAGCAAAGCCCTTGTTTTGTAGTGGACAGGTCACAGTAGTCTGGTGACATCTCCAGATCCTTTCTTCAAAACAGCATCTGGAGGCAATCTGAGGCACAGAATACTGGCTATAGATGTAGGCGACGGTGTGGGCCTTAGCAGGAGAAGGATGTCTGTCACCCTTCCTGTGTGCTAAGCAACATGCAGTCCAGTGGGACGAAAAATATATATGCATTATTTGCTAGAACCATTCTCTTTCCCTCCTTGGGTCTTCTTTTTTCCTTTCTCCTCTTATTGACCGTCTTTTCTTCCTTTCAGTGGAAGAGCATAAGCACAGGAACCTGTTTTAATTCAGAAGTCAGGGTGACCCACGGCTGACAACTCTGCCATTGAATCTTAATAATGCAGGTGTTGCTTCTCCACACAGCCCCAGAAGTAGCTGAATTGATGAGTTTCAGGAACACTTTGAACACTTTGGAGTTTCAAGCAGACTTGCAGTGTCAGTTAAGTTTATTCCCTTCTCAGCCTCCTTTACTTACCTGGGGATCAATTAGCTTTAGTGGAATGTCTAAAGTTCCCAACTTATTGTACAAAGTAGATGGGATTTGGGGACACATAAATGTGAGCTCTAACCCAGCCCAGTTCATCAGTGCTCGGGTGATCTTGGGAAATTTACTTAAATTTGCTGCTTCTGATCTGTCAACCTATAAATAAAATCATTCATTCATTCATTTATTAAGCAAATAGTTTTATAGGCTTGGTACCTGCCAAATGTTATTATAGCTAGATTTTTAAATTAAAATTGTATTTTTATTGGTACATGTTTTCAGTATATGATTATATTCTTCATGAGGAGTTGGTACATGTACATAATACATCTTAATTCTTTTCTCATCTCATTTGTCCAGTTTTTGGCCCTCATTCCTTTTGCAAAAGATGTATGTTCCTATTTCCTATTACCTTTCACTTTGTCCCTTATTTATATTTTGGATTTTCCTTAGATTTTTAACAATTAAAAATGTCATCTGCCCCTACAGGTAGGTAGATGAAGTAAATACAAAAACTATAATAGGATGAGCATTGCTAAGATGAAGCTAAGTAAGGTATAATATATGAAGTACTTAATGCAAACATTGTTGGCTTCATGGTTAGCACTAAAGACATATGGCTATATCCTAAGTCCTACTTTCTTTTTCAAAATGATCCTCTTCTTATAGAAATTAAAACTCCTGTCACTTCAATGCTATGACTCTCATTAAAGTATCAGTCTGATTATATAATTAAAGAACAGAATTCATCTTAAGGGGAATGTATGCTCCCACTGAAACTTATTTTTAAACTGGGACCTTTTAATGCTCATGAAATCATATTTAAGGCAACCAACAATTATAAGCACCTACTCTGTTTTAAATAATATGGAAGGCATAATCACCACCTTCAGGAACTTTGAAATCTCTATGATTTGTGAAAGTAATATACCCATCTATTAACCAGTAAAGAACTAAATTTTAAAGGAGATGAAAGTTTTAAGTGAATGACATTAGGAGAGATGTTATAGGGCCATATGTAATTGCAAATGAATTATGTGTTGCACAACCGTTAATGGAGAAAGAGTTTTAAGAAAGGAAAAAGTCATTTTCTGAGTAGGAAATATGCAGAACGCAGAGTGAGCCTAATGGATGCTGCCTCCTGAGTGGCCCCTCGCCTCCTACAGCCTGTCCCCATTTCCCTCCCCAATACCCCAGCCCAACACTCAGGGATGCCAGATTCTACTCACAGTTCTCTCAGTGCTTAAGTTCAGTAATACAAAGATTTTCATTGCTATTGATGACCCCAGATGTTTCACAAACCAAAGCTCCGTCTCAGAAACTAAATGAATTATGAATCTGTGGATCTGAGGGGAGTCTTGCATATAAACATAAGATATGACAAATAACTTTATGAAACACACTAACATACCATGACTTACTCGATTCTTACGTAAGACAGGGAGAATCCTGGCAATTCTAACACTGCTGTGAACTGCTGAGAAACTAGAAGACAGATCAGTGGAGCAAAATCCCAGTGTAATAATGCTTTCTGAGCAGATATACCAGGAAGGTCACGAGTGTCAGAGAACAAGTTTTAGATCTAAAATAGATATGGGCATGAGTATGGATATTAATATCAAGATAGACGATAAAGAAAGAGAGAGAACAGACAGATAGTACAAATGCAACATAGGTCATACAACAGGTGCACCTATAGAGTCAGCAAGAAAAGTAGCATCCCAGCCCCATTTAGTCCCAGAGTTCCATCCCAGCCCCATTGAGTCCCAGAATGTGATGGTCTAACAGTCAGTCTTTAGCAGAAGAATTTCAGGCATCTTATGTTGCTACAAAGCCTTTATGTTGCTAGGCTGCGCAAATCTGATTTGCTCTAGGACAAGTCAGTATAGGGCTAAGTGTCGTGCCAAGTAATTTGACTAAGCCATAACTATGCCTATTTAGATTCATACCCATGCCCAGTGGCTCCCAGGGATATGATAAAGTGTTACTTTTCAAATGGACATAAAATATACATAGTTCTCACATAAGCTCCTGCACATTTGCCCAGCATCTCTCACTACTATATTGTTAGCCATGGGTCCAAGTAATTAGGAAAGTGCTGGAGAAAGAGACTGCTAACATTCATATCCTCAGATAAGTGAAGTCTTTTTCAGATCTTAACTAAATCAGTTTAATTTTATTCCATTTAAAAAAAAAACTTTCTTACCCTAATTACCTACTATGTGAAAGGGATTGTCAGAAGCTATGAGACAAGCACAGATCAGATAAGAAGTCATCAGAAAAGCTGAAGAACGTAGTGGTTAAGCCAACAAAGCAACTCCTGACACCAGTCTTCTGGGTGAAAGCCCTGATTAGCTGTGTTCCACTGGGCAAGGCTGTTTCTTCTTTCTGGGTCTGAGCTTCTACATCTATGAAAGGGGGCAATGTCGCACCTTCACAGGGCTGTCTAAAGAATTAATTAAGTGAGTGTGTATAAAACTTTTAGCATAATTCCAATCCTCAAGGCACTTACTGTCTAGTGAAAGAGCTGAGCTGAAAGGAGGGTAGCAATGCGTCATTGCTGTGCTGGGAGCTGACTCAGAGAACACTTCAGGAAGGAGGTGGAAGCCCAGGTGGGCATGCAAGGATGGAGAGGGGGAGTCGGTACAGCCATGTGAGCAGACTGGAGCTGCAGAGAATGGCAGGAGGAAAGGCCAGAGTGTGTCTTCACGGGGTGGAAAGGGGAGTGTGGCAGGGGCAGAGGGAATAAGGAAACAGCTAAGCCTGGAAATTCAACTTGAAGCTCCTGGAAATTCAACTTGAAGCTCCACTGTGGAAGATTTTAGGCCTGTAGCAAAGAGATGTGGAAACAGTTGCAAAATTGAATGTTGACTGAGTGTGGAGAACCAGGAAAGCAGGAATATGAGGTAACTGAGAAGTCACGTGTGGGAGGCTGGGAAGACAGGAATTCCACAGCCTAAGAGAAGACAGGGAATCCATAATGTAAGACATTTACCTTTCTTGTCCTCTGACTTGGTAATGCTTAGTTCTCTGCCAAAAGCTTTAAGGCAGTCAGACAGTTGACTAATAGTCAATAAACCCAATATGGTATATTAGAGATTGCTTGAGAGTTTGGCCTCACAGTGAGAAATGATGTACAACATCTCCGTGGAATATACATTCCATGGTAACAAAATTATCATGTTTTCTCTGTGCTACAAATGAGAAAATGTTTTAAAAAATCTTAATAAATTGTTTCAGATGTTACTTGGAAGGGTATTTCTAGAGTGTCAATTAAACACAATTATAGTTTGAGTTGAATAATTACCCTTTCTTGTATGTATTTTGATGATACGTTTTGGAGAAACCAGACTAATTTGCAAAGAAAAAGATGTTAGCTCACATGCCATTAGCTCCTTTAAAGAGAAAACAATTCATAAATGAAATGCCTAATTTAAAAGCAATTTAGGAAAACATTCCCAAGGATAAGCATTTAAAATGTAGCCTAACTTTCAACAAACAGAGGGTAAGAACAGAAGGAGTCATGGAGAGTAACAAGTGAAAGGAGAAACAGAAAATAATAGCAAGGACTAGAGATAAAGATGCAGAGGAGAATAGAAAGAAAAAATGCAAAGGGTGAAATTAGACTCTGCCAGTGGTAAAATTTCAGAGAGATAATCTTTGCCTTTCTCAGCATATTGCATAGCTCTCCAAAATGTCTCACTCTCATTCATTTCTTGTCATTCTACCACGTTTCTCATCCCTTTGCCTTTAAATTCACAGATGGCCCTTTGCAGGGTCCCAGCTCCCCTTTCTGATCCACATTTTCCCTGCCTGGTGTTCCATGATCACATTAATCTTTCTGAGACACCTCTCTTACCAGATCAGTTCCACTTTCCCAAAGCTGCCTTCCCCATGAAACCCCTACAGTCCCTCCAAACCTCAGCCCTTCACACCTTACCCTACAGGTGGCAGGTGAGCTGCTGAGATCACACATGTCCTCGGGGAGGTCTGGGAACTCACCGTGATGCATCCCATTTGCTACTGTAATTCTTGGTATCTCTGCCAACACTTGCAAAATAAGGATAATTGCAAGTGTTAATATATGGTAGATTTTACTTGTATTCTTGTTTTCATGTCATGTCCAATATAATATCATCCAACTCTGTACCATCCAGATGTTCCTTTACCCATTCATCTGACAATATCTGCTGTCACCTCCCCGCATGATATGTATTTGGGAAAACGTTTATGCAGATATGCACACACTTATGCAGAAACAATGAAGAGCAAAAGAAAATAAGAGTCTTTGTGTGGGAGTGAGATGGACTTAGATCAGACTATCACATTAACTTTTATTAATTGTGTCACACTGGCCTCACATTCTTTCTGACCCTCAGATTGATCCTCCATGAGTTATCACTAGTATTAATTAGAAAGTGAATAATAATGTGTTCTAGGTCCTCTGAGAAGTCTTCTCAAACAAATCCTGCCCAGCCTGACATCTCCATTCTCTGTGACTTGCTCTGTTATATCATTATTTCATTAATAATGTAGTGAACTTGTTTTATGTCTAATCTGTGTCTTACCCATTTTGGTGTTTTATGACAATTTATATGGATGATATATATGTAAATAATAATTCTGTTTAATATCATTCTGTAATTGTCTTACACACTTTATCTAACGGTCTACAAGTTGTAGCTAGATAGGAAAGGCACACATAACCACCACTGCTACCACCATAATTTTGAAGGCTAATGCGATGAAAATGCAAAGCACCTTATTCAAAATTTTTAGGAATTTTAAAATGACAGTTACAACACATTACAGTATGGGACCTTCCAAATCTGCACAAAGTTGCATGCTGTGAAACCAGCCCTGATAAACACACCCCCTAGCAAAGTGCTAGACCTGTATCAGACTTTCTCCAGGCATTTAAAACATACATACCCCCTTTTTAGGTGAGATTCTCATAGTCATTTCAAGACTTTTGTTTTGGATTCTAAATACTGAACATGTTTCTCCTTCACTTTGATTATATATAGGGGATTCAAAATTATAGCCAACCAAAAAGCAAAAGTACACTGTCATTTAAAAAAAAATTGAAGTACTGGTTTAAAAATATTCTTTTCTAATAAATCATTATAACAAAAGATACTTCTCAGTTGATGCTCAGCTGGCATTCTTTACTTTTCAACCTTAAAGCCTCTGTGTTCTAAAACAGCACTATAATAAATCATATGGCATTCCATGCCTAGAAGTGTTGACTAATTTCATCAAGCCAGTGCCCAACCAAGGTCTGTGCCCTAAGAATTATGTCTTTTGGGTTTGTGACAATTGCAGATAATCAATCCATTAAGATACTTACTTAAGGTGTTTTCCTCAGAATTATACATCTCTACCCTATGTTTGAAAGCATTCCATAGTCATCCCTGCAGAAGCTCCTTTTCCCCTCTTTTTCTCAAACCATGGCTCAAAAAGCAGACAGAAACATCTAATAAATAAAGCAGATGCATCAAGAACCATTTCTCTATCTTTTTCCTTTTTCCTCAAAGATAAAACCTTTGCTTATTTATTTCTTAGCAGTTCATGTTTGCAGTATGTAATGATTACATTTCTGGTGGGGAAATGACATGTGTACATAACACATCATAATTCTTTTTTGTCACCTTCCCCTTCCATTCTGCTCCCTTCATCTCTTGGCCCCCTTCCATTTTGCAAAAGCTCTATTTCCATATTTTTAAAAAGTCTTTTTGGCTTTAAGCTAATTTCTGATCTTTGTGGTTCAGTTCACTGATAAAAATAGATTGACATGTGTTGTTGACATTCACAGTTAACTTTCTCCACTTTCATCAGCTACAGTTAAGGATTCTAAAGACCGTGGAGCTTTACATTGTTTCATAGGCATGGTGACATCTATTTTTCATAAGGTTTGGTATTCTCAGTAAACACCACCCAGCTTCCTGAGCACCTGTATACCAGAGCCCATTAGATTCATCATTTAGTTCGGCCATCTGGAGATGCATTAAATTGAGGCATAAAGCAGACAAGAAGACTCTTATAAATCATCAGAGAACAGAAGTACTATCCATGGATCACACTCAGAACTTCAGTGTCAGCTGGAAAATTAGCACACTTTGGTTAGAAAACCAAGTTCAAAGTAGCCTTAATCATGTAGCCAATGTATTGCTTCTCAAAACTGAGATCTCGAAAGAATAACTGGGAGCCACAGGTAAAGCTTGACCCAGTGACTTAACAAAGTCAGTCTCATTCCATTCTTCTCTGCCTTCTGTCAGGTGGTATTTCTGTCCTCCTGGCTGGGCTGGCCACTTTTGTGGTTGCTAGCAGTAACTGAGGCTAATCACTGCCTTGTTCAGTTTCAATGGAGAAGTGAATCTTGTTAAATTGCTTCTTGAGAATCGATCAGCTAGTTTATCATGACCCTTTGGGTAAATATTTTGGTAAATAAATTCTGTCTCAGGAAGGGATAATGCCTGGCCTTATGATATGATTAATAGCCTAGGGATTGAGCATGTCAGTTTATTCACAGCATGTGGGTGACCCATGGAACCTGCAGAATCAGTTTGACCCTATCTTTTCAGACCAGAAATTCAGGACAATGTTAGTAAGTAGAAGGATGAAGGGAAGAGATGACCAATATCTTTAGTTTCTCTCCTTAATTGCCTACTTAGCTGTGAGGAAATGAATTATTTTTTGAATTTAGGTCAAAATTTTCTTCTACTATATCTATTAGTATCTTTTTATTCTATAGTTGCAGTGAGACAGCTGGTGACTGAGCATATATGTGTCGTTATTCTGAGTTTGCTCAAGAAACAGTATACTTAAAGTAAGTTAAATCCAGTACTAAAGCCACCCACATTTAGTTTTCTTTAATAGATTGTGCAAGAGTGGAAAATAAAGGTTAGAGATGAAGGTATGGAGATCAGAGTTATCCAGAAGGAGCTTCTTTCATTTCTGATTGGTTCTTTCAGAGAAGAAATAACTCACTACAAGACTTATTCCTGGAGTGAAATTTTTTAAAATCTTTTTTTTATTGTTGTTGTTTTCTAAATAAGAATTTGATTTCAAGTGTTCAGAATCATCAAAGTATTCTTCTCACCTTGTATTTGTGACTTAACTAAAGCTACTATATACCTAAAAGTGCTAGTGCTTGTGGAAAGTATCAACTTTCTTTTGTGCCAGCCTTTTTTATGGAAAAAAAAAAACAAAATTTCATAACAAAATAATACAAGAATAATAATAGTAAATACATTATGTATTGCTATCTTCAAAGTAGTTACTTAGTACACAGGGTATGAGCATAAAAAAGCCACCAAACAATTTTAGTACAAACTTTTCTTTTCAATGAACAAGGAAAACTAGTAGAATAACTACCTCGTATTTTTTTCCCTTTTCCTTTCCTTCCTTCCCCCATTCCCCACCCTAGTTCCTCTTTCCTTTTGAACAATTTCTTCTCATTTTACAGTATCTATTGCACATTTTGGTCCTTATTTACTCTTTGAGTAAATAGGATGTTTATACATGTGAGTCTGCTTTTACACAGCAAAGGAAATCAGCAACAGAGTGAAAAGAAAACCCACAGAGTGGGAAAGAATTTTAGCCAGTTGCCCCTCAGTTATTCTATATCTAGAACATATAAAGAATTGAAAAAAATGAACCCCCCACAAATTCAAAGACCCAATCTAAAAATGGGCATCTGAGATAAATACGTACTTCTCAGATGAAGAAATACAAATGGCAAATAAATACATGAAAAAAGTTCATCGCTGGTCATTTGAAAGATGTAAATTAAAACACTGAGATTCCATCCCATATCAGAAAGAGTGGCTATCATCAAGAAATCAAACAATAACCAATGCAGGGAAGGGAGGAAGGGGTGGGGAAAGAAACTCTTTTCCACTGTTGGTGGGAGTGAAGACTGGTGCAAGTCAGTATGAAGATTCCTTAAAAAGCTAGGATTAGGGGCCAGGAATATAGCTCAGTGGCACAGTGCCTGCTTGGCAAGCTCAAGATCCCAAGTTTGATTCCTGGTACTTCCTCTTCTCCAAAAATACCCTCTAGAATTAGACGGTCCCATTTGATCCAGATATTCCCCTTCTAGGTATCTTCCCAGAAGATTTGAAAACATCATACCCCAGAAATATATGTTTATAGCAGCACAATTTGTAATAGCTAGGTCTTGAAAACACCTTAAATGCCCATCAACTGAGGAATATTTTAAAAAGTATGTGGTCTTTTTATGCAACAGAATTACTCAGTCATAAAGAATAAGTTTGAGACATTTTTAGATAAATAGATGAAACTCAAGACTATACTGATGTGATAGCATTTTTTGTTGTTAATCTTTGAAAACCTGTTAAGAGACTTTTTAGTCATACACAAACTAGATAGAATGATTCATAATGAGCTCCTGCTTCCTCTTATCCTCTTTTGATCATTATATATGGTCAGTCTTCTTTTATCTTTTATATCCCTACTTCTCCTCCCTCAAAGCCCTACAGTATTATTTTTTTTAATTTTATTTAAAGAGGGGGGAAGCAAGACAGAAAAAAGGGTAGAAACAATACAGAATTTCAAAAAAAAAATGAACAGTAAGAAATCACTATTTGATACATTACATATTGTCTTCTTGGATATAGTTGTTCAAATTACAAATTTAAAGCATACAAAGTGGACATTCAAACAGTGAGGCTGCAAACAGTTCTGTTCACCGATCCAACAAAAGCTTAGTAACATGGTTATCAATCTTACACACTTAAGTATACATACAGTTATCTCTTTTAGAGCACTTTCTTTTCCTCCTCTTGCTTTTTTAAAATTTTTTTTTATTTAAAGAAAAAAAATTGAAACAGAAAGAGCGTAGAAAAAATACAAAATCTCAAAAACAAAACAAAACAAAATTAAAAAAACAAAAAATAGTAACCAGTAAAAAAATCACTAGTTGATAATTACATACTTTCGTCGTAGATGCAGTTGTTCAAGCCACAAAAGTAAAGTCCACAAAATGGACATCCAAACAGTGAGACCGCAGTCAGTTTTGCTCATCTATCCAACTTAAACTTTACCAACATGGTTATTAATTCCACACACTCAAACATATGTGCAGTTATAGAATAGTTTAGAATACTCTCTTTCCCTTTTTTTTCTTTACAATAACTATAATCCATTCACGTAAACTACTTAGAAGTTCTACACATGTATAAGTCTCTACACGTATACCTAGCCTTTCTGTATTAGAGGGAGAAACAAATCAAAACAAGTCAGCAATACAAATTCCTAGAGAAACACAAAATGAAAAGAACATACAAAAACACAACACTACTGTACGTGATCTACGGTAGTTACTATGATGTCTTGTCATCTTCAATAAAATTGTGTATATCATCAAATATATAAACTTAGCATTGCTTTACACTATTAATAAAATCTAAACATTGGAGACATTATAGGACTTCAAAGGCAGTTAACAATCAAACCAGAGTGGGTATCCTATTGAATTCTGCCATCTTCAGAGTAGTTGCCCCTACTCTCAGACTCTACAGTCTCAAGCATGCCAGATTCAAATAAGATCAGTCAAGATAAAACAGTGATATAACCAATCTTCTCTGTCTTATTTCTGTCATGCTATTTTTCTGTTGTTATTTGTTTACTTTTCTCCTTGATTCCACTGTCTGCCCCTTTCTTTGAGGTCTTTCTGCCATTCCTGGAACCCTGGTGCTTTTCTTCTCTCTCTCTAGAATGTCCTTCAGTATTCTTTGCAGGATTGGATTGGTGGTCACAAACTCCTCCAGTTCCTCTTTGTCATGGAAATATCTTGTCTCTCCGTTAATTTTGAGAGACAGTTTTGCAGGGTACATCATTCTGGGTTGGAGGTTATTTTCTTTCAGGGCTTGGAATATTTCACTCCAAGCTCTTCTTGATTTGATGGTTTGCATTGAGAAGTCTGCTGTGATTTTGATGAGTTTTCCTTTATAGGTAATCTGTTTCTTTTCTCTGACCGCTTTTAATATTCTGTTCTTGTGAT